>JADLZK010009810.1:0-122794 GCA_015847255.1 Hyparrhenia diplandra
CATGATGTCCTCCGGATGTCATGTATGCGGCGTCCTGCCTTGACCCAAGCCGCCCCTGAGGTCGTGGCCCAAATAATGTGCTGTGGGTATCGGGCAGAGTTCCCCCACAGGTGTCATGACTTGATTTCCGGCAATAGGGCATTGGAGACGGTTGGTGACCGTTGGATTCAAAAGAGAAGAGCAGCAAACGACAAGCGGCTAAGTGGATTCTAGACGGAGCATGTCCATGAGTAGGAGAATGGCCACGACAAAAAAAAGTAGGGGCCGAATAAGAGCTTGGGGGAAATTTCGAATGCATATACTTTAGGCGTCTAAATATTGGTTTACTGAAGTGCAATTTTTGCTCCTCATCGTTCAAAAATAAGATATGTCCAACCGTGAAATTGACCTCACTAAGAATACACAGCTACACTGACAAAGTTTCATGCCAGGTACCTACGGCATCAGACCAGTCCCATTCCATCAACTGCCGCACGGGGTGGAGCCGTAGAGGCATCACGCATGGAAACAAGACAGCAGGCGACGAGACATGAACACATGGAGCGACGAGACATGAACACAGCAGCAAGAGTACGTTTGGCTGGCATTCATGTCAAAAGAAGCAGCAGGGGCTGCGGCTACCAATTGTTCATTCATGGTAATCGTTCAAAACTGGGCCCTCATCTAACTTTTTCCTCACATATTTCTAAAGGCCAAAATACCGGACTTTAGTTATCCCACCAATCATCGTTGTACAACACAGCTAAATTAGAAACGGTATTTTGAGCTCTCCTACTCCTGCTGCTTCTTGTCTTGTGCCATCTTCTTGCGGATCTCCTGTGCAGCATTGAAGATGCCCCCTGTTGGTTTGAGGCAGACATAGCACTTCTTGTTCTTCGAGTAGTGCTGAAATATTGAAGGAAAAAGTTTGTTAAAATTTGATCTACCAGACAACATGATCAAAAAAACATATATGTTGTCAGTCTCATCTCAAGGAAGCACAATAATATTTCAGATCAGAACTAGCATTCAACGAAAAAAAAAAAAAAAAATGGTAGACAGCTAATTTCACATATCCAAATATTTCACATTACAGTTTGCAAAAAGGCACAAAGAAATCTTTCTGAAGAGTCCAAACCATCTACTCTAATCTGCACCAATACTCGATCTTCAGTTCTACTCAAGCCCCATAAAATGGGGCTTAACAATAACACGGCTCATGACTTTATGTTTCGTTTATTAATATCAATTGGCATCTATGATTTCTAGTTCATATAGCTTCTGCCAATAAGTTTTATTGCCATGCAACATATGGTTCACTGAGCTAGACAGGTAACAAATTGTTCCGGTTTAAAAGCAGGTAAATTCTAGATTTCCTAAATTATAAGGTTTGTAGATCACTTATCACACAGTCCAACACCATAGAGCTACAAAATAGCTCTGTTCTCTAAAACTGAATCACATTAAACCTGACATGCCTATATTTCACTATCATTGTACTGAATGCCTGGAAACTAAATTGACAGTAACCTCGATACAAATTCTATAAGCAAATAGTTATCTCAATAAAATAAAATAAAACAATTCCAAATTGTTTCACATCACCAACAACACACATGCTACAGTACATCTTAAACTAATTACACTCCACAATGCATTCTTCACTCCCATGATGTACCCACAACCCCTCTAGATGGATATTTCTGCACTTGGCCCTTGCAAGTTATAAGATTCAGAACTTAATTATTTGTACCACATGGTTGCTGGTTTGGTACCCATTTTTCTTCAATTGGTGTGTAAGTGCTCAATTGGCATTTATGAGTAAAAGACACAAGTGCATCCTAATAAACTTCCATGTACTTTTTGTACAGGATTGATATAAGACAAAAGGATGAGCAAAGGTTTTTTTCTCCCTAATCGTGAAAAGAAAATATGTTTTAAGTTTCTGTAAATGTATACCTCATTCAATGTTCATATACCGTACTATGTTTAGTGTCTAATAATATCACTCAGGATTGATTCAAATATCTCTATGTTCAAGTGTCACCTGACTCAGTCTGCACTTCAGAGACAGCAGATGGTTACAATTGGAGTTCCTCTGAACATGTGGTTTGTGGGTTTAAACAGTGGATCTCAACCAGAAAGACTTATTCCTTTAATCCAATTATCAGAATGAGAGTATCATTCTGCAGAAATGGCTTGGAGGCAGAGGACAAGTGGACAACCTTTAGATGGTAGCGATGATTGCCTGTGCCTCTTCTGATTCAGTTGGATGGATTTAACTTGTTATTGACAGTGGCTTCTTGCACAGCCAATTGGACAACCTGTCTTCAATAAGGGGGAGAGGTGACCCAGAAGGTCTCAAGGCAATTAACTCAAGGCCTGCATTGTTGTCAAATCCAGCCAGCCTTTGCTTGTAAACTATAAGTCCTTCTATCCTTCTGCAACGAAAAGAGAGGTTACATATGTAATCCTCTGTTTGAAAACAGATCACCGCTCCTTCCATACCCAAAACAATGTATGAGGCATTGTCCCACGCTAGGAAGAATTGCCAATCATGAGCAATGTCATCAAATCGTGAAATCATCTAGTTGGCCTAGTTGACATGGGAATAACCAGCAGTTAACTAATCACAATCAGTTGGTCCTTGTCGTCCATATAGCCGTCCTGTATATTCCAGGAACGTTGTACTATATAGTGTATAGTACAAAGCAAGCAGCAAGAATCTAAAAGTACTAGGGCGCAGATTCGTGTGTGATTTGATGGCCAGTTGGCCGCTTATCCACATCTGCACATACATCACAACCACACAAATATAGGTGTATGTAAAGCACTAAGCAGAGAGCAGCAGCAGAGCATGAGGCAAGAATAGCAGGAGCAGTAGAACTAGAGCAGCAACAGCAGAGCTTGAGCAAGGCAGAGAATCAGTGGATGAGCTCATTTTCAGGTTGGAAAAAGGGATCCAGTGGACAGTGGTAGAATTCGGCACTGCCTGTTGCCTGCGGGACAGGATCCAGCCTCTGGCAATAATTGTGCCCATCCCAGTAGAGGCAGGCAGGCACCAGGCAGCAACGGGAGCCAATGGAGATCTGTGGAAAGGATCAGGGTCTGGTTAGGGCAGATATGTGAACCAGCCACAAGCTTCGTGGCAGCAATGGCAGCAGCTGCTGGAAAGCAAGTGAACCCACACGCGACAGACAATGTCCTGCTCCTGGGCTGTTCTGGACAATATTATATTCTAAAACCTAAGGGGCCAAATTACCAGCCTACCCACCAACCAAAACCCAGTAGCACAGGCAGCCCAATACACAACGTAAAAGCTAGATGTTTTCCAAGGTGGACAACTAATCGCAATTAAGTGACGATTAGTCAGACGACTTGGAATTTGTTGGACAAATCAAATTGGTGAACATAATTGGAGTCATGGGACTAATCATGATTAATCGGACGACTTAATAACACTGGTCATGAGACCGAGGAAGTTCAACTGCTTCTGTACTTGTAGATAGCTCAAGGCGTGGATTCATGAAATAATGAAGATCTGCCACGGTGGCTCACTTATCGGACGACTTATCGTGATTAATCGAAACTTATCGGACGATAAGGTTTCTGATCGAACAAACCTGATCGAACGGCCTTATCAAGGACGAAATTACGATAAGGATGACGCGATTAGTCGTCCGATATGAAAACAGGGCTGCCACCACTGGGAGTTCAAAAATGTGTCCCTTGAGCGCAGAAAGTGGAATCTCATGTAGGTTGGTCTAATAAAGGCTGCTCCTCCAGATGAAATGGAGTTTCCACTTGTATCGAGAAGGACCACAGTAAGAGAGTCAGCCAAACAAAGAGATGGCCATCTCTAAGGCTACTTAGATTTCAGGTAAGGACATTGTTTCTAGGTTCGTGGTATAAGTGGGCATTAAAGAAGCAAAGTTCGCCGTAC
Source organism: Hyparrhenia diplandra (assembly GCA_015847255.1). Classification (NCBI taxonomy): domain Eukaryota; kingdom Viridiplantae; phylum Streptophyta; class Magnoliopsida; order Poales; family Poaceae; genus Hyparrhenia; species Hyparrhenia diplandra. Next base: position 3,923 of record JADLZK010009810.1, read on the forward strand.
AGAGGCTTTCATCTGCATGAAGTAATAGCTTCAGTTGAGAAATCAGAAGTGAGGGGAGGAAATCCCATACAAAGGGCAATGTTTCAACCAATCTTATTCCAATACCTGCCAAAACAGGCGGTACATCCCATTCTGCCACCTAAGCCCGGCATAGAAGAGATGTCAACCAGTACCAAACCCTAACCTCAGTCGATTCTGGCTAATCCAGTCAATCTCACCCAATGTTTTTAAGGCGGTAAGGCGAGGTGTGGCGACGGACTACTGCCTTACGCTTAAGCGAGTAGAGTGTGGGGCGAGGCGACGCCTTAAGAAATTAATTAAAAAAATTAAAAATGGCAGATTAGAACACTAGATGAAGAAAAAAGAAAAAAAAAAAGGGAGCCGAGTAAGAAGTGGGCTCATCCAGTAGTGAAGCAGATTATACCTTATAAAAGATGTATCCTCATTATCACCTTTAAAGTTGACTAATAAATTTGTGAAAGTAATTCTACTCTACAATACCTCCACCAAACCCAATCCATTTGTATTCTCATCTTCTGAAAACATCTCCTATGTGCTATTGTCTTAAGTAAAGGTAAATTCAGTTTCAGCTCAGCTAAATGTTCAGTCTCAAAATGATTATTTTCCTGAATCATAGGAACCACAAACTATTAGCCTAACCAAGCAAGCTAGTGGATAACTAGATCTTCTACAAATGGAAATCATACAAGAATCAAACCAAACTGATTCATACCTTCAAAGCGCAATGTTCACAAAAGTAGTGCTTGCATTTGGTGACCACTGGATCAATAAATGGCTCCCGGCAAATGAAGCAGGCAAAGGGCAGCTCATCCTCATCATCCTCGTCCTCATCTTCTGCCTCACCATCGCTCCCATCCCCACCACCCATGGCAATGCGCCGCTTGCGGGCCTTCTCGGCCTCCTCATATTCCTTCTCGAGCTGCCATCCGGACTTGTAATCCCCTCGGTCGTGCATGAACTTGCAGGAATCTCCGTAGCCACAATACCCCGTCTCCTTGTAGTCCTTGCAGATGTCGGGCTGGTAGTCGAACCGCTGGGAGACGCGAATGTTCGGGGCCGCCCGGAGCGGGCCGTGCGAACCGCCGGCCTTCTCGCTAGACACCGTGTGCTCCCGCCGGAACCCAGCCTTGTAGTCCGTGTAGCCGTGGATCCCCTTGTACACCTCCCCGGAGGAGGAGGCGGAGGCACTGGAGGGATTCTTCTTGAGGGACTCCTCGGCCTGCTTGAGCTGTTTCTCGCGGATGGCGCGCGAGTCGCGGTCGAACTCCGTCTCCGTCTCGAGGATGGCGGTTGCGCGGCTGTCCGTGGACTGGATCGTCCGGGACGACTCGTACTGGAACCGCCGCGTCTCGGAGGAGGCGTCGGCGGTGGGAAAACGAGCTTGCCGGCCGGCGGCCCCTTCTTGGAGCGCGCAGCCGCGGGGCGCCGCTGCCGCCGCCGTCGTCGTCGTCGTCAGATCCCGCGGCAGCGGCGGGGCGCTTCCGCATGTTCTTGGGCGGCCTCACGAAACTGCATACCGGCGCCGATCCACCGCCGGTCCCCGGCTCACCGCTGCCGCCGTCGGCCATCGATTTGGTAGGGTTTGGAATTTGGATCGAGGAGGCAGGAGGGATTGGCCCCGTAATCCTGTCCGTCCCTGATAAACGGGGAGAAACTGGAGGTCGGTTTGGTAATCGTAGCCCGTTTCGATACGGATACTAGTGGGCCCGAATCACCTGTCACTCACTCGAAAAAAAAAAACTTGGATAGTTCGATTGGATGCTTGGATCCCACTTGTATAAATTTTCTTTCTTGTTCAAAAAAAAAAAAAATTTTCTAAAAAAAACTTTTATAATTTTTAATTTTATTTTCTAAGAATTTGACTTTGCTTTTTATTATTTTACCCAACCAAATATTTTATTTGTTTATTTTTATTTCTTCAATAGTCCATGAGATGTTCTATAATGCATATTGTTTTCATAGTAATTTTAAGATGTCTCATTATGTGTGTTTTAGATTGTTTTTTGAAATCATTCTTGTTCATTGTTTGCAATGTTCCCATAAAACATGTGAAATGTAACGGATCATTATGCTTGTTCATCTAGTATCTATATGTACCCATCATGTATATGATGCAGTTTAGGTTGCCCACACAGTACCTATGGTTTTTTTCCTTGTTACTTTCCACTTTCTTTATTTCTTTTGTTTTCTTTTTCCTTTATATTTTGTTTTCAACTTTATTTTGGTTATTTTGTATTCTATTTCTTATTGTTATTTCGTAGCATATTCATTATGTAATCCTTGGGTTTTGTAATATTCACTTGATCTACTTTTTGTAGAATATAATGCAATTATTCTCATATAGTATTTACAAGGGGCATTCAGAATTATCGTTAATAATAGTATTTATAAGAAGTTCCTCGATTATGGATTGTTCTCATATTATTCATGAAATGATCCATGATGTAATCTGGAGCCTTGGTCTTTTTTTTTGCAAAGTCTTAATGTTAGACGCATGGATTGTTCATGACATGGATTGTTCTCTATAATACTCGTGACATGTACCATGTGCATTATGGTTTGTTCAATCCATGGAATGTTCCACGATTCGGGGGCTACAGGGCTCCGCATTTTTAGATTGATCAATTGACGCTAATAAGTGGAGCCCTCCCTCCCTCAGCCATGCCCTCCTTATTTTTAGGCATGGATTAAGAGTTCTTCTTTTATTTTTAGGCATGGATTGAGCTATAAGAGGGGTTTAAAGGTAGAAGATGATCTTCATACCCTCCCTTTGATTATTTTTTTGGCATACTATCTCGTCCCGATGCATTTTTTATTGTTGTTTTAGTATTCATGAGATATTCTATGGTGTATTATAACTTGTTGGCATACTATCTGTGATATGTTTTCTATTTTTTTTTATTTTCTTATGTTACATGTTTTGTATTTTATTTTTTAAATTTTCTCTTTCCTTTATGTTTTGCATCCTTCTATTTCATATTATATGTTTATTGTATACATGATTTTTTGTGATATTCATTTTCTATATAATACAATTGTTCTCGTAGTAATTACAAGGTGTATTCTTGATTGTCATTTTACTAGTTTTCTTGTGATGTTACATGATGTATTACAGGCTGTTTCTCTTGTATTCTTTAAGATGTTTCGTGATATATTCTGAATTTCCCCCCAAATTATTGATACATAGTATTCTTAAGATGTTTCATGATATATTCTGAATTTCCCCCCAAATTATTGATGTTCCATGTATCATGGGTTTTGCGATGTTTCTATAGTATACTCAGGAGATGTTCCATAGCATATTTTATGTTGTTCACATGGTGTCCATAAATATCTATGAGGTAGTTTTTTATTATTTGCACAGTAGCCATGAGATGTTATGTTGTGCATATAGGTTGTTCATGCAGTATCTATGCTATATTCTCTTTTTTTTTTTTTCTATCTACTGTTAAGTAAACGAATTTATGAACAAGATTCGTTTGTAACGAGATTATCTTATTTTTCCACTCTAAAAGTTTATGGCATTCAGGTGGGGAGACACCTTCCCAATCACGTCCGAATGCTCCACTATATTTGTTTAGGCGTCTCAAGTCTCAACGAGTTCTCCCATCATCATATACTGCACCATCTCAGATTTCCTGCCATATTCGGGTTATTCATCAGATCCCAACTTTGATTACTCCATTTTTTTTTTGGTCATGGCACATTGCAGAATGGTTACAAATCCTCTTAAATACGTAATAATTCTATTGCCAAAAGCAAAAGGAAAACCAATTCCCACTAAACAGTAATTGTAAACACACGTTTATTAGAAATTATCGGATTGAAAATGTCTATTACACCTGTTGGAACAAATGTTTCCTACAAGACAACAAAAGAATCAATGGGACGAGTTCATGGAAAGTAGCTACATGAGCGATAAATCTGAGAGAAACCCCACCACCCCTGCTTGCAGGATAATAATAGCCTGAAGCAGGGTAAATCTGGGAGAACCCCACCACCCAGCTTGCAGGATAATAATAGCCTGAAGCAGGGTACAACTGAAATTGGATGCAACACGGCTCATCCTGTTTTGTCATGGTGAAATTGGACAACGATGCATGTGATATTGTCAGCGCTGCCGCGAGAGTAGGCAATCTCTGTCAATTTCCGAGCTGCGGACTCTGGCGCGTCCTCTGATTTCCCAAGGGAAACAGCTTCCTTTTATCATAAAAAAGCATCAACAACATTGTTATTAATTAAGTGAAGACACCAATATGAGCACAATACCAAAGCAAACAGTAAAGGCAATGCTTTCATACAACAACATAGCCTTTGAAGCGATGCTTTCATACAATTATACAAAATTATGTAAAAGGCAACTGCCTGGTTTGAAGAATGACCAAATTGTTGAAGAGCTATTACCTCATTTTCAACAACATCCCAAAGCCCGTCACTAGCAAGAACCAGGCATTCCAGCTCACCACTGACCTGCTCTTCCTGCAGTTTTAGAAAAGAACTCCATTAACTACCATCAAAGTTCTTGGTGCTAAGTCTGTGATCAAAGTTCTACACGATCAACCAATAAATAATTTTACATGGTTGCAGCAGCTATCAACTGATGGACCAACAATAGTAACAACAGCATATTAAATGGTACAGCTTCTCTTGCTTCCAATTGCATATCAATGGCAGTCAATAAATATAAACTGTTAAACCGCATTCAGCACTATGGTTTAGTTGTACACATAATGAATAACTTTTTTTTGTAATTCGAATGCAACAAAACTGGTAGAGAAACTGGCTTTCCCTAAATTAAGTTGTTTAACAACAAAATATACTTGGAGTATTTGCATCTAATCAATTACAGTTTCTCACCTGAATTTCAGGTTCTGCCACCACATATGGCTTCAGTAAACGATTGCCAAATGCACGGGACATTGCCAATACACCACCTACCCTCCAAGTACCTGGAAAAATGGCATCAAGAAGGTGATATGTTTATCATTCAAAGAAAAAAAATGATGACTTGAAAAATAAGACTACTCCGCTACGATACCAAGCAATGCTCCAATGGGTGTATGGAAACCTAACATGTTCAAGCTCCTAGGAAGAGAGATGGCTATAGATGAATAGCAGAAGCCTATTGCAATCTGCCTTGTCAACTTCAGCTAATGCAAATAAATTAGCCCAATGTATGAAAGAACGAAGAGCACATGCTTACCCGCCCAAATGACAATACCACCAGCATTTTCAATTCTCTTTCGCTCATCAATCCTGTTGGGTTTGTGATCTTCTGAAAGTGCCAAAGCTAGAAAAAACAAACAGATGAACTGTCAGGCATTTGTCACAGGGTGGCACAGAATCAAAGTTAAATAATGAGAAACCCTATGAACCAAATTGTCATGGATGGTTCTATACTAACTGTAACAAAGGTTAACTAGATAATATATATATTGATATGAAGAACAGACTGATGCCAACATTTTGCTTCGTGATTTAGATTCAATAGACCAGACCATACATCTACTGACAAATGTGACAAAATGAAATGCAAATACGCTACTTAAAATACCTACTTCCAGTATGCAATACCTTTGCCAGCTTTTGAAATAACAGCACGAGAATCACCAACATTTGCAACATACAGATGGTCACCCACCAAAACTGCAGTTGATGCTGTTGAACCATCATCCCTGAAAGCGCTTGCTTCTGATTCCAAGAAATCTGTATCTGTTTTCTGATATGTTTTAGCCTGTTTTTTAATATAAATTTCAAGTTTAGCAGATAAACATGTTGCACACCAACAAGAATGGCAACAGGAAGTCTACAGTGAAGCTGAAGAGAAAAATTACTTATAGCAAGCTTTGTATCCGTCAAGAAATCAGGGTGCTTAAGAAGGTTCTCAAACAAGTGCTCCCTCAAATACTCAGCAGCACGTGATCCTCCATGACCTAATCATCAAGATTTTGAAAAGAAAAATATGGTAGGAAAATATAAACACAAAAACAAATGACAGGATTGGAGTCCATACCATCGAAAACACCAAACAGGCTAACAGCTTGTCCATCAATTTCAGTTAGTTTTACATCATAGAAATCCTCCATTGTAGCTCTCTTCCCTCTAAAACTTGAGTATCCACAACTCAGTTTACCATCTTCTCTGTCACAATTTTAGCATTGTGTTAAGCAGGGCATCATGCCAAACACCAAAGAATCTCAGAGTGTGTCTACAGCAGAAAAGGGTAAAACAAAATGTATTCTTGTACAGCAATACATAATTTCAATGTTCAAAGCTATAAACAGTGTTTATGAGTTGTTTGATTAATTGCAAAAGTCAGCCTAATCAGTCCCTCAGGTTGACAGGGGCCATAGAGGCAACTAGCTCAACTAGAAACATAGTTGTCACCTAATCACAGTTAGTCATTCGATTCAGGCTATTCTTTCATGGGCTTCAAGTGGGCTTTTGGGCTATTGGGCTGCAAATTTAGCCTGTTAGGGATAGCATATGTGTGCCCAGGACTACAACAAAAGGCAGAGAACAGAGGCGCCGGAATTCCTCTTCTCCCACGCCGCCACAGCTCCTCCCACTGTGTGATTCCTCTCTTCCAAGGCCACGTGTGCTTCCTCCTCTCCTGCCCATGTTTCATCCTCTGCTGAATAGATTAAGCTGCCGACAAGTCCATCCCTCATTCCACCTTCACCAGCACTGCCCCCTACGCCAGCCAGTTCAAGCTGCCAACCCTCTTAGTTCCTCCAGGAAGATGAGCTCCTCTGATGGTGAGTGTGCCCCCCCCCTCCATATTCTTGCCAGCATCCTGCTTGCTTGCTGTGCCGCTGCCCCTCTGCTAACTTTGCTTGCTTTCTATTAATCAAACTCAAGTCACCAACTAGCCATAGTGTAGTCTTGATGCTTGTTTATTGTCTATGATATACAGTATACAGTATTGTATATGTCCTGGAATATATAGGACCGATTAGGCTTGACTAGTTGGTCTGGACGCTTGGCCAGTCCCATGGCGACTAGGGTCGACTATACAGTTGTAAACATTGGCTATAAATGCTGTAGAGAATTGAAGCCTAATAAGATCAAAAAACAAACAGTTGATGTTATATTTGGTGCTCTAGTATCACTATATTTCAAACAAAAATGAGTTCTATTCTACCTATAACAACCATTACAGAATGGACTCAACACATATTCTTCTTTTTAAGTTTTGCATATACTTTGTAGCAAGTACTTGGCCAATCAAATATGCCATCCAGCATTCTTCACAACTTTTGATTTTCTATACAGCACGGAAATGGGATTGACGTTGAAGGACTTTGATGACTTGATTTTGGGCAACTGTAGCCGGTTCAGTCTCACTCAAAAGGGCACAACAGCCAACCCAACAACCATGCGAACAGATGAAAACTACCATTTTCTTAAAAGAAATGATAATTCTGATTGCTTAATCTGACTACTGAGCCATCATAGTGTAAACTTGCAACCATATTGCTATCTTCCGACCTCTATGTGCAACAGATAGAACAGATAGAACTGCAAAATCCTATCTCAAGAGTCATGTTTTATAAGTTTATTTGAGTTGTGATCCTGAGACCAACACATGTAATTGGATTGAGGTCATTCACAAGGAGCAAGTTTCATATAAATGTGATTACTGAAAGTCTTAAACTTGATAAATTTAGAATTGAAAAACTGAAATGCGTTAACTGGTTCAGATTTGGTGTCACCAAAATATTATATTTAAGTTTAATCTATATGACCTTGATTTTGTACAAGTAACCACCACTCACAATAACTAACATAGAGGTATTACTGGAAGGTAAAAAGGCAGCATCACAGCAGTAAAATACTACAATAATAAATAAAATAAAAGGACTCTACATTTATGTTTGTTATTAATAATAACGATCTGTCTAAAAAGGCATGGCACCGACCGCTCACCTACATCTTAGAATAATTTCATTTTAGTTCTAATGTGTGGCAAGGAATACTAAAATGTGGCGCCAGATGATTAGCGCATCTGCAGTAACAAAACGCACAAGATGCATTTGCATGTTTCAGTGTTGAGGCCAACTAGTCTCTTACACTGCAGGCAATACAAAACTGCACACAAATGCAGCATTCTAACCGTTTCAAATGCTCCATTCCGCACCACGACATGCAAGTTCCGACAGATTACATTACTTGAAGCCTCAAATGACATGGACATGCATTACCTCTCCCATCCGCCGCTGGCGTAGCCGCCGTCGTGCGCCTGGGGCACGGCCCCACCGCGCGGCGCTGGGGCTGCACCTGCCCCGCCCCCGCCCCGGCCCCCGCCTCCGCGGCGGCGGCGGCGGCGGCAGAGGCAGAGTCAGAGGAGTCGAGCATCATCCTTCCCGTGACCGCCCGGAACCCGCGCCAGCCGTGTCCGTGCCGGGGCGTCACGCGCACGTCCGCCGCGCGGCCACACAGGATCCTGGGCCCCGGCGCCTGCCCGCAGACGCCGCCGCACGCAGCACCAGCGCCCTCAGGAGGCTACCGATGCATACCATCTCATGGCTGCTGGCTCCACCACCACTCGCTTGCCCAGATGCCGCGGCCGCGCCCCGAGGCGAGATCCGCTGGTTTAATGGCTTCGGATCTGGGGAAAGGGAGGGCAGGGAGGAGGAAGCGGCGGGAGGGGACGTGATGGCCGGTGCCAGATTCCGCTGGCGCCTGCCTCCTCCCTGCTAGAAAAAAGGAGGGCACCGGTTTTCAAGGAACTATTATCGATAATAATAATTGGTGTGTTGTCTGATATACCTTTTTTTCATTATAATTTTTTTTTTTTTTTTTGCATGTGCTAGAAAAAGCTTGCAATGCTTTAGGACCTGGCAATCTACTTTACAACGAATTTTAAATGTAAATTCAGGTACGTATTACGCGACATCCTTTAGTAAATATTAAACTAAGATTAAAAAAAATATTAAACTACGCCCAAAAATCCTATATCCAACCTTTAAAAAATTAGAACCAAGTTTGATGAAAAAAAAAACATCTAGTATTATCCCTATATAGGAGCATTCCCAAGAATTTCCAAAACTTAGAGGTTGTTTAGTTCACGGCACCACTTTACCTGACTAAGCTTCAACGAGCCATAGAACAAAAGCAGTTGTTGGATTCTAGTATAGTAGTGGCAGCCACAACCCTTTCTTTCTTGTTGTTTGCTCTATCGTATAGTGCTTGTTAGTTGTGGCGAGCCCGTGGCGAGTGTGGCAGAGTTTCTGTCTGCCACCGCCAGTTGTGGCTGCCATCATTATGGTGTGGCGCATGAGAGCCATCAACCAAACAACCCCTTACTCCTAATCTTGATTTCATTTAGCAAAAAAAAAAAAAACACGTCTCCACCAACTCCTTTATTTCAACTAGCGATCTTGCTACCATGAATCCCACCAATAAAACTGTTTCATAATTTTTGAGTTACAATGATTTTTCTATGATTTTTACAAGATGTATGCATATATAGAGAGCGTCTGTTGTGCTCCGAAGGATCTTTAGGAAAAAAAACTATTGAATGTCTGCCAAAACATAGAAAAAGTGTTCTGATCGACATCAACATGCCTGCATGGCTCCAAGAACATCCAAGGTGGAAAACAAAGGTCAATACTATGTGGTGATGGATCAACAGCATGATTGAGCACTAAATGATGGTATGTAGAGCAAGAGTGAAGTTGCCGTAAGAGAGAGAGAACGGTGTTAGTCAGGGGCTAAAGGAGCTGGAAGATGGACTGTACATAGTCATCTTCAGCGCATGATAAAAAGGGAAAATATCCATGCTTCATTAAAAGTTGAGCCCTTCACCTTATCAACATAGAACTTCACACATGCCATTGCAAGTAGTGTTGTGTTCATCTTTTACGTAGTTCAGTTGTCAAATTTTGTTGTACATGTATGTAGATGTAGCTAGTGAGTAAAAATGTCATGAAATATATGTTGTGTAAAGTGACTTGCTAAATTATTGTCGCATTACTAATCATTTACCATAGATGTTCTAGCAAATTACATATTAAATATTAAGCGTTAAATGTTGTTCGTTTATATCCTCTAACAATTTTGATCAACTTTGATTATTGGAAAATATAATTTATTTATAAAGAAAAACATATGGCAAGTAGAGTGGCAGTTGTCCCTCACCGAGTGAAACCATGTCGTGGCCTGCGTAAGGATTGTGATTGACAGATTAATAACAATATAGGTCGTTTACTTTTTTACCATTATCACTCATTTAAATATCATATCACTCTTTTGCTCATGTAGCCTTACACAATCATCGATGGAGACTCTCTCTCTCCACTCCCACCTCGGGTTCTCTATCCAGCGATGGATGGGTTGCCACGTTGGCGTCCTAGAGAAGACACGCGAAGACGCTGGAAATAAAGGGAACGGGGCGAGAGCGGGCGCCCTCTAGTACCGCGCTGCAGCTCGCTCGTACGCTAGACGCTCCTCCAGTACGCATTTTGCGTCCGCGGTGCAGATAGCCTTGCCATTATTGCCATGTGGCATGCCACATCCACCTGACACGTTGGTTTAGTTAGCCGGCCCCCGCACTGAGCATTTTTCGGGCCGGTCGGGTTCGGGCAAGCGGAAAAAACCCGGTTATTTCGGGCCAAAAAAATCTTGCCCATGACGTCCCCACCTGGGCAAGTTGGGCCTAACTTTTTCGGGCCGGGGGGGGCGGGCCCGGGCTTGGGCGGGCTACCCGTGCATTTTACACAACAAAATAGCTAGAAATGTATTTGGGCCGAGTTCGGGCCAAGAAAAATTTTTACGGCTTCAAAATCTCGCCTCGAGGCCCCGCCCACTAAGGTTCGTGGGCGGGCCAAAACTCATCGGGCTCGGGCCAGGCCTGCGGGCGGGTCGGCCGGGCTAGTTTTGCTCAGGTCTAGCCGGCCCCAGGGGCACGTCAGAAGTCCTGCCCTGTCCACACTCTCTGACAATCCGGTCCCACAGCTTCTTTCACCGCCAGGTGGGCCCCACTCCACGGCAGTCTTACTGAACTTTGGCTTCCTACGACTTTTCTTCTCCCCTCCACAGCGTGCGCGCTGCCGCGCTCTGTCTCTCTTGCGGCAGTTGGGCGACCGGCCGATCGCCGCCGCCGTGTCCCCGTCACAATTAATCCTCCTCTGTCTCCGGACTCCTCCCGCGCGTCGCTGCATCCGAGATCCGCCGCCGCCGCCGAGCTCCTTCCCCGCGCGCGGTCGCAGGATTCCTCCCAGACGTCGCCGACTCCGCGCTTCAAGCTCCGCTGCCGGGCTCCTCCTCACCGCGCGAGCTCCGAGATCCTCCACTGCCGAGCCCCGAGATCCGCCGCCGCCACCGAGCTCCTTACCGGTGCGCGGCTGCTGGGCTCCTCTCTAAGCGCCGCCAAGCCGTGGAATTGGTCTCCTTCCCTTCCCCTGGCGATGCAGGCAAGGTCCCAGCGGCTTTCTCTTCCCCCTCACGCAGCGGACGCCTCCCAAACGCTACGCTTAGCTTTTGCAGAAATCGAGCTTCGAATCCAAGCGTGGGCAATTTAAGTTGTTCCAAACAGAACCTTTTATCCATTTTGCTTACTAGGCATTTGCTGAGAATCTACGATTTGTCCATTTTGCTTACTAGGCAGTTACTGAGAATCTACGATTTGCCCTATCTGCTTTTCGAAGGCTCTTATACCTTCGTGGTCGGTGATTTTCAGGGAGGCTGATACTTCCATACTGCAATTGAAGATTTGATCGCCGTCACTGTTGGGCTGTTCTCCTCTGGAGTTACAAGGAAGCCATGGCGGTTCGGGAAGAGAGATATGTCAGGTCAGGCTGGTCAGCCTCTTTTCTTATCCCCTTGTTGTGCACGACATTGGATTTGTGTGAGAATTGCACCACACTGACACAAGTTGAGCATGCGTCCAGACTTAAGAATCTACTACCCTGTAAAGAGAACCGGACTCAGATTCGGTGACATTGCTATAGCATGTCAAGCCGTGACATTCCTCCATCCGAGCCATCCAAACTCAATCGATGGGCCCATCCGAGTGACACATGTCGCGGTCCGCTTCCGCTTCTTTTCGTGGGCCCATCGAGTGACACATGCGGGAAAAGCAGGGGGGAGAAGGGTGCTTCAGGACGGGATATGTTAGTAGCCATCGGATTGAGTTTGGATGGACCGGATGGAAGGAATGTCACGGCTTGACATGCTATAAAGAATGTCACCGAATCTGAGTCCGAGAGAACCAGGGTGCCACATCAGCAGCCCCACCCTAGCCCCCCCCACCCCGTCAAGTGCATTTCCTCCTAAACACAAAGAGTCATCCTGTAGCGGCACTTGGAAGACGAAGGGGAAGCACCACCAGCATCTCCTTAATTCCTGACTCAGAACACGAAGGGGAAGCGTCAGGTTTTCTTCGCAAATCTAAAACCGATGCACCACTCATGAAGACACCTTCACAAAATTGAACCTGACACACTCCTCCGCCCGCATATAAATGGAAGCACAGGAGGCCATCATCTCTAGGCGTTGCCCAAGGCACAACAGTGGCCGGACGAAGGCGGCCAAATCGACCCCGCTGCGGTCCGCCGCCGCCGGTCGGCCAACCTTGAGAGGGGGAGAGAGCGCCATGCACCGCCGGCTGGCTGCCCTCCTGGCCGCGCCGGACACTGGGCGCTGGACTGGCCGCCGGGCGCTGCCCGTGCCGCGCCGCGTTGGCCCAGCTGATGTGCCGGTGAAGTAGGAGCAGATCCCCGCTACTGCGCAGAAGGGCCGCCGCCGCCACCGAGCAGCAAGGCACCGCTGTCCCGCGCTCCTTCTTCCTCTCTTTCTCTGTATCCCGTTCATTCTCTCCCTTTGTTCTCTCTGATGCCGAGCACAATGGATGAGGACGAGCGACGGCGTCCAAAGCTGACAGGCCACACGGACGGCCAAAGGCCCTTGGCCATCCACGTCATAGCAGCCAATGGCCACGCGACACATCATCCACGTGTGGGACCAAGCTGTAGGAAGTTCACGTGAGCAACCGCGGAGCAGGCAAACCAATCCTCTATCTATTAAAAATTATTTTTCAGTACTTTCTTTGTATGCTATCAAAGAGATACACAGTGGTATATAAAAAAATTATTCATAGTTGATCCTAACCGCATGCAAAGTAATAAACAAGCTTATAGACGGATCTATGTTTGTGGGTTGTATAATTTGTCATTATATCTGATTGTATGATAAATTCGAGACATTGAGAGACAGATAACGTCTCGTGGGTTGTATAATAAAGCTAGCAGCTAATCAATTCGTATTTTTCTTGCATACCAAGAAAGCAACGCTTGCGAGGGAATTCTTCTAGTATATTAGTGATTCGGTATCTTGGTTTTGAAAGAAAAACATCAATTCAGTGGAAATATACGGTACCAGATCAGACATGAACATATTTTGAATTTTTGAAAAAAAAAATCTCTACAAAATTAGAACATTGGATTTTTTTTTTCTTTTGGTCGGGACATTTTTCTTTGTTCCCCATAACACCTTTTGCGCTAACACTTTCTCACAAACGTGGTGCAAAATAGCAGGACATCATAGATATTACACCTTACATTCATTCTAGAAAATACAAGAGAAAGACGTTCTAGCAAACTTTCCAAAAAGAGCTTCAGCTCCAACAGAGAAGGGACTTCTCTGAAGGAGCTACAGCTGGAGCTGTTTTGGGAGGAATTGGAGCCCTGCCAAACGAGATCTAAGTATTTTTTTTTTCTGTTTTTTTGTCATGCACAGGTTTCAGGACTGGAAATCAGAGCAATCTGTTTCTGTTATTTCAGACAGGGTAGTTTCAGAAAGAGGGCATAACATCTTTGGCTTGTCAAAAGGCAGAATTGCAGGAGCCTTTTCATTCCTGGGGAACTCTTCACATTCTGAAACTTCAGCCCCAGAGGAAAATGAGTCTAAAACAAGAGTTCTTGATCCTCAAGGGCCATTTTTGCAGAGATGGAACAAGATATTTGTGGTATCATGTCTTTTTGCAGTTTTTGTGGACCCATTGTTCTTGTATATCCCAGTAATTGATGGTGGCCAGAACTGCCTGTACTTGGACAAGAAGTTAGAGACTGCAGCAAGTATCCTGCGCTTTTTCTCAGATATCTTCTATTTACTCCATATGCTATTTCAGTTCAGAACAGGCTTTATTGCTCCCTCTTCTAGAGTGTTTGGTCGGGGTGTCTTGGTTAAGGACACATTTGCTATAGCAAAGCGATATCTATCAACATTGTTCCTGGTGGATTTCTTAGCGGTTCTGCCCCTCCCTCAGGTACTTGATTTGACATCTACTTAGTGAACATTTCATAATGGAGCTACTTCAATCTGATCACAACTGAACTGCTTGTCTTTTTGGAAAAGATCCAGTCAGACTTTTGAAACTTAGACTGTCCATAACTTTTATAGTACTTAGTTCGAAATCACGGAAATAGTATTTGTAGATATGTCTAAACATATACTTAATAATGTCTTAAATTTGTTGCATTTTATGGATACAAACTCTAATAGAAAATAGCTGTCAACAGTAAATATTCGATACTGTCATCCAAAACATCAAGTACTTTTCTTGACTGAAGGAGTATCTAATGGCATACAGTTGTTATGCTAGTGTTTTGTATAAACATAATAATATATTAGTATGCATGCACTTCGGTTCTAGGTAACGCTTATACAAGAATGAGGGGCTATGATAAAATGTTGCTAGCAATTTTAGGTTACTTAAATGAACTTGAATGCACCAAAGGCACAGAAGGCATGCATGCATAAGCCATGGGTGCAACTGTGCAAACTGGAAATAGGTACCTTACTGATTAGGTGATCTGCACCAAGCGGTAGAATAGTGATGCACAAATGTGAGTTGGTTTTAGTTCTCCTAAATCCAATTGCCACTTTTCTTTGTTTGCCACATATAAAACTCTTCTTTTATGATGGTTTTGTTTTATCATGCACTGAACGAAAATCGTTACTGAGTTCCTCTTGGTTCAAAAAATCTGTCTATTTCCCATTCAAGGTAGATGCAAAATCTTGGCCAACAGCAGATCTTGTGTGCCTTATCGACTCCATGCCAAACTGTTTCCTGTTCTTCTCTCTCTCTCTCTCTCTCTCTGTCTGTCTGTCTTTGTGGTTTGTATGTTTTTTCTAGTGCAATGGTAGAAATGTAGAATAGGTAATCAACATTATTGTGTTTGAATTAATGCATCTCAGAATTGCAAGGTTACACTTGCACACAGTAAAAAGTGCTGACCATGAGAATTAACATGAGGTTCAATTTTTTGGTCTGAGAAATTGAGAGGGAAGAGCAGAAACATTAGATTGGGATGCAACTAATTGGTGCTGTGCTGTCTGTCCCTGAGATCTTTATTGTTTGACCTGGACTTGCCTGAATTAATTATCTTGGCATGGTTTCCAGTTGCCACAGCCATATCATGCAATGTCTTTTGTGTAAATCTGCTGCCTAGAAAATGGCATCAGTGACGGGACTTTTTACCTTTTGAATTATAAGCTATGATATGTATAGCGCACTCCATAATTTGCATGCTGTGTATTGAGCTAATGCCTATAATATCCAGTTACATGGTATGAACAATGCTTTGAGCTACTTTCAAAACGTGCCTGAAAGGTGGATAGAATCATGAACATGGTATGATCAATGCTTTGTGCTGCTAATGCCTGCTATCATGCTTTACAGCTCACTTATTATTATATTGAATTGCTTTTTGTTTTTCAGTATAGATCTGTCCACTAAACTTGTAATTGTCTATTTTTTTTTTTCATTATCAGGTGTTTGTGTTGGTGGTGCTGCCAAATCTCAAAGGTCCTGAAGTTATGAAGGCAAAAATTGTACTACTGGTTATTATTATTTGTCAGTATGTGCCTCGACTGCTCGAATAATACCACTTTACCTTCAAATCACGCGATCTGCTGGCATACTTACAGAGACAGCATGGGCTGGTGCTGCTTTCAACCTTATAATTTATATGCTTGCCAGTCATGTAAGCCCACTCAACGAATTATTACTTAGAATTTATTTTAATTTTTTTCCCTTATCCTCACTAAAATCAGTTAAGCAATCACTTACGATTGTGAATTTGTACTGATTGATTTCTTTGGTGTACGCTCCTTATTTCCTTTCTTCGTTGTAAGTTGTAAACCAGTAAGCTATATGTTTTGATTAGTGATAGTGAGCATGTAATTAGAACTTGCTCATCAAAGTATAAACACTTGCAGAGGATATGGTGACAGCTGCTTGAAATGAGGGACCAGACTAGATTAAATAATTCGAGTAGAACAAGATTTTAACCTAGTGGTGGATGCATAGTTTTGCATATTCTGGTGTCATTGTAATTTTTCCTGTCAGGTAATGAATCTGAGAAGAACATTTTCTAAACATACCCTGGAACTAGAGATGCCTACACTAAAAGATAGTAAAAATATTGGATATCTATTAAAAGAAGCTGTTGGTCCCTACAATCAGCAGCCGAGGTGAGCACCTCACCTCTGTACTCCCTCTCCTCCCCTGAACCAAGGAAGAAGATGAGCAGGAGCTCACTTCCCTGCCCCCTCTCAAACACACACGCACACTGGTTCAGTTTCAGCGTTGGCTGAAACTGCAACCAGCTCTGGAGTCTGAAACTTGGGCAAATGAACTGATTTTTCCATTGCATTGGGTTGCTAATTTATACACAAGCTACCTAGCAACTATTTGTACCTTTAGGTATGGCTGCTACAGCCCTAACTATTCCTAGTACTATAGCTGAGATCAGCCCACTACTTGGCTGTCTCAAGGTACAAGCATGGGCTTGCCATGCCTCTTTATGGCTGTTGAGGCCATACTCATGGCTATTCATTCTGATTGCAAATTCTGGGATGGCTAATTGTGGGCATGTTTGGGACTGCTCCACTCCACCAAATTCAGCTCCATGGAGTGGAAGGAGTCTCAAACACCCCAATCCCACTACACTCTGCAGAAGCCACAGCCAACTCCATGAATCTGGGGACCAAAACATGGATTTGGTGGTTGTCCTCAAAGGGTACTCTAGAAAGCTATTTGGGGCAAAATTACTCCACCAATACCACTGGTTACACCCATCTTTTTGGTACTGTTTCGGTCCTTGTCCTTCACGCATCCAGCTTGCTGCCTCTTCCTCCAATGTAACCCTAGACACCACTGCCTCTAAAGCCACAGAATGGATCTGTGTTTCGGCTCGCAGCATTCCCAAACTTGCTCTGTGATGATGGGCGTTTGCCTATGGCGTTTGCCGTAGCGGTACTTGAGATGCTCTGCACAAGGCCAGGTCACCAATATGATGCTTAAAAACCGCGGCACGCCGCCAAGCACAGTCGCCTGGAGACGCACATGAACCGGACCGTCAAGCTCAACGTTGCCCTGTTCCTCTATTCCACTGCTGCTCCTCATGGGCATCTGGCTTGGTGACCACTGACCACACCATTCTTACACAAGAGGGACTTCTTGTCCAAGGCAAACCCAAACGACACATATTGTGTTGGTGGCCCACTGTAGAGTTTTTGTTGTGGTGCTAAATCTGCTGGAGTGGAGCAGTCTGAAATAGACACTATATTGATGCACAGAATCTTATATAAAGTACTGGTTCACTAACCAATAAGCAATACGAATACTACAAAATCTTGTAATATGTGAACCAACTAGTTTGCCATTCAGATAATATGGTACAAGTGATTTGCCTACATTTTCACATTAGCTTAAGCTTTTTTTTTGGTTAACTGGCTGGCACATGCCACTCAATATGGTATCAGGGCTAGAGGTATCGAGTTTTAATCCTAGGTAGCTTAATTTAATAAAATAATTGTTGCTGTCGCTATTAAACATCTGAGGGAGGCATGAAAGTGGGGTGTTGAAATATAAGTGAATTGCCCACATTTTCTCATCAGCTTAAACTTTGATGCAGTCAACTCAATAGTCATCAGATAATTGAGTTTTCCATTAGACGGTTCGCCTCCAGATAAGTACATACGATGTATTACGAGTTAGAACCCTTGAGAAGTTCCTCATGTACCTTCACATTAACATCTACAGGCCATTGATCTTCCCAGGGAAAAGGTTAGGAATAGAAATTATTATAAAGGTGGTCATTTTGGTAATTATTCTTATAGTTCGTCTCCCTGTCTCAGATTTTTGTTGTTGGTTGTTTGTCTGAACCCACCTTCTCCAGCAGTGACATGAGAGCTCTTGGCCGGGGGGCTGGGTCAGACGCGTGCATGAGCACACTGATACAGCAAGTGCCTGCCACCATACTCTTGTGCGCTCTACATCTACCAGCCTTGCTGTTTGCTGCTAGGTTCCTTGTCTCACCTAGTCATTTGCTCTGCTTCTTCATTTCAGCTCTCTTTGAACTGCAGACAAGATCCCCCTGGCCTTGCTGTACTTTAAAGCTTAGACGGTGTTGTCCTTGTCTCAATTATATCGTAAACTCAAGAGGATGGAAGATCTAACATTAAATTGCCCTCCTGCTATAATCAGATGGGAGGACGAAAATACCAATATACACTTGCTCTTTAATCTTTAAATTGGTTCCTGGTCCATATATTTGTGGTATCAGTCCACAACTCAAGTACCTTTTACTAGGTACCTTCCATTTTTAAGGTTTAACCATTGGATCTGGGAATGAATGGTTATTATAAATCCCAAGCACCATAAATCTCTTAAATGAGATGGCCAACCTCCGGATAAAATGCATTTTAATACTTATGATTTAACGTACGTGGTAAAGGTATCACAAACTGATGTTGTAACTACTTACAGGGCTTTGGAGCTCTTTGGTACATTCTTTCCATCCAGCGAGAAGACACCTGTTGGAGACAAGCATGTTTCAATCAGACTGGCTGTGATCTTACATCTTTATACTGTGGGTATCATCCACCTGCAAATAATTCTTTTTTAAAAAGTGCATGCCCAACAAATCGCACTCCCAATTCCAATCCCAATCCAGACCCGATATTTGGAATCTTTCTACCCGCTCTCCAAAATGTTTCACAATCAACGAGTTTCTTTGAAAAACTATTCTATTGCTTTTGGTGGGGGCTACAGAATCTAAGGTTTGCTAAGAAAAATTAACTTCCAGTTCTTTTTCCCTGTCAATGCACATTTATATACTGGTCTATTTATTGCAGTTCCCTTGGCCAGAACATGAAAACAAGCACTCATACATTGGAGAATCTGTTTGCTGTTTTTGTCTCGACATCGGGTTTGGTTCTATTTGCACTACTTATTGGTAATGTGCAGGTACAGACACTATTTTGGCATTGTTGATATTTTCTTGTAATGTACTCCCTCCATATTGGAAAAGGAAGGCGTTTTGGACAAAGTTTGGGTCAAACATTGGGCATATAAATCATGAATAACTTTTAAGTCGTTGAGTTTGGAAATGTGAAAATCATATCAATAGATTTGTCTTGAAAATTACTTTCATAAAAATATACATATATAACTTTTCAATAAATATTTTTATAGAAAAGACAAGTAAAAGTTGTTTTTGGAGACCGTGTCGCTGTCCTAAATGTCTTTCTTTTCATGTATGGAGGGAGTATGTTATTCGATTAAGTGGTAACTAATTAGTATTAATAAGGCCAACATATGGAAATGAATCTTTTGATGTGCACCTGCAGTTCTAAGCTGTTATGCTAGAATCTAAGGTTTGCCTATAGATTGAGCTCATCCATCTTAATATTCACACCATGCTAGTACCAAATATACATGAGCATTTTGTTTACATAATTCTCTGAAGTCAAGTGCTCAAGTGATTCTACACTAAATGCTTTTCCTTAATACACTAATGGGGGAAAGAAACTTGAAATTGGAAAGCATCAGAAATATTATTTATTGATTTTTTAAAGATAAGCTATCTTTTATTACCTTCAATGTTAATATTTGCCTCAAACAGCTAGATCCATATATTATAGGCCTGTATTCACAAATGTTGGGGCATGCCTGTACCAGGTCTGCAATAGTTGCTAACTGTGCAGTTGACACCACAATCATCCTTGTAATTAGAGCTGGTGCTGGTAACAACGTGGTTGTTTTGAAAAATAAAATAAGCTAACATACATGTTTAGATCTTTATTTCTAAATGTTTTTGTTAGAATGTTGTCTCTATTCCTCCAAACCCTAGTAGGGTGGGCAATATAGTTCCGTACATGGGCCTCATGGGCCTAGCCTCATGGGCCTACACATATACACTAACACTCCCCCCTAGCCCCGAACTTCGGCGCGCAGCGGAGATCAAGACCGGACATGAAAGAAAGCAACACACACGGGGGCCCCCCAGTCACAACTAGCCCGGGCGACGTTGGAGACCGGATCGAACTCGGAGAAGGTCGATGAGGGCGGACCCTTGGTGAAGATGTCGCCGAACGGGAGGTGGGTCGGTACATGGAGCACCCGCGGCGCCCGATGGCAACCAAGTCTCGGACAAAGTGCAAGTCGATCTCCACATGTTTCGTTTCGATCCGAACGGGTTGGTGGAGTTGGTGGAGAGGTAGCCGACATTGTCACATTGTCTGAGACAAGTGTGGTCTTTGTCGGTACGTGAAGCTTCGCCCAAGAGTCGACGAAGCCGGGGAGGCCTCCGCCACACCGCGTTAGCAACAGCCCGGTACTCCGCCCCGCCTTTGGAGCGGGAGACAACCGGTTGCCGCTTGATGACCGGGGAGACGAGGTTGCCGCCAAGGAAGACGGCATACCCGCAGGTAGAGGCGGCGAGTGTCGGGAACCGCCTGGCCATCGGCGTCGGTGTAGACGACGAGCCGGTGGAGGGAGACCGGTGGAGCATCGGGCCGAGTCAACGATTGCCCGTAACATAGCGGAAAAGACGCTTCATCGCAAAGAAGATGGGGTGCCCGTGGATCATGCATGTGAAGACAGTCTTCCCGAGCGGTGTAAGCGATGTCGGGCTGGTGAAGGTGAGGTAATGCGCAAGGCACCGGCCAAACTCCGGAAGGCGTGGGATCTCGCCACGTGGTCGCCTTCATCGCCGAGAAACCTTCGCCCGAGTATCAACCGGAGTAGCACGGGGGTGACACGCCGTCATCTCGGACCGCTCGAGAATGTCCGAGCATACCGTCGTCATTTGGTGCGGGAACAACCCCGAAGGGCGAAGTCTCCACAAGTAACCCCTAGGAAGTGGTGAAGTGGACCAAGATCCTTCATGGCAAACTCCCGCCGCAAGGCCGATATGACACTTGTTGGAGAAGCTGCGGCCCGGAGGCGGTGAGGACAATGTCATCAACATAGAGTAGCGGGTAGGCGATCTGGCGTGGCGATGGCGAGACACAAACAGAGAAGTGTCCGACTTGGCCTCTCTCGAACCCCAAGGTGAGAAGGTAGGTGGCAAACCGAGAGTACCAAGCACGAGGAGCCCGCCGCGGACCATAGAGTGACTTGTTGAGTCGGCAAACCCGGATCAGCCGACCGGAATCGACAAATCCCGCCCGGCCGGGCCGCGATATCTTGTCTCTCGGACAAGGTGCCATGGAGAAATGCATTCTTGACATCTAGCCGATGAAGCGGCCTAGAGCGAGAGAGAGCAAGTGAGAGGATCAGGCGCATCGTGAGCAAGCTTGACCACCGGACCGAAAAGTCTCATCATAATCAACCCCGGCGCCGAGTAAAGCCTCGAGTACAAGGCGAGCCTTAGCGCGTTCCAATTTGCCGTCGGCCGACGCTTATGCGCCCGGATCCACTTGTTTGTGACCACATTGCCACTGACCGGACGCGGCACAAGGTCCCACGTACGGTTGGCAAGAAGAGCCTCATGCTCCTCTTCCATCGCGCCGCCCATTAGGATCCGCCAAAGGCAGCCTTGAGAGGAAGGAATCGGAGAGACCGGCGGACTGCTCATGGTGGCGAGGGCCGCGGGACGGAGAACCCCCGCCGCATGGCGAGTCACCATCGGGTGAGTGTGACGGGGTCCCGTTGAACGAGACGTGGGTGGTAGACCCGCGGGGTAACCACGGACTGCCGTGGTGGGAGGCGGGCCGGGTCCGGGCCGGGGTAGCCGGAGCGACGGGTGGAGGCACGCCGGTCACGGACGACGAACGCACGGCGAGGGGCCGCCACGCACGGTCCCGCCGCGTGCCCAGGGCGTCCCGACGCCGAGGGCCCGGGGCCGCTGCGGGCGCCAGGGTGCTCCGGGGCCGCGCGGCGTGGGCGCGGGGTGCTCCGGGGGCCGCGCGAGGGCACGCCAGGGGCTCGGGGCGCGCGTGGCGCGGCGGCGCAGCTCCGGGCAGCGGAGCCGCGCGGGCGCAGGGGCGGTGGTCGAACCGCGGGCGCAAACGGGGCTCCGGTCGTCGAGGGGTGGAAGGTGTGGAAGAAGTGGAGTAGGGGATCCGACTCGTCGAAGACAACGTCTTAGGGAGATGAGGACTCGGTGGGAGGAAAGGTCGTAGCAACGGTACCCCCTTATGGTCAAGGGAGTAGCCTAGGAACACACACACCGGGTCGGCGGGCGCCAACTTGTGAGGAGCAAATGGCGGCGGTGTTTGGGTAATGAGGCACACCCAAGACACGGAGGTGATCATAGGTAGGAGGGGAACCGAAGAGAGCGTGGTGTGGAGTGGGAGCAGGACAAGCAGTGGACGGAAGACGGTTGAGTAGGTGGGTGGCGGTGTGAAGGCTCTCGGCCCAGAAGCGCGGGGGCAGAGAGGCCTGAAGAAGAAGAGTGCGCATGACATCGTTCGTGGTGCGGATCATCCGCTCAGCCTTGCCGTTCTGGGAAGAGGTATACGGACAAGACATGCGCTTGGTGAACACCCCGAGAGAGGAAGAAAGAACGAGGCGTTGTTATCGAACTCACGCCCGTTGTCGCACTGGACGGCCTTGACGGTGAGACCGAACTGAGTGGACACCCAGGCAAAGAAGTGGAGGAGGGTGGGAAACGTCTCAGACTTAGCACGCAACGGAAAAGTCCAAGAGTAATGGGAGAAATCATCAACCAACACAAGATAATATTTGGGCCAGAAATGCTCTGATGCGGGGAGAGGTCCACACATCACGGTGTGTACAAGATCAAAGGCATGCGTAGCACGCGAAGAAGAAGAAGAAAAAAGGTAGTCTAACATGACGACCGAAGCCGACACGCATGACAAAGATGCTCGGCATGAGTACGAGTACAAGAGATGTCGCGACTACGACCGAAGCCGAGCCAAAACGTCGCGCGGGGATGACCGAGGAGCGGGCGGTGCCGGATGGTAGAAGACGGCGTCACGGCAAGAGCAAAGCAGCAGAAGACGGAAGGCGCTTAAGAGTGTAAAGGGGTCCCGTGCTCTCACATCGGAGGAGTGGTCGCCGGGAAGCCAAATCCTTCACAAGAAGACCGAAGTGTCAAATTCGACAGAACAAGAGTTATCGCCAGCGGGAACTCGACGAATAGAGAGAAGATTGTGGACCATCCGAGGAGCAACAAGAACATTCGAAAGGCGAAAAGGACCCGGAGCGGGAACCCACGAGAGGTGGCGGTAGACGGGAACCATTCCCCACCATGATAGAAGAAGGGCAAGAGGGGTGGGGAGGTCGAAGAGTCGAGAGTATACCAAAGATCCGGAGTGGTGTGGTAGGAAGCCCCAGAGTCAGCAATCCACTCAGTGGGCGTGGTGCTGAAGGACTGAGCGAGCTCCGATACCATGTTAGAATGTTGTCTCTATTCCTCCAAACCCTAGTAGGGTGGGTAATATAGTTGCTGTACATGGGCCTCATGGGCCTAGCCTCATGGGCCTACACATATACACTAACAGTTTTGATTGATCTTCTTATTATAACCCATAATTAATTAGCTATACCAGTCCATTTCCTTTATTTATCATCTCTAGTTTACGAAAATCTATCCTGCTGTGTACCATGTCATATCTGAAGACAACAGCGTGTTTGAGAAAAATAAAAGACAACAGCCTCATCATTTCAATTTGAGGCAGGAACTTAGTTTAACCGTTAATTACTTGGCTACTAACTAGTCATCTAAGCTTTGTCCGTTCCATATTATATAGTTCTCTTTTTTTGGTTGGTGAATTGCAGACCTATTTACAGTCAGCTTCTGTGCGTATAGAAGAAATGAGAGTGAAAAGGCGTGATACAGAGCAGTGGATGGCACATAGGTTACTCCCTGAGAATCTCAAGGATCGGATCATGCGCCATGAACAATATAGGTGGCAAGAAACAGAAGGGGTTGACGAAGAGGGCCTTCTTAAAAATCTTCCCAAGAATCTTAGAAGAGATATAAAGAGACACCTTTGTTTATCGCTTCTCATGAAGGTGCTTCCCTGAACCTCTATCTGAATTGTTTTCTCCTTGCTCATTGTAGTGTATGGTTGAATGGTTATGGATGTACTAACAACACTCTCAAGTACTTTCTCCTTAAGATAACATTTATCTCCAGCATCCATGCTGATTGGATATTTTGACTCTACACCTATATGCTGATGATATATATATATGTATGTATGTATGTATATATGCCTAGCCTTATTCGCCAAGGACCACAAGTTCTTGATGTAGTAGGTGTTTTGAATCGTAATGGAAGCTCCTGGTTTCTTATGTTGTATGGTTCTGCTAAGCATAGGTTTAGCAGGTGCCAGGTGTGCTTCTGTTCTGGACCAGGCAGGCTCTTATCTGAGCCAACTTGTGGCTGAAGTTCGATGGCGTCTGGTGGAAATTTATTTGTGTCAGCAAGGCAGAGTGGTTAATTTCCCCCATGTATTGTTTAACAGGCGTAATGGTACTTCGAAGTTTGAACTGTGTATGTGAGGAGCTTGTTCATACAATACATGCCTTGAAGAAACAATACTGTTATCACTTGACCGCCTTTATCCACTCCAACAGCACACTGTCATGCTAGATGGAGCTTGATTCAATTTATGTGCTTATCGCGGAAGAGGGAAAAGCCCAATTAGATAATGTTCTTGGGTAATAGATATTGACAGAAAAAGGAAATTCTGAGACGAGCTTCCTTTGCTAGCCTATGTGGCATGGACGTTCACATTCTCTTGAATCTCTGCAAAGCTAGTTATACTTTGCCAACTTCTTTTTTAAAACGAAATTAAGTTATTCTAGAAGGTTTCATTCTATCATCTCAATGCCAGTTCCCTTTAAAATGTGTCTGAATTGCAATATGATGTGTTTCAGGAAATTCCTTACGTTGAGCTTTGATTGTATGGCCATAAAAAGTTGAATAGCAGTTAATAACATTTGAAGACATTATTGAGATGATAAATTTCCGGATGGGATCTATACGTTTTATACTTGATTCAATATTATTTTCTTTTAATGTCATGTTTTAATGAACAGCTGCCATGCCTTACTATGTTATTAGCATGGTTAACCTTTTGCTTTTGTTTGCAGGTTCCAATGTTTGAAAACATGGATGAACAGCTGTTAGATGCCATGTGTGATCGTCTAAAGCCTATGCTGTACACAGAAGGAAGCTGCATCATTCGTGAAGGTGACCCAGTGAATGAAATGCTCTTCATCATGAGAGGAACACTAGAGAGTACCACAACAAATGGTGGACAAACTGGCTTCTTCAACTCTAATGTTCTAAAAGGTGGAGACTTCTGTGGTGAAGAGCTCCTCACATGGGCCCTTGACCCCATTTCAGCTTCAAATCTTCCTGGCTCAACTAGGACTGTGAAGACGTTGTCTGAAGTTGAAGCTTTTGCTCTGAGGGCTGATGACTTGAAGTTTGTTGCCACGCAATTCAGGAGGCTCCACAGCAAACAACTCCAACATACCTTCCGATTTTACTCACAGCAATGGAGGACCTGGGCTGCTTGCTTCATACAGGCAGCTTGGCACAGATACTGCAGAGAGAAGCTGGAAGAGGCTTTGTATGAGAAGGAGAAGAGGTTACAAGCAGCAATTGTAAGTGACGGCACTACTTCGCTCAGTCTTGGTGCGGCACTCTATGCTTCACGTTTTGCTGGCAACATGATGCGGATCTTGCGGAGAAACGCCACCAGAAAGGCCCGTTTGCAGGAAAGAGTACCTGTAAGACTGTTACAAAAGCCAGCGGAACCCAACTTCTTCGCTGAAGGTAGCTGAACTTGTACCCTGTAGCAAGCAGGCATTCACGACCCAACCGGTAAAATTTGTTCACAATTTAAGACTGGATGCTGTAGATAGACAGATCAGGTGCTCTAAAGCGTCTGGTTTAAATCATGTAATTTAGTGTATATTTCGATTGTATACATACATGTTGCATGTATTGTAAACATCCGAATTCCTCTTGTGCATTTGAAAAAAAGAAGATGCTGTGAATGTAATCGATCTATTGTTAACTTTTCTTTTTCCTGTAAGGATTGTTTGTTGGATATGCTCACGTGTGAAGCTCCAAAACACATGGTTTAATGGTGTCTCGAGATTTGCTCAGGTTCAATCCTTTTTTTATAAAATGAAAAAATTCTGGCCTATGCGATCGCACATACACATGGTCAAATCTTACAGTGTTTTACTAGCTTATTTATCGACAGAAATAAATATAAAAAAGATTTCGGCACCGTTCTTGGTCCGCTACTGTCTACATCTGACGCTATTTATTAGCCATTCTGTTCCATGCCCAAAGCCAAGTGAGCAGGAGAAGCTGGAATCCCTGGAATTGCTGGCGCCGGCTGACCCAACCGAAGAGTCCAGCATGCACGGTGAAGCAGACTATCCAAGGCTGTCCGGGGGGCTTGGTCTTCTCCGCCACTCGTCGACCCTTGTCCCTGCCTTGTAAATATCCACATCCATATCCATCGTTTCCAGCTCCGCCACCTCAGCCACCACGCCTCCTCCAAACAAAAGCTGATTCTTTCAAGAGTGGAGTAACTGTTTCTGCCTTTGTCGCCGGAAGTGAGCAACCAATGTCACTGCCACTACTAGGGGCAGGTAATTGTGCTTCTCTGATCCTACCCTGCATCCAAATCTTTTGTCTGTCAGCTCTATCAAGTTCACTCTGGAGTGGACTGAATCCCAGAATTTCGATTGGTGACCAGTCTATGCCGAAATGCCTTATTGACAACTAAATTTCATGTCTAATACGTGCAGGGTTTCAGAACTGGAGACCAGAGCCGTTCATTGGATCGGATGACATTGTAGCCTGCTAGCATCCTGTTCTGAAAAAAAAAACAAAGAAAGAAATGACGCCCAGCGCCAGAGTTCTTGATCCTCGGGGGTCATTTCTGCAGAAATGGAACAAGATATTCGTGATCTCATGCCTTGTTTCAGTCTCCGTGGACTCGCTCTTCTTCTACGCCCCGGCGATCGATGGCGACAACAGCTGCCTGTATCTGAATGACAATCTGAATAAGATAGCTAGCATCCTGCGCTCTGTCACCGATGCCTTCTATTTACTCCGTGTAATATTCCAGTTCAGGACAGGCTTCGCAGCTCCCTCTCCTTCTGGAGCGTTTGGTCGCGGTGTCTTGGTTGATGACATGTTGGCAATAGCAAAGAACTATCTGTCGACATATTTTCTCATTGATGTCTTAGCTATTCTGCCCCTCCCTCAGGTTCCCTATTTTTAACCCCACCTAATTAACCTGCTGCAATAATGTTAGTTAGTATATATATACTCCTACATGTGTCCCAATATAACTTTGCACTTGACCTTGATGTTTTCTATCAGGTTTTTGTGTGGTTAGTGCGACCACATCTCCAAGGTTCACAGGTTATGACCGCAAAGAACGTATTGATGTTCATAATCTTATGCCAATATGTGCCTCGACTGGTCCGAATAATACCACTCTACCTTGAAATCATGAGATCAGCTGGGACAGTAATGGATACTGCATGGCCGGGTGCTGCCTTCAACCTTCTAGTTTATATACTTGCTAGTCATGTAAGTCCTCTAATCATTTATTATTACTGTTGAAATTTAAGTCATCCGTTGACCTTTTTTCTTTCTTCTTATCAACTTAGTCTTTGGGCTGAATTAGTCGGTGCATGCTATGTATAGGTCTCAATCTCAAATCTTAGCAGGCACACTTAAATTAAATAAATTTATTGCAACCTACTCGTATATATTTTCATGTTCGAGACAATGTTATCTATCTTCATAAAAAAGAGTTTTCCTCTGAAACTATGCATTATTTTCTCAATCCACACAGGCTAAGACTCAAGATAGATTAACACAATTAATTATCCACATATTACATTGTGCATGGCCAAGAGATTACTAACTGATGCATTGGCTTCTTACAGGTCCTGGGAGCTCTTTGGTACATTCTTGCCATACAACGACAAGACACCTGTTGGAGAGAAGCTTGTAATAACAAGCATGGTTGTGATCTGGCAATTTTATATTGTGGAAGTACTGCATTTGGAAACAATACTTTCTTACAAGATGCTTGCCCGTTAGATGGCGATGACCCTGTAGATCCAATCTTTGGAATTTATCTGCCAGTTCTCCAGAATGTTTCACAATCAACAGGTTTCTTCGAAAAAATTATTCTACTGCTTTTGGTGGGGACTACAAAGTCTATGGTACAGCCCCAATCCACCCACCAATCACACACACACCACCACCACCACCAAAGACTAATGCCCTGGGACTTGTACTTATGTGTTGCCATTTGTATTGCAGTTCCTATGCTCAAAACCTCAAAACAAGCACTTACATATGGGAGAATGTGTTCGCTGTTTTTGTCTCGATGTCAGGTTTAGTTTTGTTTGCTCTCCTCATAGGAAATGTGCAGGTACAGTTCACTTTTAAACATTGATGAAATTTTATTGTTATCTGTGCTTTTAGATTAATTGTCAATTTATTTAAAGAGCAGTATGTATGTGGTAGACTGATAGGGGTTTTATGGAATGCAAACTGGGCACCTTCAGAGTTATTGTATTTTCTTTATAAATATTTAGTCCAATCGGTTTAAAAGATGAGAAATGTAAATGGCACGGCCTTCCACATGATGATCTATAATATACAATGACCTATATATATTAGCTAAATAAAATATACCATAGTATTTCTCATGAAAAATAGTTTTGTTATGTCAGCACAAAAGGTACACCAAACATAGATCATGCGCCGTGCAACCTGACAGTGTGCCCACCTGCTATCACCCTGCTTTCATCTCAAGGGATCACTAGGTTTATTAGCATACAATCAAAGGATAATCGTCACGTTTACGAATGACTAGTTTTCAAGTGAATTAGCGAAATTCGTGAAAGCTCTTGCCCATGACTGACCTAGTGGTGCGTACTTCGTCGTGTTGCCCTAGGTTGGCCAATAGGACTAGGGTGTCAACTCTGGTTGTCAAGATCAGGAATGAACAACATAAAGAGGTTGGAAGAGAAATTAGTGTAGGAAGAAAGTAGAGATAGATTGATTCTATTCATTGGACTACCTCAATCAAACATGTCTCATATTTAATTATTTATAAGGTAGGGAGGTCTTGGCCCATGTAGTTTCAAATACATATCCCAAATTGTTCGGGATTGACCCGGGAAGAGCCTCGCGTCGCCCTCGCGTCGGGCGGCTCTGGGCGAACCCTAGCCGCCACCGCCGCCGCCTCCCCCTCCCCCCCCCTGCGCCTTGCCGCCGCCGGAGAGCGCCACCGGGAAGCCCGGGCGGCTCTCAAGGATGGTGGCGGCGGGGCAGCAACTCGGCCTCGTCTCGGCTCCGGGCGGCGGCGGAGGCGACGCACGGTTAGAGGCCGCCCTTCCGGTGCTCGGCTGGGCGGCCGGGCGGCGGAGGCAAAGACGACGGGATCCGACCCGCCTCGATCCGTCCCCCGCCGGATTGGTGGCTCGACGGCGACGGCGCGGCGGCGGCCGTCCCGCGGCCGGCCTGCCCTCGATCCGGCGCCCGGGCGCGCGTCGCGGTGCACCCGAGCGCGACCGTTTGAGTGGTGCGGTGGCCTCCGCCGCCGGGCCACTACAGTCGCGGTGGTGGAGGTGTCGGCGGCGGGTCTTCGGAGCGATTTGGAAGCGGCGCGGACGTCGCGGCGGTGGCGGTGGGAGCGCAGGCTTTGGGCGAGCAGGCGAAGGTCCGACCCATGGTGGCGCAGCCGACCGCCCATATCGGGCGCCGGAGAACCCAGTCGCGGGCTGATCCGCGACCCGGGGACGATGGGCATCGCGAAGACGCCGACCATGGAGGCGGTTCTCGGGCGGCGGCGTTGGTGAAGCATTTGGTTCGACCGTATCGGAGAACCCGGTGGCCGACCATGGTGCCTTCAGCAGCCGTCAAGGTGGAGGACTCGTGGAAAGGGACGGCGAGGATGGCAGCGGACGTCGGCTTTTGTTTTCCAGATCTGTATTTCGCCGATGGTGCACGTCGCCTGGCGGTTGGCGTAACTGGCGTGGCCCTAGGAGACATGGCATTGGCCGGTCACTACTACGACGACGGTGACGCCTGAGGGCGCCACTTTTCGCCGGAGGGCGCCGTCTTTTCAAGTGGATCTCTACGGTGAAAACCTACACCAGTTGGGTGGGCGGCGATGGCGTCTTTGGATGACATTTTCTCGTTGGAGACATCGCTGGTGGAAGATCCCTTGGATGTCGGCTGACGCCGGCATCAAGGTGGCGGCTCATCGCACACGCTTATGGGGTCTTATCTTTGTTGCCGGGTTATAGGATCCGAGTCTCCATCGGGGACGAGTTTTAGTTTTTTTTTTTTAAAAAGTGCACCGGTGTTTTCGGGTGACTTCACGTCTTACCTTAACCTGTTTTCCGCTTGTAATTTTGTTGGCCCTGATGCATCCTCGGATGATGAAGCCGGAATATAATTTCCATTATCTAAAAAAAAAATCCCAAATTGTTCGGTAAAACCGGATCCTCTGATTCTTTGGGATATTTCTGATTATTATGACTCTAGCATTTAGACTCCAAATCGGCTGATTCACATATGCATTTCTACTGTCTCGATAAGAGGTACACAATGGCGAAGCTCATTTATCATTAGGCTCACCTCTAAAACTAGATGATCTAGTTTTGGGAAACTATGGTCTGATTTTCCCATATTGCTCTGTACCGCCAATTGGTTGTCAACATAGTACGTTACAACATTTTTACTTAACTCCTCATAGTGAAAAATGACATCAAAGATTCTATAGATTAGATCTCCACAACAACGTACATTTTGGACAGAGGGGCACCCTATGTACTTAAAGATTTTGTTTTCTAACTCTGTTGGAGTTAGATGGTGATGTTCTAAAAGGAATTAAGTTCGCTTGAAAATAAGCAGTAAGACTAAAATTCCAAAAATGAAAAAAAAAAAAAAAATTGCATGACCATTTTCCAAGATTCTCAAAAAGATATCACCAAAATTGGCATTGGCCTATAACTGGTAAATGTTATATGTAGCCTCTGTATTTGCTGTCTAGATAGTAAGCTCATCCTTTCGGATTCTAGCCTTCCAAGACCTGTATAAAGAATCTCATGGACTTATGCTGGACAACATAATCATGTTTGTTCGGCCAAAAAAACATAATCATGTTTGTTGCCTCTAATTGTAATTGATACCGGTACCAGTTTGGCTATTATCAAACTCTTATCAAAACAGCATGGACTAAATCAACTTTAAGATCTTTATTTGCAAGAAATTCAAGTAACATTTTTATACAATTCTGAATGAGCTAGCTATGAAAACCCCTTTCTCTATAAGAATTGGCCATAGAGATTTATCCTTAAAATATTCCGTATGTTTTGACTTAGTTGTACTATGATAACTATGTGCAAGAGGTCATCGTTTAAGGAGTAAGTTCAGGCAACATGTTGAATTATGTGATGATGTTTGACCTGATCATATTTCTCCAAATTTATTTTCTTTTTCTTGGTTGGATTGAACTGTATCAGACCTATTTACAATCAACCTCTGGGCACATAGAGGAAGCGAGAGTGAGAAGACGTGACACGGAGCAATGGATGTCATACAGATTACTTCCAGAGCATATCAAGCAACGGATATTGCGTCATGATCAATATAAATGGCAAGAAACACAAGGTGTGGATGAAGAGGGTCTTCTTATAAATCTTCCTAAGGATCTCAGGAGGGATATAAAGCGTCATCTTTGTCTATCACTTCTCATGAGGGTACTACTCCCCTAACCTTTAAGATTTGTTTATTGAGATAGTCATAAGGAATTGCTTTGCTCTTTGTCCCATCGATAAATGAGACTCAACCCCATCATGATTGCGACAAATTCACACACTGTTTAAACGTTACACAGTGGTATATCAATTTCCATTTAATCAGCGGCATTTCTTGTTTAACATTTAGCATTTAGAATAACAATCGACTATATTTACCATCGATCCAAAGAAATTAAGTTGTTGAATTGACATTAACTCCAACTGGTGTTGCAGGTTCCAATGTTCGAAAACATGGACGATCAGCTCTTGGACGCCATGTGTGATCGTGTAAAACCCATGCTGTACACAGAAGGAAGCTGCATCATTCGCGAAGGCGACCCAGTGAACGAGATGTTCTTCATCATGAGAGGGACACTTGAGAGCATGACAACAGACGGTGGGAGAACGGGCTTCTTCAACTCCAATGTTCTCCAAGGCGGCGATTTCTGCGGCGAAGAGCTCCTCACATGGGCTCTCTGATCCTGCTTCAGGCTCAAACCTTCCCAGCTCAACCAGGACGGTGACGACGCTGTCGGAGCTCGAAGGTTTCGCCTTGAGGGCTGATCACCTGAGGTTTGTGGCCAACCAGTACAGGAGGCTCCACAGCAAGCAGCTCCGGCACACCTTCAGGTTTTACTCCCAGCAATGGCGTACGTGGGCTGCTTGCTTCATACAGGCAGCGTGGCACAGGTATTACAGAAGGAAGCTGGATGATAGCCTGTACGAGAAGGAGAGGATGTTCCAAGCAGCAATCGTGACTGACGCCTCTAGTTCTCCCAGTCTTGGCGCGGCGCTCTACGCTGCCCATTTCGCCTGCAACATGCTGCGAATCTTACGGAGAAACGCTGCCCGAAAGACCCGTTTGCTGGAAAGAGTAGTGTCTTCAAGGCTGTTACAGAAGCCAGCAGAACCCAACTTCTTCGCTGAATAAAAGGGACAATTTTGTTTTTGTAACCTGCTGGTACCAATGCAAACAAACGTTCATCAGATCAGCTGGCAACCTGTAATCCTTCCTGGCTTTGAGAAGCATCAATTGATAGATCTTGTTAATATATCATCTGTGGATCTATGATTGGGTCATGTACTAGACACCAAATGGTCTCAAGTTGTCAGGTAAATCAGTTATTGATTTATTGGTTGGTTTATCTGTACATGACGAAATTAATGGGCTTTATATATATGGAATGCGTGGATTAGTATAGGCTTTCCACACTGAATTCATAACTCATAAATCAATTTCAAGCCCACGGTCAAATGTGTACACAAAGTACACCTTTTGTGGGGGAATAATCCCATGGTGCATTGAGAGAACTCGTCTCTTTTACCTTTTCCCTGTAATAGCCTTTCCATGGGAGCCTCTCCTTTTGCGGGGAATAATCTCTTGTTTATAATATTTCTTCGGCGTATTAATCTCTTTTTCATATGCCATCCTGTTGATCGCTCATTCGCCCTATCATTTACCAACGAAGGAAGGATGGACCAATTTTACAGAAATTTCAAGGAAGCATTACAACAGCTCAGTTCAACGAGAACCAAGTAAACTGCCGAGTTCGAATAAAGCGAGGAATCAATGGATCAGAGAACTTTCACAGAATTTCTTGTTTACAATTAAATAAAGTGAGGAATCAATCTTTATGCTTAGTCCATGGTGGATAGATATTAGAAGATAATAAAAGTAAACAGGAGATGATCTATTTCTGGGCAGAAAGTCATATATTCCCTAGGCTAGAATAAAGAGGCTCTTGCAAACAAAGGAGCACTGTGTGGCTATATATAAGTTGTCGGCACATATTCCCTCTTTCCGTTGCGTCTTGAGGATTTCTTCTCGCTCTCATGAGAGTAATGCCTTGGTTTTGTGCTCTTGGAATTTGGTGAGGAAAACCAGGCTTCTGAAGTTGCCCATCTCCAACTGTTTTTTAAAGCCATAACTAGTTGTTTAAATTTTTATTTGTTTCACTTTTGTTTATCGTTGGACCTAGTAGGTGACTTGATCTACCACTGCAACCCAAGTGTAGCGACGGCAGCGCTAACGCACTATAAAGGCCTACAATGATACTTTTCCGTAGACCAACATAGTTCAATTCATTTTCATTCACATATACTCCCTCTATTCCAAATTAGCCATCTAAGAATCTCAGAAAAGCATCTCAAGCTTAATTTTTTTTTAAACATCTCAAGCTTGAATAAAATTTTTGAAAGAAATACAAAGATTTATGATATCAGGTAGGTATACTATGGAAACCCTATTCTTCTAAGGTTTAATATGAGTTGTTTAATACGTTAAAAAAATCATTCACATGTACTCCCTTTATTCTAAGATAAGATGTATGGACACTATCTAATCACAAAAACCCTATTCTAAGGTTTCATAGGAGTTGTTTGCTTATCAATTCTTTTGGCCTCGGTTTTGAAGGCGGTGTTTGGAGTCGGCGTTCCTTGGCGTCGACTTCCAGCAGCTTCTGTGAAGTACCGGTTTATAATTTCGATTTTCCTTGATGTCCTTAGGATTGGACAAATGTTCTCCGTATCTTCTACGGTGTTTCTATATTTGTACTGCTTTTGCTATCTTTAATTAATTAAAAGGGGCGTATGCATTTATTTATCAGGCTGTAGGTGATTGTGATCCAACGGCCCCTATCCCACCAGGCCGCAGCACAAAGCACAGATTCCAAAGAGGGAAAGAAGGGGAAAAGAAAAGAAAAGGAAAGAGTCACAAGTTGCAGAGAATCATCCACCGCCACCACCGAGCAACACGCGGCGGCGCCTATTTCTTGAGCCCTCGCGCCGCCGCTCTCTTCCTCCCCATCCCGCCCGCCCTGCTTCGCGCGCCTGCCACCTGGTAAGGTAAGAAGAGCACTTCCCCGCACGCCCGCCGCCCCTACACCACACGCCACAGTATTCTCTAGAAGTTTCTAGAGGCTATATACGCACAGTAGAGTATTTTCTATGAGTTTCTAGGGCCATCCGCACAGTCGCGTATGAATTATTTCTGTTCGCGTTGCGTCGGTTTGGTTTTGTCGTCGAATCGAATAGGAGCCGCGATTCTTCCCCGCGCGCATTGTTCTTTCCAGGTGGGGTTTCAGCCCAAACGCGTGCTCGTGGTTTCATCCCAAACGCGTGCTCCTGGCGATTATATCATCAAAAATATACATGCATCTCCTTCCAAAGCACTGTTATTTTAATCGCTGAGAAGTTGGGATGCTTTATCAGGACTAGTCAGTTGATTGGGTTAATCATGACTTATATGATGCTCTAATCTAGCACGTCTTTGTAGCCAGCACCAGCAAAGATAAAGTTGGCGTGGTGTGGCTAGTAGTTGCCCACGCCATCTGTTCCCACCTTCGAGGCCCACGTTTCCTGCACCTTGCAACCTGTTCGGCGTCCCGTTCCCATGCTGGCACCGACCGATGCTCGTTGATTTGTTTTCGCAATCGCTGGTTGCTTAGCCTTGGTGCTGTTTGCTGCTTTGATCCAGAGGCTGGGAACTCCAAAGAGGAACAGGGTCCATGGAGGCTGGAGGCGCAGGAAATGGTTTGAATGGGGCGGTGCAGGTAAAGGGGAGTGGGGGTGATGGCTCTGCCAAGCCCCTGCCCCCTTGCTGTGTCAAGGCGCTAGCCGCCGCGCCCGAGTCTGAGGCCAAGTGCCATGCTACTGTGGTTTCAGGATGGTTCACTGAACCACGATCACGCTGTGGTAGGCCTTGATTCTCTTGTTTGGTAACATAGATGCAACAACAGTGCAACTTGTTACTGTTATATCTGTTCACTAGTTATATTTGTTTGACCTGATTGCTGCCTGTGCAGGTAAAGCCAGCAAAGTTCAATATTACAATAACCCGATGTGGCCAGGTACTTGTCCAGCCACTGCCAATATTGATTACCTTATGTCTAACAATAGTCTACTGGAGTGACTTTGCTCCAAAATTCAAAAGTTAAATTGTTTGTCTGTCTTGGGAATATTATTTTTCTGATAGATATGTAGTTATTGGCTTTACAACTTCAGGCTTCAACGGATGCAGTGCTCAATTATTAAAGCTGCAAATGAATTTTCATTCAATGATTTAAATAGAAATTTATTTATGTGAGAAGTGGTTTAGACTAGCTTTTTGTTGAAAGAAAACTCAAGCATTTGCTGAAACTTGATGCATAACTTGTCCAGCTCTTGTAAAAAGAAGGGTTTTTGACATGGTTCCTTTGGATACACCTTTATAGTCCAATCTAAAAATCATCACAAAATTTTATACAGGAAGTTCATCCATCATAGTGCATGTTAATCAGAGTTAGGATTTGTTTTTTGTTCTTATTTATTTATTGTTTGTAAATCGTAAGACACTATAGTCTGTTGACTGCGAATGGAGCATGTCTCCTGCGTAAATTTTCCTCCTGGCAGAACAACCGAAAGTGCATATGCAAATGAGTGCTCCTTTTAAAAAAATATTTATCAATGGTAGTGTGCATAGTTTTGTCGTTTCCACAGGAAAGCCAATGCTCTTTTTGTTTCATTTCCTGGCCCCTGTAATGTGTTAAAATTTATGTGCCAATGTGGATTGCTTTGGGCTTTTGGCTATACTCCCGAGTGTGGTCTTTGTCCTTAACTCCTTCAATACATTGTTTGGCAACCTATAATATGCTATTTTGGCATTGAGGGAATGTCCAATTGTTCCCCATTGCAGTAATTTCCTGACATTTGCCCTAGAGTGAAACAATTGTACTTGCTCACATCACTTGTCATCTTATTCTCATATACAGGAGAGGCCCATTCTTTAAAAGTGGAGAAGATCTTGTACCAGGGGAAATCGCCATACCAAGAAGTCTTAGTTTTTGAGGTTCACATCAGCTGTTCATACCAGAAATAAAAAACTGCATTTGGCTTCTGTTGTTTATAATCTGGTAATTTTTGTATGCAGTCATCGACCTATGGGAAAGTCCTTGTGCTTGATGGTATTGTTCAGTTGACTGACAAGGATGAATGTGCATACCAGGAAATGATTACTCACCTACCACTTTGTTCAATTCCATCCCCTAAAAAAGTATGTCTCCAGATCTTTGTTTTTCCTCAATATTGTGAAATTATAGACAATGCTGTGTTGCTTAGCAGAAATTCATTTGGAAGATATTCTGTGGCTGTATCTCAACACATGGAATATTTCTTTTTACCTGAATTTGAATGGAAACTCTAGAGACTTATGTCCTTAGAAACTACTTTGCAGGTTTTGGTTATTGGCGGTGGTGATGGAGGTGTACTTCGAGAGATATCCAGACATAGTTCCGTGGAGTCTATTGACATATGTGAGATTGATCAGCTAGTTATTGATGTAAAGTTGTCCTTTGATGCCTTAACCTTTTCAAGTTTAATTGTTTAATTATACTTTTGCTGATATAGATCTGAACGCTGTAGGTTTGCAAAGATTTCTTCCCACAATTGTCTGTTGGATTTGAAGATCCTCGTGTTCAACTTCATGTTGGCGATGGTATGCCGATAATTCCATGAGGCCATGATGACTACATTATTTTTTGATGTCTGCTGAAGTTTCCTATTTTTTTTAGATTTTGGTAAATACTTTTTCTTGAAGTGTAATTTCACGAGAATTGTTTTTCTTGTACTTTCAGCCGTGGAATTCTTGAGAAATGCTCCTGAAGGGACATATGATGCTATCATTGTCGATTCATCAGACCCAATAGGTGAGCTTATGCTGCCATGCATTGTCTTTCTTGAGCACAGTACCATGGAAAGTCGTTACTATGTCTTTGGTGTTGTATGTCTGTTCTGTGCATTTTGGTTTTCTGCTTCCTATTATATTACTCCTGAACTCCATGCTTCTTTATTTCTAGGTTATCGCATTCCTAGCCATTCTGTGTAAATGATGAATAATTTTCTCATATTTTCTTTCAAAAAGGACTTTGACCTATAAACTTTCAGTCAAAGACTCGAATCTTATTTTCTTAGTTACTTTTGGCATTTGCAGGGCCTGCTCAGGAACTTGTGGAGAAGCCTTTTTTTGAGACAATTGCTAGAGCTCTGAGGCCTGGTGGCGTTCTTTGTAACCAAGCTGAGAGTATGTGGTTACATACACATTTGATTCAGGATATGCTTTCAATTTGTCGTGAAACTTTCAAGGGTTCTGTATGCTATGCATGGACTAGTGTCCCAACATACCCAAGGTTCTTCACTTCTCTATTCTCTAGTCTCCTTATCTTTATCCTTTCTCGCTTCAAGTGGTCTCTCTGAATAATGTGTACTTTAAAGTTAAAATACAGTTCTAATTTCATTTTTCTAGTTTTTGCAGTTGTGCTCTCTCTGAATAGTATCATTCATTATTTTCTTTTTTCTTCTAAATATATGTATCTGTCATTTCTATTTCATTGCATGTACTAACCCTAACAACCACTTGTTTGTGTGAACTAGTTTTGGTTTGTTATCCATGCAATCAGCTATGCACCATGTATATGGATACGTGTTTATCCTTTTTTTTCAAGGAAACAGGAGGGGGATACCTCTACTGGTTAATATATATTAATAATAGAAGAAAAAGATGTGTCCAAGCAACAGAATTCAAGAAACAAAAATAGGACAAAAAGAATATAAAGATCACAATTGGTGCTCTAGCATTCTTCTATAGGAGAGAAATATTTTTCTTTCGCTCTATGGATAACCAGAGAGCTCTTTTTGAAGATATGGAACAAATACGAGTGCACATTGTTTAAATCATTTACTTAAAATAGCATTTTAGGCATGAGTTTCTTTCCTTGCTCCATTGTTTCTATAAATTTGGTCAAAGTTAGAGAAGTTTGACTTAGGACAAATCAGACTGAGAGGGAGGGAGATTTTGTTTTTTTTTTATCTAAAATTCTTATTCTTAAATGACATGGAACAATATGGGTGTCCATTGTTAAAATCATTTACTTAA
This sequence comes from Hyparrhenia diplandra, assembly GCA_015847255.1. Classification (NCBI taxonomy): domain Eukaryota; kingdom Viridiplantae; phylum Streptophyta; class Magnoliopsida; order Poales; family Poaceae; genus Hyparrhenia; species Hyparrhenia diplandra. The sequence continues at coordinate 42,928 of JADLZK010009810.1, forward strand.
AATAGCATTTGGTACGACGAGTTCCCTTCCTTGCTCTATTTTGTTGTATAAATGTGGTCAAAGTTAGAGAAGTTTGACTTACGAGAGAGGGAGGGAGGGTCATTGGATCATCCAAATGAACTAATCAGGATTCAAAGCAAGAAAAATGGAATCAAAATGAACTAAGGGGATGACACAGAATTAACATTGCATTCCTATTCTAACTTCATGTTAAATTTTGTGCAAGTTTTTGTGGATTGAATCATTTTGTAAGAGTTTTAGGGACTTCTTCCGTTGCACTTCTTGCATATTCCTTGGTTTCCTTTTGTTACAAAATGTGGGGCTAAGTGTGGAAGGTTGGTTGGGATATGGTGTTCTTAATAGCTGTGATGAGTTGTTCCAAATGCTTTGTTGTAGTTTTTGCAGTTCTATAGATAAAGAAGTTTTTATTGTGTTTAATGTGTTTCTGTTTGGAACAAACTTCTAACAGAATGTTTATTTGAATTTTGTAGTGGGGTGATTGGGTTTTACTATGTGCCAAAGAAGGTCCGTTGTTGGTCAACTTTCTGAATCCTATAAATCCAATTGAAAAGGTGGAAGGAGCTACAAAAGCTGGAAGGGAGATCAGATTTTATAATTCAGAGGTCCGTTTTCTTTTATTCAATCATATAGGATTTGTCACACGAATATTTTGTATGTTGAAAACGTAATTACGTGTATGCCTAATTAGGGGTGAAGCCAGCTTGAAATTTATGGTGGCTCGCTGCTAAGGAGACATACATAATTTGGTAGAAATGCATGGTGAAAGTTTGTCTAGTTAGTGGAATTTTTTTCTTACTGTGGTCCATTGGCACCAGGCAAGCTTAACGTAGCTTTGCCCCTGTGCCTAATTGAGGTAGACCCCTGATGCATCGCCTAGGCCATAGGCGGTCAATAAAATGTGATAATAGGGGAAATCTTTAGCAAGGAAGATCTGTGCAGGCACAGTGGCAGCACAGGAAAAAGAACCGCAAGGGCGTCCAGTGAAATTATATAAGTCCTCTGTCATGGAGAAAAATAATTGTGCCATGGCTCTTTGTAGACACCGCTATCGTATCTTGTGCTTCCCTACCCACTGTGAGAGGAATCTGAGCTCGAGCACCTTGCATTACCACAGCCACAGCACCACCTGGCTCCCCACGTGCACCCTCCCTGACTCGTTCACCTCTACAGCTCCTCCCACGTGCTTATCCCCCCTCCATCCCCTTGCTACTCTGATTATGCTACCAGCAGCAATTTTTTTAAAAAAAACCAAATTTTTTCACAAACATATTATCGCTTTTAATCTAGGCTTTGTCTAACTAGGCGCTAGACCACTGCCTTGTGTTTTTGTAACATGTGTTGCCATTTGTTCCAGTATGCAGAATTTATCTTAATGACATGATCTAAGAATTTCTGTTTTCTGTTGATTATCCCTTATATGTTATACTGATAATGAAGTCAGAGTGGAACATACTGCTCAGCCATACCAACTAGTTCAGGCCAGGAGTTAGGTTCATGGCTTGTATGATTCGGTAGTACAATCCAGTCCTGTCTATTTCCATTTGTTTTTTTTTGAGAGGTCTATTTCCATTTGCAGTATCGTGGTGTTGGTATTCCTACTCTTCCAATTTTTGCTCACACATTAAACTACAACTCTATGTGAGATTGCTTCCCTGAAGCTTCCTTTGCCCTGATTAATTTTCATCATTGAACAGATGCATAGGGCAGCATTTGTTCTTCCGACCTTTGCAAAGAGAGAGCTAGAAGCATATTGTGCTTCCACTGAAACAGTAAGTTCTTTTCAAATTGGGACAAGTGATTTATTTACTCTTCTTGCCCTTTGCATGTTTCCACAGGTTAAGAATATTTTGAAAACAAATTAATATGCACAGAATTTGTGCACCATGTCACAGGAGCAGGCAGAGGAAACAGTGGCGACACCACTGAAGTTAACTCTTGCATCCAAGAGTGAAATTCTCACTGCATCCTAGACCGGGACTCACGACCTACTACAAGACATCAAGAAACCATTCCTTCCTGGCGCCCTACCTCCAGTATTGCCATCGGATAGTCTTTTACTATCACATGTTATAAGCATCAACATTGAGGTTGTGGCGTTGTGATTTGACGCATAATGAGGCATCATGTGTCAATAATTTATTCTCCAAACAGTGACATGGGGTTGGCATGCTAAGGAAAAGACGAACTGACAACAATGTATGATATGAGTGATGTGTGATGTGATATCGTTCTAATGGATTTAACCAAAATTTTGGCGGTGTGTTGCACCTGTATGTGGTGGTCATTTCTTACCACCAAAGTCTTTAAATTTGGAGGGGTTTCACTATACACTCTCATATTGGTACTTGTGTAGAGAATCTTGCTCACCAGACGTAGTGATGCCAACATCCCATGGTATCTTTATTATGAGATAAAAATCAAGACTAAGTAGCACATTGGGTTTATACTGGGTCTAGCTATTGTTTTTAGTGCAAATTACATTATATGACTTAACCACTCTTGTCAAATGTGGCACAATCAAATTTGGGTATTAAGCATAGATGTTCATTTTAAAATCCTTGATTGGATTTCATAGTGTCCTATGATGGTCATTAACACATGCTGATAGCACATGATAATTTAAAGATTTTGAGATGGAGGATATAGACAACCAAAAATCTCATTTTGTGTTTATGATCTAAACATGTTCTCCAAGAAATATGTACAAAAAAGTATATATCTAGTTTGTATTTAATTATTCAATATGAAGGAGTTCAATAAGAGAAAAAAATATTACGGAGACTGAAACAAAATTGCTCATTCCTAAGTGGTAAATTATTTAATTTACCAAATCCAATGGTCCATAGGTTTCGCAAAGCTAATCTATAGGCATGGACAGTGGCCGTATACATGGCATGAATCTCTACCTGTTTGGATTATGGCCTGCCAGGCAACTCATGAGCTAGGCATCAATCAGCGTCCCAGGCACTGGCCTGTTTGGTTAGTGTCCTGGGAAAACTATAGCAAATTTGAACGCCTCGAATTGCTGCCTAGGCCAGGCAGGTTTTCCAGGATCCAAACCAAAACGATATCGGACACCTGAGATTCTACACAGCACCAGGACCTTGCCTGAGTAGCCACCAAACAGGTCCTTGAATGAACTAGTTAAGAGTCAAAGACACCAGTAGAGCCTCACTGCATTTCAATTCCAAACAACAACTGCCTCCATGCTACTCCCCTAGGATTACACTAGGCATTCTTAATGACAGATCTAGTTTGTTTCAGAATACTTGAAACCATGCTTCCTGAAATATTCTCGAAATCCATACACACTCTGATCATAGTTGAACTGCAGGAGATACAATACATCGTCAGCTCAACAACATAAAAATGAATTCAACTATTGAACGGACAGGCACCAGCTTACAGGCAGCACTTTGACAGAGTACTTTGTGATGTTAGGATCCACGCTCTTTCCTTGGCTTGCAGCCTAAAGTATAGAAAAAGTCAAGCCTAGACAATAAATGAAAACACGCTCATGGTTGTGAAAGAAAAATAATAAATACAACTCTACAGCCAATCAATAGTGATGCCTGAGGATGAAAGAATGAAAACAACATTTTAGCCTTGTAGGCAGCTGAACAAGTGCTCCCTCCATTTTAAATTAGTGGGCATGTAATTTTTGAATTGCTGTTGACGCGCACATGTTCCCAAGCATTTTTTTTCGCTTTTAGTAAAAAAAAAAAATACCCTGTAAACTAGTAATATGCAAAATGTGGATGTAGGCTAGTTAGTTCCTGTGAGTTGTTCGGCAAGCACAAGTTTGTCATGTACCAATCTTGTTTCACTTATTATCATTTAGCCATGAGTACCAAGGAAATTATAAAGAATATAAATATCAAGAAGGAAAAATGATCACAATACAATGATATGACTTAGCAGGCAATGAGCTTACAATAAAATCATGCCTTGATCCACTATGCTGCTATCATTATCCCAGTTGGCAATTTTTTAAAAAAAAAAACAGTGAAGTGGTAACTAGAGAATGAATTGAAAATGTATGAAAGATCCAAACAAGTACCAAGTAAACAATGATAACCTGTTCTGGGTTGTAAAATACTTCAACAAATGGATATTCGTTCCTTTGCCTGGTGAGGCAAAACCCTGGATACTTCGGGCACTCAACCTGATGGCAGACAAGAAGATGTTCAATGGGAGGCAAGCCCAACCAAAGAGAGTTGCACTTTAGGCATAATAGGCTATAACATGTATAGAAGTGATCTCACAAGACTGTAAGAGGAAATTTTCTTGTAAATGTAAAATGAAGAGTAGCCTACTCGGACAAACTTGACATGCGGATAAAATGTAGCAGCAGCCTCTTCCAGTACTTTGTCAAGATGCTGTGTATAAGTGCACCTAACAAAATGCAATTTTCAGGAATGAATTGAGAACTGCTCATGAAGATTTTCCATTTGAGTTAGTGTTTCTGAAAAAAAAATGCAGCAGAGTTAGTATACTTAATAGTGAAGGCAACAACTACAGGCCTGCCTTCATGCAACAGCTGCACAAACTGACGCTCAGATGTGAATGGTATAATTCTTGATGGCCCTAGGTCCTTGGGATATCCAGTGTAGTACCTGTAATTTTCAAGATTAAGATAGCATTAAGACGTAGCATACATGATAAAATAAAAAGGCAATGATGAGTTTAGTTCCAAGAACAAGTATATCTTCAGGAAAAAAAATATGAGTGGTGACCGTCTCCATGGTGCAACTGTTAGTTATACATTCTTCTACACTCCATAAGAGTATGTTATACTGAAATTAATTGGCATAACAGCAGTTTGGTTAATAGATAAATGTAAACTTGTGTGAGCTGCACATTCTGCAGAAAAAAAATCAAATGAATAATGAGCTGGAATGCTTAATGACAGTACATGTATCCTTACTTGCAGGTTGATCGAAGTTGGGAAGCCATCCTATCAAGAAAAGACTCATTCATCATCTCTAAGGATCCAATGCAGTCCAGATGAAACTTCTTGTCCTACAGTAACGAATAGATTACATTAATGATGGACAAAAATAAGAATGAACTGACAGAATCTTACATGACTTTTTCCTTTTCTCGAACACAATCTTGTATGACTCTTTAGTTGCTTAGTGCACAAATAAAGGGAAAATTGAGTTCATTAACAACATATTAGACAGACTAAGAGAGAAAAATGATACAAATAAACACTGGTCGGAGGCTTATCTAATAATATTGTAATATGGCCTTTCTCACACAAAAACATAAGTACATATTGAACATTTGTCTCCCTCCCACTCTCACCACTCTCAAGGGCAGGTGCTGTATGTATGATTAACATAGATAAACTGCTAACCAATCAGGACTGACATGAGTTAGCAGGGTCTGTGAGCACCTACCAATAGCTTCCGTCACTGCATGACAGGATCAACTGGCCAAAACAGAATAAGAATTAAAAATATCACAATCATAGTAATAGTTCAACATGAATCCTCCAATGACACCAACAAGCTAACTGGTTAGGCAGAAGTACTTCGAAAGTAACAGTTGTTAGTTCTGCAGCATAACCAACATTTCAATACAGGAAAGTTCATAAAATAATCTTAAATTTTGCAAATTATTATTACATAAAGCAATCAATATATCAAGTTACACCCTTACACAAATTTCCCAAATCATACAGTAATGCCTATAAAATTTCAGCCGGGAACCCAAGTGGCAACGGGCAATTAGAGAACATTCCCTGCCTAGCATAGGAATATGACATGGTTCCTTATTTAGCACTGAAAGATAAAATTTTCCCAATATTAGCGTCGGGTTCATTTTTTTTCCATATATAGCACTGCACATTGGGTCATTTTCTGAAGTCCTAAAAGATTAGGAGGTGAGATTAGGAGCTGTTGGAGATGATTTTTTTTTCAATCTTGCTAAAAATTAATGGGTTAGGAGAGTGTTTTAGGAACTCTTGGAGATGCTCTTAGAGGCCAAATATAACAGCAGTGCTATATAGGGAACCAAAACTGTCAAATATAACAGCAGTGCTATATAGGGAACCAAAACTGAACACAATGCTATATTGAGAGTATTTATCTTTCGGTGCAAGGAACCATGTCATCTTCTGATGCTAAATAGGGAATTTTCTCTAACAAATTGTTTGCTAGAAAGCAATGGATCTAATGTTACACTAATATGAGACAATGCTTGGCAGTCATTCCCAAAATGAAAATCGCACATTGCAGTGCCACAAAAGAATCCAAATTTAAGGAAATAATAATCACCCAATTCCAATACAACCCAGTTGCACATCCCTGATATGTCCATGATGCCCTAGTCTGCAGGCCACAGCTCCCAAGCCTGGGCAGGGTTGCCATAATGACAGTATTGTGATTTCACCAAGCACATGTGCAAATGCTGCCTACCCACACCAATCAAGTATAAACCAGGCCAATGCAAATGCAAACGCAAATGCATAACAGATATGAAAGTTGAGATCTAACCTTGGAATGCATTAAGAAACTAAGACTGATACACCAGGCAAAAACACGACATAGTCCAAATTTACTTGGACAAGGAATACCCGCTGTATCATAATTCATCGATAAAACTAAGCTCGAGATTAGGCCAACCAAATGCAAGTTAATCATCTGAATGTCGACTGCTCTTAAATAAATACCAGATTAATTCTTAACAAGTTTTGAGTCGATACTCATGAACAGTTCGGTTTTCTTTGGCCTATCCTCCGTGGAAAACAAAACAAAAAGAAATCCCTGTTCACGACGTGGAAGTGCAGATGAGAGCAGAGTCAGAATATGCTATGGTTGTATAATTGTGTAGCCGATACCTACATAACGAAGGTGGTAGGCACAATACACAAATCCGAGCACAAACGTTAGGGTCTGGGTCACTGGATACTCGGTTTCGCAAAGCAGGAAGGAAAGATAAGGCAGGGGCATACCAGGTGGATGCTCGTCGACGGCGAAGGGCCCGACGACCTGGGCACCTGGCGTAGGGCGGTGGCGGTGGCGGCGGCGGCGGCGACGCTCGCCTTCTGGTGAACGCCGGAAAGAAAGGCACAGAGAGAAATCTACGTCAGATCCCGACGCCCGATGCCATTCGTTGGCCATCCGACGGCAGGCAATAAATGAGCGCTGAACGTACGCAACGCCTTGCCGGCCCATATACGCGATCCGGCCCAATATAGAAGCGCAAGCACCGGCGGCTAGAAATGATTTTCGCCGAATTTCAGCCGAAATTCTAAATTCTCGTTTGATGTCGGGACTAAGCACATCGACACCCATTTTCGTTTCATCGGCGAGTGTGTTGACAATGGTAGCGTGGGCAGGGCATTTATCATGTCGTACTGAACAACAATTGACTGATGTCTAGCATCGTAAGGATAGGGGGGGTGTAAGTGCGTCAATTGCCTCTCCTCCGTCACTCCGTGCATCGCATCGGGTGGTTACCTGCAGGCTTCCCAGCGATGTTTGTGGTGTAGGGGTATTTGACACATTGTGAGTGACTGCAAGCGGGCTCTCGAAACTCGGGCGATACAAGTGACTTGAATCGCTCCAATGGGCCCACGGACCTTGGCGAATGCCGTAGGACCATGGTGGGGTCAAGACAGACACCATCATGCCAGCCACTTAGAGCAAGTATAATAACCGACGACTAGCTGGCTAAATCCGACGTGAGGAGAGAGAAAATAGGAAAGAGAATGGAAGCGGGCGAGGTAGGAGACGCCGACTCAAGCGGGCGATGTACGCTGTGCGACGTGGGCTCTCACCTCTCGCCCTTTGTCGTGGCTATTGGTCGTTGTCCACGGAGAGCATTATAGGGTGGCGGGGTCCATCACTTCCACTCCTCCTCGCTTTTACGGCCGGCACTTTCTTAGAGCTCATTTGCCGGCGCAAGAACCACTATTCTTGCTCTTATGGTCATGGGCCACCTAAACGAAAGGAAGAGTGGGTGGCCAGTGGGGACCACCCAGACTACACTAGCCTTCACCTTGATTGTTGTTGAAGCTCTGCCTAGGCTCGAGAGCTATCCAACTAGACAGGCAATGCTCAACCCACCGACACTGACACTGTGTCCAAGCGCCATGCATGTTCGTGACATCACGGAGGACCCGAAGCCTCGTTCACCTAGCATCGACGCAGAGGCTTCTCTTGAGCGACATGTGTCTCCTCCCGTGGCACAAAGCTACAAAATGAGGACCCAACCATAGCGGTCACCATGTTGGAAGATGAGGACCGGGCGGCAGTGGACTCCTGTATGTTGCAGACCCCTCCCCTGCCGCGCCCATTCACTATGCAGTGGGATCTCCGACGGTAGCTGCCCCCACCCTGGTTCACCGCCGGTTGATACCCCCTGAGTGAGGTCAGCAATGACAGCGCCAAACGCCACCTCAACAAGTTCATAAAAAAGTGACACATAAGAGGGACTGTCGTCTTATTCATGAGCCTCCAAAGCAGCCTCCTACGAAACTAGTGTTGTTGTGGCGGAGCAGGTGGTTGGCGGCTCAGGCCCTCTCTCGAGTTTCTCTTGAGCTCTTCCCGACTGTTCGGCCGCGAAGGCGCTAGGCCACCTCTTAGGTTGCGCTGTTGCATCAATATTGGTTGTTTCTTTATGTATAATATCGACCTAGATATGTTTTGGTAGGATGGTCTACCAAGACTGTGTTACATTGACCCCCTTCGGTGTTCGTTAGAAGCGCGTTGTTTGTTTGTCTAAATTCTTCTACTTAATATAATGATACATAAATCTTTTGCGTATTTGAAAAAAAGGTATATTGTAAAAGTATAATTAATGAGTAACGTCATAATACTTAGCTGGCATCATAAATATGATTATCTTCTCATATATAAATACACTTAATGTAATAATACATAGATCTTGCTACATTGTTTAAAAAGCTCCAATAAACAAATCTATATGTATACAACGGAGCCATAAACATGAACGTGTATATATATATATATATATTATAAGCATAATGAGCATAATAAAGCAAACTTTCAAGTCTGTGTGTAGTTGTAGGCATGATTGTACACAGGTGGTGTGCGTGTGGTGTGAGTGTGTAGGGTGTGCGTTGTGTGTGTATAAACAAATACTACAACTGTACCAGATGAGAGGCAACGCATACAAAAAAAAAAGCAAAGCATTCCTGTAGGCCTGACGCTGGCTTTCCTTCTCCTTAATTTATGTTCCACATCAGCTCGTTTTGGGTGATCTACTCCATGAACAGTCCCCTCCTTCCTTCAGAAGACAAATATTCTGAAGAAAAACAAAATAGCAATAATAAATGGGTAACCCAAGAAAGGAGCTGGAAGCACAATCAATCAAATTAATGCCAAACCAGGAGTAAGTTTATACCTTGTATCTGCTCTGCTGCCCACCCAACAGGCTTCTCTACTTTCATAACTGATTTATTGTTTCTCAGACTCCAGTCCATGTGTACACGTCTAGGTCTTGACCATTGCGTTGGTGTTTAAGCCTAGGCACCCACAGCGAGGAGAGGTCCTGCATATCTACGTCCAGCCACAGCTGCTCCACACTACCCAATTTCTCAACATGTCTTAAACTTGGACACCGAGCTACCCGTAGCAGTCTCGCATGGGGAAGATTTGAGATCCTCTCTAAGCATTTGCATCCAGAAATTAAAAGGCCATTTGAGAGGAATGGGAAGTTCTCGACCAGCTTAAGGCTGCCCACGCCTCTTAAACGGAGATCCTTCAACATGGTGGCCTCCTGTCCAAGCTGGCGTGGGAGAGCTGTCAGTTTGGGGCAGCGAACAAGTTCCAACTCCTTCAATCGTGGTAGCAGCTGAATGCTCCTGTTACATGGATTTTGCATTGCAGCAGCTCCATCCTCTGCCTCTTGCTTACCCGCTGTACTTGCTTCTTGTTCTTCTTCTTCATCAAAGGTCCACATTTCCCAGTTGGGCATATCCTTGATGAGCAACGTTTCAAGCTTGGGGAAATATACTGCCTCTGTAGATCTAAGATTATCCACCCCATAGCCAACAAATTCGAGCCCAATCTTGGTAACTGCACTTGCTCCATTGATTCTTAGATATTTCAAATTTGGGAGCTGATCGATTGCTGGAAGATGCACACATGACTTGCATTCTAGGAGCTGCAGATATTTCAGTGAAGGCAAATGGGCAGCACTATCTAGCCAGGTGGAAAACCTCTGACCAAAGAAATTCACAAAACGAAGATCCTCCAGGCTGTGGGCAGGGATTAGTGAATCAAAGGTCTTCTCAATTTTGGTTACAGAATCTTTAGAATGTAGTTCATCTGTTGATTCAGTGCACACTAGAGATAATCTTTTGAGATACCTTTTGTTTATTAGTACTGAATCAGTACTACAAGGATGTGCTCTTTCCAGTTTAATCATATCAAGGCATCTCAACTGCATTAGAGGGCCCAACTCTTCAAGGTTCCATCCATTTTGCATTCTGCTTCTATTTGCATTACCACCACCAATAGGGAATCCTTCCAGACAATTGAGAAACTGTAATCCTCCTATTCCTTTTGGAGCTTGATTTATCGGTGTGTTTTTAATATCGAGATGCCGTAGGTTGCATAATCGAGTGACTGCTAGAGGAAGCTCGTGCAGATTAGCACACTGCTGCAAGTTCAATACCTGAAGGTTTTCTAATGAACCAATGGACTCAGGGAGGCAAGTTATACTAGTACCCAGAAGATTGAACAAACGCAGATGAATCAAACTTCCAATATAGTTTGGAATTATTTTTTATATTTGACCTGCTGAGATCCAAAACATGAACATAAAGAAATCTTTTGAACATTGAAGGTTCAATTTTTAGTGACTTGTCACAAAAAACTTATTACAGTTCTCACTTTGCGTTGTTGATAATCCATACTTGGGAAAACAACCATTTCCTTGTCTGTTGTAAATGACAAACGCCGTAGTTTAGATATAGTTGTACCGTCAAGCAACTGTGGGTCTCCAAGGAAACAATCTTCCTTTGATAAATGATGAGCAAGCTGCCTTAATAGATCATGCATTTTGCACCACTTTTGGTTGGCATACAAAGGATCTGGTAAGAGGAGGTTCCTTGAGATCAATTCATAGTAATATTCTTCTGCTGTATCTTCCATCAGTTGGTTCTCTTGCTTTTCTATAAAGCCTTCAGCAACCCAAGACATAACAAGATGATCACGTTGCATTGAACAATCTTCAGGATACAAAAGCACAATAAAGGAAACATTGCTTCAACTTTTGTGGCAGGCAGTCATAACTCAAGTACAAAGCACCTCTCAATTCAATAGGGAGCTTATTCATAGACCATGCATCATTGCTTAGAATCTTCTGCCATTCCTTATTTGTTGTCTCCTTTGTTGCTAGGACACTAGCCATAGTCCTAATTGCAAGAGGAAGGCCACCACATTTCCGAACAATCTCAATTCCTATATCGTGCAAGTTGCGCACATTTTTATCATCGGATATATTCATACTCTTCCAGAGTAGTTCCCATCCTGCTTCCTCTGCCAACAGTTCAACACGATGCATATGTTCCACCCCAATTGCCTTTGCGATTGTATCGTGCCGAGTTGTTACTAAGATTGTTACCTGAGCTGCAAGATGTAGAGGAGTTCTTAGCATATTGGTCCATACATCAGACTCCCACAAGTCATCCAACACAAGCAAAAAGCTCTTTCCTTCAATGGCTTCTGCAAGTTTACCTTTGAGCTCTCCTACACTTTCACCTTGCTCTTGGTGCACTCCGATATTTCGAAGTACTTCTTTCAACAAAGCAACTTGAGAGTACTGTTGGGAAACACAGATCCATGCATGTTTCTCAAAGTAACCATTAACCCTTTCGTCATTGTATATTTTCTGAGCTAGTGTTGTCTTTCCAACTCCTCCTGTTCCAACAATACCTATCTTGTAAGACTTCTCTTCCCTATGCTCCACCACCAACCCTACTAATGTCCTGGTAGCATGAACAATCTCTTTTCCCACAATATTTGGATCGACAAGGTGGGACGATTTTCTATGATCTGAAATACTGGCAACAGGTTCTATTTGAAACTTGAATTTTGTACCTAACTCTGTGATCCTCTCTATTCTTTTGTTGAGGGTTCTAAGTCTTATAGCAATCTCACGACGTGTCCAAGTATTAGAAATGCAAGAGATAACTGGAAAACCATTGCATAAGGATAATTTTCTTGATGAAAGGTTTTCTCCAAGAAGCTTGCTGCCTTTAAATCTGGCCAAGTCAATGATATTATCAGCATCATACATTGCATCTTTCAGTTCACCAAGCCAATTGCTAACCGATAAGTCTTCAACCCTTCTACGATCAGCATCTATGAGAAAACACTGTATTTGTGTCATTGTTTGCTGCAGATCACTAAGCTCTTGTTTAACACCTAGTATTTGGATTGCTTCGCTTGTAATAATCTCTTGGAGCTTTTGGATGCATGATCCCGCGAAAGGAAATAATATGGTCGCCATGAAGTGATTATTAGAAGTAGAACCACCTGCGGAAAAGAGTTTTGACAATAAGAGCCGGTATTAATCATCTTGCAGAAAAAGTTTGTTCATACCATTACTTTTAAGATCTCTAGGTGAGGGGAGACGTTTGAAATCAAGTCATGACTAACTTATAAATATCGCCGATCACGGGAGAAAAGAAAACCAACTGGATTCGTCAAAAAAAAAAAAAAAGAAAACTGACCACACAACTCTGACAAATAGTAAGGATATTGTTGACAAGCAAAAATGTGCCAACAAGAAGTTTGGGCTGTACCAATACCGTTCCTGGCGTCAAAGTTATATTAGAAAATATTTGGCACAACAAAATTCAAAGCACAAGCAAAGGAAGGACAAAGGACCCCCAACCCCAAAAAGGACGAAATTGGGCTTAGACTGCCCAAACCGGCCAGGCCGGTTTTCATGCTTATTCGAAACTGATTTGTTTCCAAATTTGTTTTGGTTCTATTTTGGCGTGGGAAAAAAACCGCCCATCTATATAAACAAGAGGTTCAGCGACGATTGAGGAATCAAACTTCCAGTCATCAAAAAAACACAAGTACCCTAGATTTAGTAGCATTGTAGATGTCCATGCCAACCCTAAGATAATCTCGCTCCTCCACGAGGGTCTTTCCAAGAGGCGTTTGGAAGTCTATCGGACGAAGAATGGACTTCAAATCGACCTAACTGGGTTATTAGTTTTTTGATTCACTACGTTTTTGCTGTGATTACCGCAGAGGCCGGAATGTTAATTCCATTATAAAAAAAAGTTTTTGCTGTGATTAAGATCGTGTACAACCTCGAACATACTAGCCCTTGTTGTTGTGCGACCCAAACTGGTGTCAACACATTTTAATTGTTAGACTTGTTGGTCAACACTTATGGGTCGAAATGGAAAAAAATTCGGTTTCATCCCTTAAGTTATTATTACACTAAAATTATGTAATGAATCGTAACTAAAGCAAGTATTTTTTTAATAATGGAAAGTCCAACTTCATGCCTATCAGAGAGGAATTAGATCAACTTATTACAACTAAACATGACAAGTCAAACAAACTAGTTTTAAACAATTTCAAATGAAGACCTTCTTTCAATCTCAAAGGGCATCCATAACACAAACCATAAGCTCTTGACAAGGGCTTTGCTATGGTACCTCCAAATAACTACGAGCCGTTCATTGGTTTCAATCGGACGGTCATGATAAACTATTACCTCTTAGGAGGTAATAGATGATTTATTAGTTTTATTCTTTAAAATATGATAAAAAAGGAAAGCTCTAGAATAAAAATCATGTGCGATCTCCAACTGATATGGTAAATATTTTTTATTTTATAAGTTTGGACTTTGAACGTGTGTACCCAGTTTAGGTGGGAGAGTGGATACGTGACATGCACATACTATTAGCCTGCGTATGTGTGTTAGGTGAGTGGGTAACGTGTTAGTGCTTGTTACGTAATTTCATTTGTAATTTTCGAATTTTATAAAAAATATGTTTGTAACTTTCGGATTTAATAAAAAGTTTCTATGTTATATATGAATTTAGTGACAATTTTGTTTAATTGTGTGACACATTAAAGTTTCTATGTTGATCTATATTGATATTTTGATGAAAACATCACACGTATTATATTTGTACATAAACTGAATAGTTGAAACGTATATTTATATTTAGATATCAACTAGATTTTAATACAACAAATATTCACTTTATCTATTATTTATTAGAATAAATAATTGGTATGTTTATACATGTCTCCACATAAGGAAGGGGCTTGCATGTGGGGAATCGGTGCATGTCTTCCTAAATTTGCCTCCCGTCATTAGGGCATGTGGCGAGATTTATATTGTTTTTTGGTTTTTTTAATCTATTAAGTAATTTTTAAATGTGAAAAATCAACGGCTCAGATGGATTTGAAATATTACCTCCTTAGAGGTAAAGTTTGTACCTTAGCATTGCCCTCTTGACAAACCTTACGCCATTGGAATTAGGCTCAAAATTGAAGCTAGTGAGATTCGTGAATAGAACCTACAGAAGAGATTGGAAAGCAAATTCATTCTGAGTTATCCAAATTGACCATAAAATGGTCGATAAACCTAATTAATCAATAAAAAGAAAAAAAGTTTTGTTTCTCCAGAAATTAACAAGCATCAAATAAGTGTAAGGCATTTCGAGGGGTAAATTTCCAGCACCACTTAGCATCAGACCACTCAAATAAGTTTTGTTTTCAGGGAATGCGTTCCAATTCCTTTTTGCTAAATTATCTTCAATGAGAATAATCGGACTTTTTAAAAACTAGACAAAGAGTTTAATCTTCTGTGGAATCTTAAATCACCAAAATATTTGTTATATACGTTTTAACCATCACGGACTAGAAAGTTATAAACTGATCGAATAGAATAAACCATGACCGAAGAAAGTAATTAACAAGAACAATGGACAGTAACCATAATAAGCTATCAAAGCTCTTAGAAATGAAACAATAGCTGAATATGGAACAATTGTTAAGGCTCTTAACAATTGTTAAAGCTAAACTCCACTAAAAATTTCTCTCAACAAGTAAGCTCCGCATCAATAATCCACTAGAACTTGTAATTATAGCTAACTAGTAGCTAGCACATGTAATTATGATAATTATCTCTTCATCCACTAATAACATGTATTTTGTATGAGTATTGCTCTCTGCATCTACCACGCGGTAATAACATGTACTTAGTTACCCGCATCGATTTGTCAATCCATTAACCAAAATTAATCTATCCTATAGTTGGATTCTTCTCTACACACCAGATCATGCGGCTCACCTTAAAACTAGATGAGAATTGAGGGCTGCGATTAAAAGTTTGTGTAAAGTCTTACACGCACACATGCATGGAAGGTAACCGCGCATGCATAGAAGGGAACCGTGCGATCGGAAGGAAACAAGCCATGCAAGGAAGGAGATAGATTTTACGTCATCTATCCTATAGTTGATTCTTCTCTACACACCAGATCATGCGGCTCACCTTAAAACTAGATGAGAATTGAGGGCTGCGATTAAAAGTTTGTGTAAAGTCTTACACGCACACATGCATGGAAGGTAACCGCGCATGCATAGAAGGGAACCGTGCGATCGGAAGGAAACAAGCCATGCAAGGAAGGAAATAGATTTTACGTCATCTATCTATCCTATAGTTGGATTCTTCTCTACACACCAGATCATGCGGCTCACCTTAAAACTAGATGAGAATTGAGGGCTGCGATTAAAAGTTTGTGTAAAGTCTTACACGCACACATGCATGGAAGGTAACCGCGCATGCATAGAAGGGAACGTCGCGATCGGAAGGAAACAAGCCATGCAAGGAAGGAAATAGATTTTACGTCATCTATCTATCCTATAGTTGGATTCTTCTCTACACACAGATCATGCGGCTCACCTTAAAACTAGATGAGAATTGAGAGCTGCGATTAAAAGTTTGTGTAAAGTCTTACACGCACACATGCATGGAAGGTAACCGCGCATGCATAGAAGGGAACCGTGCGATCAGAAGGAAACAAGCCATGCAAGGAAGGAAATAGATTTTACGTCGTGCATGCAAGGAAAGAGCATAAACAAATTTTACGTTGTGCATGCAAGGAAAGAGACCACTCCCAAACGAAACATTTTCCTCATTACGTCGTGCATGCATGGTCACATTTGGAAAGGAAAAATATCGTGCGGCCAAAATCTTTTGGAAGCGAAAGTTGGAAAGCTCCGGGCACCTCTTTCCGCGGGACATCATGGTTCCGATTTAGACCCGGTGCGCCCATCCTCTCCTCTTTTCGGCCATCAGCCCGTCACCCCATCCTCTCCTCGTCTCCGCCGTGGAACGCCTCGACGACGATCCGTCATCTTCGCCCTTGGTCGTCGAAGATCGCGGACGCCACCAACGACGCTGCTTGATCACTTGCCGGGTACGTGCTCCGTTTCTTGCCGCCAGGTCGAGGCAATCACCGCCATGGGGTACGTAGTGCGAGCCGCCGCATCTGCTAGGCTTTGTGGGGGTAGAACTGAGGAAGGCACTCCAGTACGATCTTTGAACTGATCAGCGTCGCCCATCAATTAGTTTCTTGGTTATTTGTTTCCAACAAATGAACATTCAAGCTTCCTCCTCCTTGCCATTTATGTGTACGGTCAATGTCATTGGGCCTCTGAAGATTTGTCTTAATTAACATGCATGCAATTTTTTCAGCCTTTCGAGGTGAGTAAGATCTCCAGACTACCTCTGCAATGATCAGCGTCGACCATCAATTAATTTATTTATGTTGGACGATAAAATTTATTGTACAAGCGTTTAGGATAGCAGAGTTCATGTCCACGACATACACTAGGTTCCCCCACCAATAATAGATGCAACACGGTTTGAACACGCCGTCGTCGTACGCGGCGGGGCAGCGGTGCTCGGGGGCGAGGCGGCACATGGCGTCGTATCATCTAATTAGTCTAGGAGCACCAATGGATTTCACGGATCGCACTATTCATTGACTTCAATTAGCTTATCTTGTGTCTGCTGCCTTGGCGCCGCCGGCCACGTATCGCTCGGCTCCGACGACGACGCCTTGGATGATGACTCCGATGAGGAGTGGCGGTGCAGGAGCAGGTCCTAAAGCCGGAGCTCATCGAGAGCTCTGTACCACCTCCCCGCATGCACGTGCATGCAGCAAACAGCGGCCATGAGCTCGGCCGTTCCCGTGCAGATCGAGGCCGCCGTTCCGGTGCAGTTCATCCTCGAGAGCGCCGCCCGCTGCGGCCGGAATCAGCCGCCGCCACCGCACACTCGCTTCGCATGCCGGCATGCGCATGCGTACCGCGGCTCCTCCTCCTCCTCCACTCGCGGCCGGCACTGCGCTCCTCCTCCACTCACGGCCGCGACTCGCGGCCACACGCCCACGCGCTCGCACAGCCGCCGGAGTACGAGGGAGAGCCCGCGGAGCCGGCTGCCGTCTCCCTCATGCACGCCGGCCGCTACTTCCCCGTCGTCGCGCGGGCCGGAGTTCCGGACGCCGGCGCCCCACACTGCCCTCGAGCCGGCGACCGCGACGGCAGGCTGCAGAGCGAGCGACTACGGGGACGGAGACAGCAGCACGACGGGCGGTTCCGGTGGTTCATATCCGTTGTCCCTATGATGTGTTATGGATTGTATTAGGAGCCCATTTGATTAGTTTTTTTGGATCGGTTCGATGAGCCGCTGGAGCGACCCGCTCCACCCCATCGTGAGTTCCTGGGATGGTAGCACGTTACTGAAATCAATACAGTACAGGCACAGGCAGGTCATCATCAACCGCAAAAGCGACAACCAAAACTACTCACTCACCTAACCGAATTCAATGAGCGTGTCTACCCAGTTAAAATCCAACAACCAGATTTTCTAACTCAAAATCTAATGGTCCAAATAAAAGACAATAAAATCTAATGAACAAAATAATAATCAACCTGCTTGCCTGCTGATGGTGAACAATATCACCCAGCTTTACTTAGATGATGGTTGTTACATGAATTAGCTTCATTATTTCTTATGTGTTAAGCAATACAAGTATGTTATGTTCAGGTTCTTGGGGTTCATCAGGTCCAGAGTTTCTGAAAGCTGGTACGTAGATCAGGCAAACTGTAGCCTGCAGGTAATTTTGACTGGAGCCCAAAGACATAAAGTATATTTTTCCATTGAATATATTTTTCATCCTATGCAGTTGTTGTTCCTTTCCAGAGCTATCTCTACACGCGACCCTCAGATATCCAGTCAATCAATCTTTCATAGAGTAGAACAGATGTCTACGCCTAGAGATACACACACTCCACTTAGCAATATCACAAACATCTCAGGTATGTTTTAAGAATGTATATATGCCCCCTTGCTTGTGTCTTATTTATTCACGATATTGATATATGCCACGTTGCTTGTGTCTTATTTATAGATGGAGCCCGGCGGGAACGGAGTCGCCGGGCTCAGTTGTCCGACGAACAAAGGGAAGAGGTCAAGAGGAGACAACGTGAGTATCAACGTCAATACCGAGAAAGGAAGAAGGCTGAATCACAAAACAATAACACTTCTTCTGCTTTGACTACACCAGGTATAATTTATGATTTACAATTAAATATAAATCTGTCGGTCAATTTATAAATTCAAAACAACATTACTGAGTCTGACAAGAACCTGCAGGAACTAATCATGGAGACATGGAACAAAACTCATCAAGTATATTGAACAAAGAAAATATCGAACCAACTCTAGATGCGGGAGGAAGGGCACTCTCCATGGCTGAATGTAACTTCATGTTTATCATGTTTTGGATGAATGAATTTATTTTATATCTCTGTTCTAATAATAAAATGGCTACAGGTGGTCCTAACGCTTCGATGGAAGGAATGAACGCGCAACAACGAAAGAGAAAATCTGCGACGACCGATGAGCAAAGAGAAGCTACGTACAGGAATATTGGGATTCAACAATATAGGAATGCTAGATTCATATCTGCACCTGAAGCTACGTACAGGATATTGGGATTCCCAATGTTTGGTGTTTATCCGGCAGTATTACAACTTCAACTACATCTACCCAATATGCAGTCTGTAACATATAATGACGATGATAACTTGGAGGATGTTGTGAGACGCCCAGGTTCTAATAGGACCACACTGACAGAGTATTTCAACAAAAACCGAGACGACCGAGCAGCAAGGAAAATATTGTATAGAGAATTTCCAGAACACTACCGTTGGATCCCTGGGAAGAAAGTGTGGCAAGCAAGGAAACAAGCATCGGCACAGATAGGCCGGCTTGTTTATGCTAACCCGGCTGAAGGCGAGAGATACTTCCTAAGACTTTTATTGAATCATGTCAGAGGTGCAACATCATTTGATGATTTGAGAACAGTGGCTGGTGTGGTGCACTCTACTTTCCGAGAGGCATGCGAGAAAAGAGGGCTTATCGAGACAGATAGTACAATCGATGACTGCTTGACCGAGGCCACCACGTTTCAGATGCCGTGTTCCTTGCGAAGGTTGTTTGCTACCATCCTTATATTCTGTGAGGCTACTAATATACGTGGGCTATGGGAAAAACATAAGGATGCTCTAGGTGAAGACTTCAGCCGACACATTAGTAACACATCAACAGTGGACCAAACGGTGCTGAGAGAATTACGGGATATGCTTGAATCAGCGGGAAAAAATATAAAAAACTATGGCCTGCCAGAGATTACCGATATGGGTGCAAGTGCCATTGACAATATGAAGGAGGTTAGGGAAGAACAAAATGTACCCGTAGAACAAGAACACCTAGACATCTTTCATTCTCTAAACAAGGAACAAAGAGAAGGGTTTGATGAAATCATTGAGCATGTCTTTTCCAACAAGAGCCAAGTTTTTTTTGTAGATGGGCCGGGAGGCACGGGCAAGACGTTCTTATACAAGGCGCTACTTGCTAGAGTTCGTTCCAAAGGATTAATAGCCATCGCAACAGCCACTTCCGGTATAGCTGCGTCAATATTGCCTGGAGGCCGCACTGCACACTCTAGGTTCCAAATTCCAATTAAAATTAGTGACACCACCACGTGTAAATTTACAAAGCAAGATCCGACTACAGAGTTGATGCGTAGAGCGTCATTGATTATTTGGGATGAAGTTGCCATGACTAAGCGTCAGTGCATCGAGTGTCTTGATAGGTCCCTACGAGATATCATGGAATGTGCTTTGCCATTTGGAGGCAAGATCATGGTATTTGGTGGAGACTTCAGACAGGTCCTTCCTGTGGTTACACGTGGAACAAGAGCACAGGTAACTGATTCTACTGTGCAAAGATCCTATCTGTGGGATCACATAAGGAAAATTAGATTGTCACGTAACATGAGAGCACAATCAGACCCTTGGTTTTCTGAGTACCTGCTACGGATTGGAAATGGGACTGAGGAAACGATAGGAGATGATTATGTTCGACTGCCTGATGACATTGTGATTCCATATAATGACACCGAGGAGGCTGTCAAGACACTAATTGAATCCATTTTTCCATCAATGGAAGAAAATGCAAAATCAGCCACCTATATGAGCTCGCGGGCCATCCTATCCACTAAAAATGAACATGTTGATAGGCTCAATGCCATGCTGATTGAGCGGTTTCGGCGAGGAAAAGGTTTACCACAGCTTTGACACTATTGTTGATGATCCTCACAATCACTTCCCTTTAGACTTTTTGAACTCAATAACTCCAAATGGGCTGCCCCCACATGAGCTGAAGCTAAAAGTCAACTGTCCTGTAATTCTTCTCCGCAATCTTGATCCCAACAACGGCTTGTGCAATGGCACAAGGCTCATGGTCAGAAGTTTGCAAGACAATGCAATTGATGCTGAGATCGTAGTTGGGCAGCACGTAGGCAAGAGAGTTTTTATACCAAGGATACCGTTGTCACCTTCGGATGATAATCCTATTCCTTTTAAGTTTAAGAGAAAACAATTCTCTGTGAGGTTAAGTTTTGCTATGACTATAAATAAATCACAGGGACAAACCATTCCTAATGTTAGGATCTATCTTCCGAGAACCGGTGTTCTCGCATGGACAACTTTATGTTGGTTTATCAAGAGGGGTGTCCAGATCAACAACAAGAATTGTGGCAAAACCAAAATGGATTTGGATCCTACAGGCAAGAGCACGAAAAATATAGTTCTGAGACGTCTGAACTGGTGATTAATGGTATGTATGGATTATGACGAGTTAATTCACTCAGTACCTTCTTGCCTGAATTTTAGTTCACTTTTTCTATATATACACGTTTGCTAATTTTCTCCGGTCCCTTCGGGTATTAGACATTCGTTAACTTATGCTTCCTACATTTGTGTCCTTGCCGGGAGAGATGGTGGTGGAGGCGACCATGTAGATGTTAGTGTCCTTGCCAGGAGAGATGGTGGTGGAGGCGACCATGCAGATGTTAAACTACCAGCGGCAGCCATCCTATTTTTCTTTGAATTGTAAAATTTTGATGACCTAGATAAGGCCGGTTCTTGTAGCAGGTCCGACAACAGTTAAATAGGGGAAAAGCGTAGCGTGGTTTATCTCCTGCATTGGAGAGTGTGAACTCCGTGACGTTTATTGTAATAAATATTTGGAGAATTGTAATTCAGTATTCTGTATTCTTATGTGGGCGATGCTCATACAAACTGGCAATTGTTTCAAATTAAGTATGGATCGTTTGATTAGAACTAATGAAGCATTAAAGCATAGCATATATCTGCGAATATCAAGACAGTCTTCTTACAAATTTGCCGGGCATGTACGAACTTTCTTAGACATCCTCCACGCTTGCTGATGCTAAAGTTATGGAGGCAATGTCTATTCTTGATTAAGAAGTTAGCTAAAATGTAAATTACATTATTTATTGCCGCAATATACAAAAAAGTACAATTGTCTTCCTATATATTTGGTTGCAAATTTAAGCTTCCCCAAAATTAAAACCGTAGCGTTAGCACGGGCATTATACTAGTTTAAAATAGTTTCATCCATTAACCAATATAAATAGTATATTTTCTAAAAAAATATGTAGAATCCCCACAACGTATATAAAACAAAAACCAGATCTTGACTCTCCACCCCTCCCGTCTCTTGTAGCTCCAGGCTCCCAATCTGCGACTCAATCCATGTGCCCGATCTCTGTCCGCTCCCAACCCCCTCCACCACCCCGTCTGCTACTACACTGCCAAGGCTTCCCTACCAAACTAGCCTAGAAGTCGTCATATGTCATGGAAATGGCAGTAAGTAAGCAATTAATATAACTATGCGTTATGTAAAGCACAGTTACAACCTACAAGTCTTACCTTTACAGACCTATCCTGTTGAGGCAAATTCCATCTGTTTAACCCGTCACTTGTTTGAGATCTCGACGCACTGGATCCATGGAGAGATGAAAAAGCAACGGCTTGGAGAAACCAATGCAATGTATCGAATAGATGATAGAGGAGTATCAATTTATGACTTGGATAGAGGCAAACCAATCAATCACACTGACGCCTACATAAAAGAAAACAAACAGAAGAACACATCACACTACCTGTTAAATTGTAGCTGGTTGAATTAATAGCTATAGCTAGCATACGCAGTATGTGCTTAACAAGAGGAGAAGAATCACCACGATATCAGAGATACCTACCTGGCAGTATGTTCTGGCAAAGGAAAGTCTTCTTTCATCAGCTGGAGGTCATGGACCTTTGCATCCCCTTGAGCAGCCCCAAGCAGAGAGAAAGGATGAAGTAGCAGAGTAGTAGCTGGAAACTGGAGTATATTGAAAGATGTCGCTGCTAATCAGCTATGCAAGTTGCATTAATTGTAAATTATATGAGCCGGCAGCCGGGCGGCCCATATAGATGATGGTGAGTTAAAAAATTCAATAAGAGCGACAAGCCACCAGCTCTTTGTCATGGCGTCATAAACAAATATAATCTAGTATCAGTAGGCCAGCTAGAGCAAAAAGAAGTTTGTTTCGGAAGAAGAAGGAAGCTGAACCAGGACTACAGTTCTATTAGGGAGTTTGATAATTGGAACTTGCTATGCGGTCTCCTGGGTTTTGATCTCGAAGTAATACACAGAGCAGTCACACACACACACACACACACACACACACACACACACACACACACACACAAAAAAACAGAGCATGCCAACATATGCAGTTTTATAAATTCAACTTGTTATGTGACTGGCTGTTTCAGTGATCATTGTTTATCGCTCTGCTAATGTTTGCTTGCTGATGGCCGTTCTCTGCGTTCTGTGAATTTGGCGCCTGCAGTATTTTTTTTCAGATGCAGTACTACTTGCATGCTACTGCGTTCTGTATTGGGCGCTGCATGCTACTGTGTTCTGTGCTATTCGCCGGCTGGTGCTGCCTACCTGCTGATGGTAGGGAACTGCGTGCAGCGGCGTCGCAGGCACACGAGAGCACGAAGCCTTTCGCGCCGGAAAAAAACACACAAAAAAAAAAAGCCAATTGGGACTGAATTTTGATTTTTTTAAGTGAAATTTTAGGTACTATTGGAGATGGGCTTTTTTTTTTCCTAATATCTTTTTAGAAGTTGGGAAACATGAAGTTTTTAGGAGAAATATTTAGAGAACTCTCAGAGATGCTCTAACAACTGCCGAATGGGGTCCACGTAATGGTGCGCATGTGGACGGCCGAGGCCTATCGAGTGGAGCGGGCACGTTGCCTTCCGTTGCCAGACCGTGAGCAGTAGATAAACCTGCGCCTGATGTAGTGCTGCTGCTGACATTGTGATTTTTCGATCATTCTTGCAACTATGGATGAATTCACTATCTGCAGTACTAGTGCACTTGTCATCTGATCATTTCTGGCCATTTTATTCCTTTCCTGTCCCCGAAACCAAAACACAAACTAATTTGCAGATGATACGTGCCTCACTCTGAGACTTGAAAACAGGACGAATGGCCGACGGCGATCAATGTTCAGTGCTAAAATGAACAATGAACATCTGGTATCTTCAATGACAGAAGAAAATAACGATATATGCTGTTCTGTCAACAGTATCACTCTGTATTGTGGGAAATTAAACAAGGGAAGTTAGGCCATACTTGGAGGCCAGCTTACTCGAGCTAATCTGGCCGTGCCTTTCCCGATTCAGACAGTGGGGAGTATCGAGTGTCACTCTGTTATAAGGCTGGGATCTATACCGATGACTTAAAAAAAAAGTGGTGAGGTGTTCGGTGTTGACAGCAACATGTTAACCGTGTTGTTTTCTGTAGAGGCGGTTGGTTGTGCTTTCTCGATCATTCACTAGAACAAAGATTTATTTTGCGTGACACACCCCCAAATCACTCCGTGGCGGACACACCTTTTGTCCGCCACGGTAAAGATTTTCCGCATGCCCGCCACGGTTAATACTCATTAACCGTGGCGGACATCCTAACGTTCCGCAGCGGAAAATCGATTTTCCGTGCAGCCACCTTTAAAGGCCTGTCACGTTAAATAGCGAGGCCCAATAACCAGCACAAAACATCCTCTGTCGAGCTCGTATAAATTGAGGACTTAGGGGGGTTAGGGTTCACTCATCCCACCTCACTCTCACCCAGCTGCCGTGCTCGACATCCTTCCACCGCACGACGGACTCCTCCCCACCACGTGCGTCCCTCCCTCTCCCCCCTCCCCTCCCCATGGCGGAGGTGGCCCTTCCCTCTCCTCCCTCCTCCCCCACGGCGATGGCGGCCCTCCCAGCCGGGGTGTCAGGCCCTCCTCCCCGGGCGGTAGCGCAAGGCTACGGGGGCGTCGGCCGCGGGGACGCGACGGCTCCACGACCACGGCGGCATGGGCGGCTCGTGGCTACGGCGCCCGCCCTCCACCGCGACCTGGATCGAGGCGCGAGCGGGCGGCGTCGCCCTCGACAGCGACCTAGAGCCTGAGCACCCGTCGCGACACCGTGGCCCGACTTGCAACACCGACGGCCCGATTCTATGACCCGGGGCGCGCATGGCGGTCGCGCGCGTGGCAGCGTCGGTCCTCCACCGCGACTGATCCGTACCGAGCGGCGACCGTTCTCCACCGCGACTGAGAGCTGACGCCGCCCGACTTGCGACACCGACGGCCCGACGGCACGACACCGACGCCCGATCCGCGACATAGGTGTTTGATCTACGACCCGGGCGGCGGCGGCGGCGCCTAACCCAAGATGGGCTCGATAGGTTGTGGATGGGCTCGGCGGGCTAGTCCAGTTTTTTTTTTCTTTTTTTTTGGAATCATTAACCACAGCGGATATTGTAGCCCGCCATGGTTAATTTGAGATTTACCGTGACCTCGGAAGCGTGACGGGCGACTTTGCCCGCCACAGTTAATGAAAACCATCCATCACGCAAAATAAAATCAGTACTAGTGACACTACACCACAACACTTAAACAACAACTGTCTGCAGTTGCTAAAACTTTTAATTAGCATTGGATGGTGGGTTGCTAAAAGTTTATCACAGATGGTCGGTTGCTAAATTCAAATATGGCAATGGATGGTCTGTTGCTGTAAATATTTTGCTTCTGAGTTGGATTGTCCGTTGCCATAGATACTTAATAGAGTCTAATGGTCCGTGGCTAAAGCAATTTCGCATTGGTGCGGTGTTTTCGGGCTGTTCCCGCGGCAAGGCGCGGTGTTATGGGCTGTTTCCCGCTACTAGTTTGGCCCAAAAGGCTCCAAACCCTATGTCCCCCTCACTGGGATACCCCCGGCCCCGCCCGCTCCGCTCATTTGCCCACCCGGCTTCACCCGCTCGCCCCACGTGCCCCTACTCCCGCTCACGCGGCGCCGCCCGACTCCACGCCGCCGCAGCCCCTGCCTCTCCCGCCGGCCTCCGGGCCTCCATGCCGCCCACCGCCGCCGCGCCTCCATGCCTCCCCCCGCGCGCCCCATGCCTCCCCCCCCGCGCGCCTCCATGCCTCCCCCCGCGCGAGGCAGCCTCCACGCCGCCACGCCCGCTTCGCCTCCACGCAGCGTGCAGCACGCCCGCCCGCCCGGCCTCACCCGGCCGCCTCCCATTCCAGCGTCCCGTCGGCGGTGATGCCCCCGCCGCAGCCTCACCGGCCCGCCGCCTCACCACCTCTCCTCCCTGGCCCTGCCCGCCACGCGCCGCTGCACGCACCGCCGCAGCCAACCTCGTTGGATGGTCCGTGGCTAAAGGAGGGTCCGTCGCTGTATACATTTAACCACGGGTTCATTAGCATTTGCAGGGGTCCGTCGGCTGTAAGTTTTAGCCACGGACTGGAAGTCGCTGTACCCCCATATAGCAACGGATCGCAAGTCGCTGATTAAGGGTTGTGGTGTAGTGTGATTCTTATAAATCTATGGATGAATTCACTATCTGCAATACTAATGCTGCAGTTGTCATCTCTGGCCATTTTCTTCCTTTCTTGTCCTGGAAACCAAAACACAGACTAATTTGTGTAGATGATACGTGCCTCGCTCTGAGACAGATTCGGTATTGATTGACAGGAACCCTCCTCTCCCCTTCGGCTTTGGCATCGATCAGTAACGCAACGAAATCCTGCATTTTGGCTATGACATCGTCGTGACTGCGATGCACCAACTGCTGTTCTTGTCCACACACTACATTCAGGGCTTTACACATGGATGGAAAGGGATCAGAAGCAAGGCAGGCTCACTGAACGCATTCACAACGTCATGGTTTGCATCATTTATAGTATATCTGCAAAAAACAAATAGAAAAAAAACTAATGCCTTAGTTTAGTCGTGGAGCCCAGGATTTGATATCACCACATCTTCTTCCTCCTTGTAGTGTAGCAGTGTCGTGCTCGTTGCAACTTTCTGATGCCAAGTTGCAGAGGGTCATTCCTGAACATGACAGCGGCACATGTATCGATCTCAATTTGTTTCTGTTTATCACTACTATCCAGGTTAGCAATCAAACTGCTGAGTCGCAAATAGTTTAGGAAGATTCTCTCCAATCCTTGCTCTGGTTCGTTTCATGCATGGTTTCGTTAGGTTTTGATTCCACTGTAGATGCTGCTGCCATTTGCACCATGTCCTGTCTTTTCCGCTGCTTGTTTTCTTGCAGCAACATGGCATATACCAATGTACACGGGAATTCTAATTTCCTTCTCTGAATTTGGCAGCTTCGAGTGAAGTGATGAGTAGTGCCATGTCAGCCTGATGCTACGCCCATGTCAGCAGGAAACACGGGCAATTTCGTGAGTGATGGGTGTGATGGGCTGACGGCGAACCGCCGGTAAGCACTCGACGTCGCTTGTTCCTGTCAGGAATGTCACTCTGTCAGGATCGGCCTTCTTTTCTCCTTCTCCAGCTACGTCCAGTTGTAGTAGACTAGTAGTCGACGGCTTTGCTCATGTTGTGACTGACCATGACAGGTCTCTAACTAACCGTGCTAAGTCATGCTGTTAGGCGTTTATTTTTCCATGGCAGTTTGCGTGGCTCTGGTACCGTTTGTGGTTGTTTGTAGCATTGTCATGATCCAGGACGCTCCGTGGAAGCTACGCGCGCGCAGCTGAGGTCAGGTATGTATATCGATGAAAGACAAATAGTTTGACAGCTAGCCCTTCTGAAACATCGCTAATTAATAAAGTTAATTATTACTTGATATATATATATATATATAATAAAGGGAAGAAAGGAATGTATATTGTACATTGTATGTTTAAAAGACAATAATTTGTGTTCGTGAAATGGAAATGAAATCTTTTTTTCTTTTTGCAACAAAAATCTTTTTGTTTTGGTGTGCCAATTGGCCTATATAATTGTGTTGGTGCATGGATGGTAGCGAGTTCACGTGCAGCTCTACCACGCCGTCGGTTGGGTCGTACGCGTGTACGTTGGTTGATGGACGTGTCCCCTAATTAACGTTGTCATATGTATGTAGGAGTACATATATATATCCTTGTATGGTCGAGTAACTGCATTGGTATCTTTCTTTGTTCATGTTCGTCTATTTCTGTACATAATGGTCGAGTATTGCCTCCCTCCATAATGGTCGAGCATTGATATAGCAAAAGCATGTACATAATGGTCGACTATTGTCTCGCTCCATCCTAAATAAGTCATTCTAAGAATTTTGGAGAATCAAAGCATATCAGCCGTGATGGGATGCGGCAGGAGGGCAGTCGCTACTATGAAGACAAAGGTCCCAGAGGTGGATACCACGAGCAACCAAGATATGGCTATCAGGAGCGGGATGGAAACAGGTACAATAACTACTATGATGATCGTTATTCCAGATCTGAGTATGAGGCATACCAAGGGGGGCGCAAAAGAGGTGGAGATCCACAAGATGATAGAATGGTGAGACAGATGACAGAAGAAGATCTCAGGCACAAAATTGATGACAAGAAAAAGAGCTATCAGCAGAATCCCAATCAAAACCAGCCAAGATATGATCAGGGCCAGGGATCTAGTGGAGTTATGAAATGTTGGAATTGCAACTTAGAGGGTCATCACTATTCTGATTGCTCAAACCCACCCTTCTGTTACAAATGCAAGCTTACTGGTCACAAATCTGACAAGTGCCCAGGGAAGGTGGTAGAGAAAATCAAGATGGAGAAGAGCAAGCAGGAAACAAAAGTGGAAAAAAATGACTACAGCAAAGGATTGTGTATCTGTGCAATGGGAATGCCCGGGACAGATCTTCTATTCTCTGAGACTCCCAGAGATTGAAAAAGAGGTGAAAGAGAAGGGGAATGAATCAATTAGAGCTATTGTGTCAGTTCTAGAAGGAAGAGGTACTAGAGCAAGGATTCTGACAGAACTTCAGTATAGGGGCTGATTCAGAGTGGAATTGGGATGTCAGAAGGATCTCCAATAATGAGTTTCTAGTCACTATGCCATCCAAAGCTGTGCTGAATGTGCTATCTAACATGAAACAAATCAAGTTTGTTACATCAGACATGGTGGCAAAGTGATAGAAGAATCGAGATAGAGATCACGATACCTTTGACATTCTATCAAATGATCACGGATCAAGGCAAGTGGGCATACCTGACAATGCTAGAACTGAATTTGCTGTGATGGAGTTAGCAAAGCTGGTAGGGGAACCTGAACAAGTTCATATGCCTTCTCTGAAATGGAAAGGAGTCCGGGTGAAAATATCCTGCAAAAATCCATATAAGATAGAAGGAGCAACTGAGGTTTATATTAACAAGAAGGGGAGAAAGATTTATTGGTACTATTTCGACAAGATAGCAAATTTACCACCAAATAAAATTGATGATGATGACCTAGAAGATGATGAGGTTACTGTAAGAAGATGAGCCAGACTCTCGGGAATTTCAATGGATGGGATCGACAAATCACCACCAAAGGAAGCCGGCAACCGGGAAACTGGCACATCTGCCAACCATGGGAAAAAAGTGGGAGACACATTTGTGGAGATGTTGGAAAGAGATCTTATAAGCAATAGAGTTGACAAGATGCAGAAAACTGTCACAGATGATCCACAAGACAAATCTCGCTGAGAAAACATCGATCCGGGAGAAGCCAAGTCACGTCAACCGAAACTAGCTTTGATCATACATCTCGATGGAGTTGGGATTTACGGAGGAGGATCGACCAATGATCTTTGTGAAACTGTACCATCTATCCGGACAAGTGATGAGGTGCAAGTGAAAAGCAAGAAAGCAATGAAACCCCCAAAGCTATTCAAGGCACAAGACACAGTACCAGACAACAAGATGTTGGCACGGGATGGAAGACAAAGCCATAGCCAAGAAGATGTCGGACATGACTAAAGGTAATTCTGTCAACCCATGTTCTACTAGTGCTAACCAACCAGACTTAGAGTTGATTGCAAAATCCTCGTGGTTTAACTTTGGGTCATACTGAAGCTGAAAAAATTACAAATATCTCTCTGATGCAAGCCAAATTAGATGCAGAAAAAGCTATGCTAAAAGCAAAAAATAAAATAATAGAGCTGTCAAACAACAAACAAACTCAAGATGGTAGAGGTATACCCAATACAGATGATAGCATTAATAGTGTGCATGTAAATGATGACAATCATACCAGTGTTGAGATGAATTCCATAGAGTTATGTGACCCCAACATAGAGGTGAAAGGGGTGAATAGATGTATAGAGGACATACAACCCCCCATCAGTTAGATATTAATGAGGATCCTATTCGGAATATCGAGAGGATTGGGCAATAATACTAGAAGAAAACAACTTTTAGAGTTATGTTCGTACATAATTTTGACCTGCATTTGTTTACAAGAAACTATAAAATCTACCTTCACTCAGAGGGAATTAGATAGATTTCTTTGGAAGTAGAGATATGAAATGGGATTGATTCCATCTTTGTGTGGACACTGGAGGTATGTTGATGGGTATGGACACAAATCGGCAACCTGTGACGAAATAGATCATGGTGAGTTCTACCAAAGCATGCAAATCAAAATGGTTCAGGATAACTATGAATGGATGATCATTAATGTCTATGGTCCTGCTCATGATGAGAGGAAAATAGAGTTCTTAGAAGAAATTGAGACAAAAATTCTCGAACACTTCAAGCCCACCGGTGATGGGTGGAGATTTCAACTTAGTCGAGCGGTGGGCGTGAGAAATCATCGGCAATGTGGACATTGTACTTATGTTGGCTTTCAATGATATGATAAACAACACGAGAGATGAGAGAGCTACACGGGATGTAAAAGCGAGATATACCTGGACTAACAAACAAAACCCACCAATTCAAGTGTGTTCGGGACAGAGTGCTTGTTGCTAACAACTGGGAAGACAAATTCAACTTAGCCTCTGTACTCACTTGCACCAAGAATAGGATCGATCACAATCCCTTGATTGTGGATACTGAAGATGTTAGAGATAACAAAACCTACTATTTTAGATTCAATTCACATTGGACCAAGCAAGAAGGTTTTTGTGATCTGGGGTGAGATCTAAATGGCCATGCAGATACAAAATTGACCCATTGGATCATTGGCACATAGTCTCAAGTAAATTGAGAAGAGCTATTAAAGGATGGGGAAAAAATGTTGACGAGAATCGAAGAAATCGAAGAAAGATCTCATGAACAATATTGCCATACTAGACGAAATCAGTGAATCTAGAGACTTGTCTTTTGATGAATGGAATGAGAGATATAAACTGAAAAAAAAAGTCATTTGCAAATTTTATCGATGAAGAATCCGGATGGCAACGCAGAGGAGGTGAACAGTGGGTGCTAGAGGGTGATTCAAATACTAGTTATTTTCACAAATGTGCCAATGGCAGAAAAAAGAAAAAGATGAAGATAGCAAATCTGGAATATGAGGGTCTTGTTTTACGTGAGAATGAGCGGGGAATTGAGGAACCATATAACAGATTACTACAAACGATTATTTGGGAGACAGAATACAATGGACATTCATTTAGAGGAAAATATGTGGTCCACAGAACAACAACTATCTATCCAAGAAAATACCAGACTCGATCAGGCCCTTCACTTTAGAGGAACTTGATTTTTGCTATGAGTGAAATGAAAAATAATCTTGCTCCCAGCCCCGGATGGTTTTAGTGTTGAGTTCTTCAAAAGTTTTTGGAATGTACTCGAGACTAGACATAAAAAAGAGTGTTAGATGAGTTGCATAGTGGAAAATTAGAGTTATGGAGATTGAATTATGGAGTTATCATCCTGTTACCAAAAGTGAAGCCAGCAACAAATATAAAGCAATTCAGGCCAATCTGTTTTGTTAAATGTGATTTATAAGATTATCACTAAAGTCCTCACTATCGATTAAGCGAGGTGATAGATAAATTGATTGAGGTGATAGATAAATTGATTAGTCCCTACCAGACAGCGTTCATACCCAAAAGAAACATCTTAGAAGGGGTGGTAATCACTCAAGAGATTTTACATGAGCTGAGATCAAACAAACAATCAGAGTCATTCTAAAACTAGATTTTGAAAAGGCATACGATAAAGTGAGCTGGGATTTTTTATTAGAGGTATTAAATAGGAAAGGTTTCCATGAGATCCGGATAGATTGGATTAACAGAGCTGTGAGAGGAGGAAGAGTTTGCATTGACATTAATGGAGAAAGAGGTGAGTATTTGAGGAAGTTTTAAGGGGCTAAGACAAGGAGATCCCTTATCTCCAATTCTCTTCAATTTAGTGGCGGATGCTTTATCAACAATGCTGACAAAAGCCTCAAACGCAAAAGAGTTATACAGGGGCCTTGTCCCCAATTTGGTGGAGGGAGGTATTACTCATTTGCAATATGCAGATGATGTCTGATGATGTTTTTTGAGTTATTCCCCGGAAAATCTGCAAAGAGTCAAAGCCATTCTTTTCTCTATTTGAAGCCATGTCGGGGATGAAGATAAACTATGACAAAAGTGAGATATTCACTGTGGGACTAGACAGCTCACAACAACAACAACAAGTTAGAGGTATTCAATTGTAAACTTGGACAGTTCCCTATGAAATATTTGGGCATGCCGGTCGGTGATCACAAAATTTCCAAAGCACAAGCGAGTTATGTGAATATCTTTTCCTGGAGGTAAATCAATGCTGATTGGTTCCTGCCGACTAGTATCCCATTGTATACTATGGGAGTATATCAATTGTATGAAGGGAACTTCCAAGTGCTAGACACTATCATGTCAAGGTTTTATTGGCAAGGGACAGGAAAAAAGAGAAAGTATCACATGGTGAAGTGGGAAGCACTAAACAAACCAAAAGAAAGTGGTGGATTGGGTTTTCAAGATGTTAGAGTTATGAACACACATGCGCTAGGCAAATGGATTGCCAAATTTGAGGGAAATGATACTTGACCTATTTTGTTCAATTCTAAGGAAGAAGTACCTAGGCAATAAGAGCATCTTTCAGATAAAAATCAAAAAGGATCCCAATTTTGGAGATCTTTGTTGAATATCGAGTATGGTTTCAGAGAGGTAGAGTTATGTACGTGGTTAGTGGCCAACAAACTAGATTTTGGGAGGATGTTTGGCTTGGTGACTATCCTTTAAGATTAACTTTTCACAATCTGTTTCAAATAGTTGAAAATCCAGATTTAAATGTGGCCAGTGCTAAGGAAAATGGAAGATGGGAAATTCAATTTAGAAGACAGCTCAATGGAGTTTTGAGTGTAGAATGGTCTGAACTGCTAGAGTTATTGGAAACTGTTGAGCTAACAGAAGGCAAAGACAAAATGTTCTGGAGTTTAGAACATTCAAAAAGATATAGTACAAAATCATTGTACAAACACCTAACGTTTGGAGGTGTCAAAGATATTCAGATGATGGCTCTGTGGAAAAGTAATATCCCACTGAAAGTTAAGAACTTCATTTGGATGGCCACCCACGATGGCATCAAACTGAGTTCAATTAAAAAGAAAAAATGGACGGGACCCCAAGATTGCTTTTTTTTGTGAAACACCCGAGTCAATCGATCATATTTTATTCCAATGCCCCATTGCTGTTTACTTGTTGACTTTTATTAGAGATGCTTTGAGTTGGCAATCTATTCCAACAAGCTGTGCAGAATTCCTACTAGATGTTCTGGAAAACTGCCATGGAATTAGACGTAAGGTCAAACTCTTCATTTATGCAGGTGCATTATGGACAATATGGAAAGTTCGCAACGACATGGCAATCAACAAGAAGCTGTTATCGTCGCCGAAGGCAATCATACACAAGACCATCGTGCTACTCAAGTCATGGAAGCCCCTATTGAAGACAAAGCTGGAACCGGCTGCAGAGGAGATGATTCAATTGCTTGTGAACAATGCTCATTAAACAAGAGGCTGGAGTCTATAGCAAATGTGCAAGCGTCAAGAGTTATCTTTTGCTTTGTTTCTGAAATAATCCTGATACAATGTAATGTCTAAGTGGTATTATCCTAGCTTAAGTAATCTGTCACTTTGGTAGAGCTATTGGTCTTAGAGTTGCAGTAGATACCCGGTTAGATGTTAAAGGTGCGGCACTTTTGAGTGCAAAAACTTGTATCAGCTGGGTGATCCCAGTCTTGGACAAATGGTGTTCGTTAAGCTTTCAATAAAGCCGGGTGAATGCCTTTTGTCTAAAAAAAAATTATAAAAAGAATTACAAAAATTGGTGGCATCAACAAGATATAATACGAAAATATAAGTAAGGTCAGGGGCGGGCCTGGTATTGATGCATGGGTATTTAGTTGATACCCAAAAACTTTGACAAACAAATTTATATACATAGTATATAACATGTATATGTATCAAAAATAGAAAATAACATGCTTCCCAATCTCATATTTCCTCTTGGGCTCAAATGGCTCACTTCACAATCTCATTTTAGTATTTAATTATGTGGTATAAATATATACTTTAGGACACCAAAGATTTTTTTAAGCCCTTTCAAAAATTTGAATACCCAAACCCCAAATCCTGGACCCACCCTCGAGTAAGGTACAAACACATAGTTGATTAGGTCAAATGTGTTTAGTTGTGTGATTGAGTGATTGTCAACTGTCAACATTTTATTTCTATTTTCTTTTATTCTTTATCTTCGGCTATGTTCACCGGCACACGTGGAGTGTGTCGAAGACGTATCGTTTGGTTTGTGTTGTACAGGTGTGGAGCTCGGAGATGGTAGGCCGACGGCGAGTTGAAGGGACCAAGGAGGACGTGCGAGTCGACAAATTGTGGAGGTGAAGGACGGACGGGAGGCTTGGAATGAGGGTCCGAATCGTTGGGTGGCTAGCCATGGTGGCTGACATCTGGGACATCGACGAATGCAAGAGGACATGTCGGGGACCGTGTCGATCAGTCAAGACGACGGCGTGTAGGGCGAGTGGGCAGCTCGAATGACTTGGCGACTCGGGCAGTCAAGACCGGTGGCATGCGTTGGAGGTTTGGTGGTTTGGGGCCTCAAAACCACCGGTGACCGGTTTCGTGGTTTGGGCCTCAAACCACATGCGCGGGTTTGATGGTTTGGGTCTCAAAACCCGAGCGGATGTTCCGGTGGACGGAAGGATGGCACGTGGCGGCTTCTGGGAGATTGCGTGGAGCAATGCTACATATGAGGAGGCGCGGTGACCGTTGGATCAAAAGATATCTAAGTCCGACCATTATGCCCTGGCTAAGTGGTTTCGGCAATTGTATCAGTAGGGGTAGGATGGTCATTGTGACCAAGACTAAAAATAGAGAGGTCAGCCCTCCATCTTAGGTTGCCTCTCCGGTTTCCGGCCAGTTAGGGTTTCCCGATGCAGCCAGAGTGGGAGAGGTCCGCATAACTATTTTATGATCTTATTCATAGGAAGCACACCCCTCGGTGTGTGCATGCCCTCTGGGCTTTTGGGATTAGATCGTTTCACCTGTGTGCTGTGATTTTGCTCAGAGTTTTTGTGTGCATGTGTTCCATTTTCACAGGCTTTTTCTCCTCCCCCTTCTAGTGCTCGATTCGGCCGTTTGTAGACCGTTTCTCGTGATTCTTGTTGCGTTGATTCGTTCACGACCAAGAACCTAAGTGATTCACCAAAGGAATTTGGTTGAATCATCTTGTGTCTACGGATTCAAGCAATTTTGTGTTCAGGTTGTTTTTGGGTAGAGGATGAACGTGATCCAAAAAATTTCTCTCGATTTGCTTGGTGAGATCCAAAATT
Organism: Hyparrhenia diplandra; assembly: GCA_015847255.1. Lineage (NCBI taxonomy): Eukaryota > Viridiplantae > Streptophyta > Magnoliopsida > Poales > Poaceae > Hyparrhenia > Hyparrhenia diplandra. Next base: position 78,548 of record JADLZK010009810.1, read on the forward strand.
TCCAAGGGAAAAATGGTCACCCACATGTCTAGATCATTTGGACATAATTTCGTGACCTAGGATCGTGTTTTGATCAAGTTTGATTCGAGTTTGGGTGAAGTCGCTGGCGATGGCGCTTCGCTTGTGTTCTGCCGCCGAGCGCGGACAGTCGACCACCGAGGCCGGATAGTCCGGCCGTCGGGCTCAGTCCGGTTCGAGTGCGGCGTCGTTAAGTCCCTTGCCATGTAACGTCGGACAGTCCGGCTTTAGACCTCGGACTGTCCGAGCTTGCCCAAGCAGAGAGTCCAACATGGTTGCTATTTCGTTCGGTTTTCTAGCCTTGGCCGTCGGACAGTCCGTGTATACCCTCAGACAGTCCGCCCGTGCCATCTCTAGCTAGTCCAGTAGCTGTTGCTCGTGGTTCATTTTTGATTTTGACGCCCGGACAGTCCGCTCCTTCTAGCGGACTGTCCGGCGTTCATCGTCCCGACATTTCCGGCAAGGTTCCCGAACCATTTGTCTTTTTGTTTCTTTGGCCAGCGGACAGCCCGGATCCATTTCACGGACAGTCCAGCGTTCCAAAAATTTCATTGACCGAACAGTCCGCCGACTTGCGTGGTCAGCTGTTTTTTCTTGGTTCCACTCGGTCTTGTGTCGTTCTCTTTCCGGTTGATCCGCTGTGCGTCTAGAACATCTTCTAGCGCATCCACCTAGTTACCTAGGTCGTGATCTTCCTTGTGCGTGTGTGGTTTGGTTTTGAGGGGACGTGAAAGCTACAAGTTCGACAATTCGAAAGATTTTTTCGAGGCTCCTATTCAAACCCCCCCCTCTAGTCGCCTTTTCGATCCTTCATAAGGGAGAATCCAACGATACTTATTTGATCTGCTGAGTTGTTGTGCACATTGAAGTGTTTCAAGAGTGGAGTTGGGAAGATGTTGTCAAACTAAACTAAGCAAAAGTACAGTAAGGTATTTTATCTAGACAATTGGAGTTTGCCTATACATACACAACATGGTTAAGTCTAGCTAGATTGTGTTCTACTTGCACCGGATGAAAGTTGGTGTTCATTTGCAAGTGGTTGAGCATTATTGATTTATTGAGTTACTGTCTCCTTTTGTTTCTCATTACGATATTTGTCATAGGCCTGGCCATTTTTGAGGTGCTGCGCACGTCCACATGCGAAGCACCAAATGTAAGCAAGTAACCAGCAGGCCCCCACCATGTGCCCTTGAAATTAGAAAGCGACTGTAAATGGATTATTCATCGCCACATATATTGCCATTGCCAGATATATACCTCTACCACCTCCTCCTCCTCGTCCCAACCTCCACATGCCTCACTTCGCCTGCACGGCTACCAGCCCAACCCAACCCACCCATTAAACTAACGACGACGTAGCTGCGGCCTGAGCTTAGCTAGCTGTTGATGAGAAGTTGAGCTAGCTAGCTAGCAATAGGTACACAGTCACGGAGTCTCGGCCATGGGCAACTGCGTCCAGAGCAGCAGCAGCGGCGTAGAAGAAGGGGGCCAGCAGCTGCTGCAACGGAGGAGAAGAGCTGCCGGTGAGGAGGAGGATGTAATCGAAGGGGTGGCTCCGTCAGTAATGAAGGTGAAGATGGTGCTGACCAAGGGCGAGCTAGGGTGGCTGGTGGCGCAGCTCAAGGCCGGCGACCGCCGCCTCGAGGACGTGCTCCAGGAGATGGCGCGCAAGCGTGAGGGCCGGCCGGCCGGCGACGCCGACGGGTGGCGGCCCAGCCTTGAGAGCATCGTCGAGTGTCCGGCCGAGACGGCGGTCGCCGCCTCCGATGATTAGCTAGCTAGTTAGCAGGTGTACTTGTCATATGCGCACGTACTTTTTTTTTTCATATTTGATAGTCTCCAAGACTAGTATGTTCTGCTGGTTTACACCGTACCCTGTGTGGGGTGGAAAACTTGTAGGATAATATAGCAAAGCTAATCACTGAAGAGCAAGTGGTTACTACTGGTGGACAGCTCAGTTCAATTGGGCTACAACAGTATAATGTTGGGGGCTTTGCCGAGTGTATTGTCCTTTACCAAGTGCATTAGGCATTCGGTAAAAGTCGGCGAATCCGGTAGTGTTGGGATACATATTAATTGGAGATAATCTAGTTTTTAGAGTCGTCCACCCCTGCCTAGTCGAGGACTTGTTTGTTAAGCAACATTTCCAACTTTTTCCCTTATTATTTTGCTATATATGTATAGATCAGATTTGCTATATATGTATAGATCAGATTAGCCAGGAAGATGTAGCCTCCTACGAATGAGAAAGTGTTTATTATGGTACTCCCTCTATCCCAAACTTCAAATAATTCCAACAATCTTAGAGAGTCAAAGGATGATCAAATTTATATGACAAGGTAATACTTCTTTTGTTTCAAATTTATAGTTCGTTTTGGCTTTTCTTTATGCATTTCTTTTTACTATGTATCTAGACATAACGTATAATTAGCTGCATAGCTATCTAGAAAAGCCAAAATGAACTATAATTTGAAACGAAGGAGTAACATTTAGGATGTCAACTAACTATCACTAGATTCTTTGTTAATTATATATTTTATATACCTATTAGGTGTCATAAATATTTGTAATTCTCTCTATAATTTTCGTTAAACTTAGAAATGCTTTGACTATCAAGATTCTTAAATGACGAGGGTACTCGATCCATGGTACCAGTACTAGGTAGTATTTAATTTGGAACTGCAGATAGGTTACCCTTTCCAAGTGCTGGGCATTTCAATGTTTTCTCTCTTGTTGCTTAGCCGTGCATCCTATCTGCTTTTGTTGAGGCCTTGACGCATGCATGATTATTTCTTCACACACAGTTCAACTGCCTCGAGTAGTAGTGTCGGTGACACTACAGCACTGTCACCCATAGGTATGCATGGCGCCATCTGTAAACCTGGAAAAAAAAAAAGAATCCTGTGTTGACTACCGGTTCGTTCACCGACGGAGGTTATTACCAAGACATGTCAAATCAGTGCGGAATGAAAATTTTTATTCCCAGCCTTCATTTTTACGTGTAACCATTAGGCAATTCTTTTTGACCATGGCGCACGTACGACTCGCCACGGGAGATGTGGATGGCCAGCCGGTTTCTCTCGTCACTTTGCTAGCATCAATGGAGAAGACGACGTGGTCTGATGGCTCAGGGTCACTAACACGAAAAGGGACATATATTCGTATATATATACTCCTTGACTAACCGTGACTCCATCACTATAGTCCCCGGTCCAAAGACGGCTCCATGCAGCTAGCGGCAAATAATAATAAAATCATAAGGTGATGGCACTGCTACGTTGAGCATTTTCGTCCACTCAGAACTAATTTAGGTGGCTTTTGATTGTCAAGGATGTTTATATAGAAATCATTGGTTTTTAGGGGATGTCATCAGTTTCTAGACACGATCGGAAATGTGGCACGGTTCTAGCTAAAATTATTCTCAAAAATTGTAACTCAGCTAAAAAACAGGAATGCTTTTAATGTTGAGAGAGGCCCACTGGAGAAATAGCATGACTCGTTTCTTAGAGCAAGTATTATAATACAGCCGGCTGCTAGATGTAAGGATCCTTACAGCCTACTTCTCAGCCCACCTGTACAATGGTTAAGTCTTCAGCATTTAATAATGGGCCCAGTTGTCTGTCTCACAGAGTTTCTTGGTTCATGTGTCCAAGCCGGCTGTAAGCTTACAGTCTGCTTCTCCTCTCTCTCCTCCCTTCTCTCCTCCACGTCATCATTTAGCCGGCTTACAGCCTTCTATAATACTTGCTCTTATGGAACGAAGCAAAAACCCTCTGGCTTGAATCCTTCTCATACCACTGTGTGCCATAGAATCACTTTGTGAAGCATATATTAATATATGATGCGAGCAATCTATATAAAGCTTTTAATCCTGGTGAAGAAATTTCACTGTACATTAATAGTTCCATATAAAGCTTTTAATTCTGGTGAGGAAATTTCACTGTACAGTAACGGTTCTTCCCCTAACATATGCACTGTACATTAACAGTACACCATCAAATGCCGTCAGATCCAGTCTAGAAACAATCCCTGCCATCCAAGCCTCACCCAGTAAGCCTCTCTCAAACCTTCTCCAGACCTGCATCAAAATCCCCCAATCCCTCGCCTCAACCCCGCCCCGTCACCTTCGATACTCGCTACTGCCGCCGACTCCCACGTACCGAGCCGTCCCACCGCCGCGCCACTCAGGCGCCGCCCCCTCCCCCATCCGCTCTACCACCGCATCGGCCATGGCGCAGCAGGCTGCGCTGAACACCGCCGCCGCCGTCACCCGGACACAACGCATTAGGCTGCGCTGAACGGCCCTCCGCCCGGCGCGGAAGCCCCAGCATCAGCGCAGCTCCACCTCCTTCGAATCAATCCGTCCCTGTGCCACCAGCGGAGCCGCAACAAGGTACGTTATTCCTCCCCTTTTCTTGATTCCTTTCCTCTTCAGCCTCACTCCTCACATAAAAGCACCCACAGATGGTTTGTTTTTCTAAGGTGTAGGAAGGATTCGTTTTTTTTTGGTAATTCGAATGTTCAAAACCATAGGGGCTAATGAATGGCTTATTGTTTCTTTAAGTATTATGCACATGGAGATGCTTCGCGTTTGCCTGTTGGAGCAGACAAAGCACTGCTTGAGCTGAAGGATGCTGGAGGTTAGAAGCTACTTCCTCTGTTCTTTCAATTCTCAGCTGTTCATTACTGCAATTAATGTCTACCTTTCCACATTCAGGCTCTTATCCTACTCCATCAGTACAAATGGCTGATATTATTGTCGGTGTTTTGAGAACCAGGGTATCCCAAGTACCGGCAGTAATTTATAGGCTATGCGTTCCCCACCAGATGGCGTGTGCGAGATGGAGACGAAGGGTTTATCCCCGGTTCAGCCATAGGGCCCTACGCCCAGCAAGTTGTGACTTCTCAGATACTCGCACCAATGTGCACGGAACCAAAGCGGTTACAAGTTAATTTGGGGATGAAGGAGAGCTTCAACCCCGGGATTTGAGATGGCTAAGTGTGAATACCTAAAGAGTCGGTCCGTCTTCTTGTGTCATTACTCCCCCTTTTATAGTATAAAGGGGAGATAATGTGTACAATACGTGTCGTGTGCATGTGCTAAGGTGCCTACTGTCCGTGCCTTCAAGTGGATGCATGCCCGAGGCTGGGGCTCGGGTTTCCTGGATGGAGCGTTGTCCTATAGACGCGCATCCTTGGGTCGTCTAGGCACGTGTCCTTCGGCCGGAAGAGGAACACCGGGAGCCCGAGGGGTTCCCCCGGATCCCGTCGGTGGATGGACTTCTCTTGATAGTGCGCCGCGGCGTGTCAAGACCCCGAGGGCCGTCGGGTACGTGGCGAGGAGGTGGAGCATTTGTCAGATGAACAGTGCGATCATAGTTTCCCGTGCGAGGTGGCGTGTTTAGTAACTGCTCCCTTTACGCCCCATCAACGGGGACGCGAGGAGATAACGAGCCGGCGAATCGACAGGGCAATCGATTGCCGTGTCGCGCGGGCCTGCGGAAGCGCAGGCATTAAATGCGGCTGCCCCCCACTACCGGCGTGGGCGTTTCCAAGGTGCGCCGGGGCCGCTCGCCTTCCGGCGAGACAATGTTGTACCCCGAGGGCCCCCGCCCCCGGGCGAGACGGAAGGTTATGCGCCGGGACCTCTTGCCCTCGGGCGAGGCGGAGATCGCGCCCCGGTCTCCCCCGTCGGGCGGCGAAGGAGTGAGCCGAGGTGAGAGTTGGTTTGTTTGAGTAAGACATCCTTGGGCGGAGGTTGGACTGGGCCGTGTGGCGTCTAGTTTCTCCAGGCCCGGCATAGTGGTCACCTTCGGTCCTTCTTCTCCACACTCTTGATGACTCCAACAGCACCCGTATTGGGATAGCTTTATGTTTCCCTGGACCGCTGTGGGCCAAACTGTGGGTCATTAGCCAGCATACGATTAGGTGTGTTGAGCCCATTAGTCGAGCCTTTGTGGACGGGCCGCCATGGGCCGCTTTGTGGGCCAAAAGGCAATATGTTTATTGATTCCTCCAAGCTTGTAGATCAGGTGGTCAGTGGTTTATTCTTCCCTTCTTAGCTGGCCCGTGGCCTGGAACGCGTTTGGGATCATTTGGCCCGCGTTGTTGGTTTTGGGGCCGACCCCTTTGAGGGTCTATGGGTCGCATCGTCCGTCTTGGGCCAGAAATGCTCGTGGGCCGATTATTTTCGCCCCCGACAATTATTGTGCTCAAATTCACTTAAGCTAGCTGTTGTATATAACTTTGATACAAATTAGGTTATTAAAGACCTTAATGTCTCTGATCTGTAAGTATACCTAAAAATTGGCCTATCTAATTAGTTACATCAGTCATACTTCAAAATGATGCCTTCTTTACATATATATTGTTTGTGAGAAATGGCTATATGTTAACAAACCTAGAACTCTGCAGGTTTGATGCCACCGTGGTACCATCAGAGGTCGGATTTGAGAAACCTGCTCCAGAGATCTTCAAGAGGGTATAAAATTGAATCTCATGTGTGAAAGATCATGAAAATTTTCTTAGAACTATTAACTTATTAAGTGTTGTTGTTTTCTGCTTTTCGAGATCAAATTGTGTGGAAGTCGGCAAAGGCAAGTACATGTAGGGGATGATGAAGCCGCAAATAAAGCAGTGTAAGGTCCTAGATGGCTAGAGGGGGGTGAATAGCCTATAAAAAATTCTTCAAATACACTAGAGCAAAGATATTAGTAAAACAAATGGCTAAAAAGCGGTTTGCTTAGCTCTAGTGATCTTGCAAGCCTTCTAGTGACAAGACTAAAAATGCTATGATCTCTAAGTCACTCAAGGGCTATGTCACTACTCTATCTAGTGAGCAATCTCGTGTGAGAGCCGACCAATTTATAAGAAATCAAGTATAATTCGCAATTACGGTTAAAGCAATCGTAGATCTACACTTAAGTCCATATAAACCCGGTATTCGAAATCTCCGAAAGTGATTTCAAACTCATCAACAATACAACAAGGATCGTTGAGCTCGTAGTTCAAATCCGCAGGTATCTTAAACCAAATTTAATATATATTAATCGAAAGTGCGATGTACACATTTATTTACAAAGTAATTCAGAGTGCGGAAGCAATAGTTTTCAAAACCAAATAGTTATACAACGGAAATAAAATAAGATAGTGCCAACATAGTGTCAACCCAATAATAGCAAGAGATAGGAAAAGAATACGGAGATTGCCATGCCCTAGGCATTATTCTTCAACCACAGCACACACAACTGGTTAGACTCATGCAAGACGGAGTCACCGCAACAGTGGGAATAAACCCGTGAGTACTCAATTGTACTCCGCAAGACTTACCCGTCTCGAAACCGTAAAGTAAGGAAAAGACTCCAAGGATCATGCTTGGCTTTATCCGAGCTGGCCGACTCACATTTAATTTTTAAAATAAGGTTGATTAGTGAGCCTACACATACTATTTGAATTCTTCCAAGTTAAAAGGTTATTTATTATATACGTAACCATAGATCCTTGTATAGTCAAGGTTAAAGATATATGCTCAAAGAATATAAATAACAAAGATAAGTAACTTGATCATTATTTTAACAAAGAAAGCATGGTAATATAACATGTATTGTGATATTAACTAAATTGCCGTGGAAGCATCCCGAGTTCTCACTATCCAAGAGAGATGGCGATTCGAATCGATTGCAAACCACGGGGCGAATACCCGTCATAAACCAGGTCTACTTCATGACGGACCCGATCACTCGGGACGTTACGGGACGTAAAGTCTCGGTCTTGCCGGCTACCCCCTCCTTCTCGGGCACCCAAGTGAGTTTAAACAACGAGTACGACCCCTCGTGCGCATCTTCTTGTGCCCGATTAACCACACCAACCATCACCAAAGGAGGAGCCATAAAGCGAGCAAAGCCGCCCCTAACATTCCCACGAGCTTCGTGGCTCACGACCCAATGAGCCTACTATATGAACAGTACTTTCAACTTCCGACCACAACCCGACAAAGTATGAGTCCTTAATCGATCGATGGAAAGACCACAATATCCATCCAATCTAAGCATGTTTTATTATTCGGGTTCTCGAAGAAACTTGTTAGTCACCCATGTGACTAACCACAAACATCCTCTCAAGTGACCGGAATCACCGGCTCATTGAAATCATGATACCGAGCATTAACCTAGACCTCTATAATAGGATGGGGCAACTTTCAACAAGGATCATAATGCATCAACGGTGTCAACCAATTTCCTAAACTTAATGCATGAAACATATAAAAGGACGCAAATCAAATTAGTTAGAAAGCATAGGAAAGGGCAGCATGCACCGGGGCTTGCCTTCAGAAGGGGGTTAGAAGATGCCTTGGGCACTTTAGCAGCTTGACGACGTGTCCTCGCTCCTTCCGGAACCTCCTCATGCTGTACTTACAGAAGTGTACCTTTTCTTCCTGCTGCTCCTTGATTTCCACATGCTCTCTCTTTCGATCCAATATGAATGTGTATGCAAAGATGAATATTAAGGAATGCAGGATTGACAAGGAATGGATGAATGCATTGTGATGTATCATATTAGTAAGTGGATATCTCTTCTGCAGAAACACAATTATAACTACACAAGAAACCCTAATAATTTACATCAAGCAAGCACCCTATCTCCCTAATCTCTAGAAAATGGCAGCTAGACATGCTGCCAGTAAAATAGTCACACAGGGAGTTCTATAACTCCAAATGCAGCAAACAAATACTCGTTGGAAAGCTTACGAAATTATCTACAAAACATTCAATAAAATCCTGACCTGAATCTGACATTAACAGCCTCGAAAACAGCAAAAACAGAGACTCTGTTTTCAGGCAACCTACAACTTACAACTCTCATAATAATTCATCCAAGCATGCACTTCACTTGGGACTTTTCCAGCAAGCAAACCAAGTCATAATCTCTCAAATAAACCTACTGGTCAAGTCAAAAGATAAACTAATATACATGAAATGACATTCCCTAAATATCCACTACACATGCACACTTCAAATATAAAAGCTAGAATTACACTAGTTTACCATAAACACAATACCAGCAAACCAACCATACCAACAGGTCCTAAACATGCTAGGAACACACAAGAAAAAAATACTAATACACATTACCTTCATATAAACATGTACTTCTAAGCTATTTCCCATGGAACATAAGGATGGTAAATACATAACCACCTCAGGAAACTCTACAAAAATTACCAGAGCATCCTACTGGTCTACAAAGGCTACCATAAAAATTTCATGGCAAGATCATGCATATCTTGTCCTACACAAAAATGACAAGCTAGCACTCAAACTAGGCATGAAAATACTTTGTACTATGAAAAGTGTCAGACAACAGATTTCTGAGTATGACAAGCCACCTAAACCTATCAACACCAAGCACACCAAGTCTCACATCCAAAACCCTAGTGATTATTTTTCTATGAATTTCCTAAGAAAGCATGGTAAATAGCACATAAATCAAAAATCATATTTCCACCACAGAACCTAGGGTCAAACATATTTTTCCCATGATATGCATCACAAAACATGAACATTTTGTACAGAGACCTCTATTTTATCATGCACCAAAAGAAAGATACACATTTATCTATTTTCATGGCAATTACTAGCAAAAATATAAATAAATATAAAAACTACCAAAAATTTCAATTTCATATTTTTCTATCATAGATCAGACAATAACAAGCATGACAAAATTTTGTCTCACTCAATTTGGAGCTAAAACGGCCGAGTTATGAATTTTGCAAGCTAAGCATGTAATTTCGAAAAACAAATATAAAAGGATATTGGCGATGGGCCGGGCCCACTCGTCATAGGCACGGAAGCGGGGCGGCATCGATCGACAGGATCTCACCAACGGTGGGGGTTTCGGCGATGGGATGGACATGGTTCGACTCCTCTCATCAAGGCGATCGGATGGAGTGCTTGGTTGGGCCGGAGGATCACCGTAAGCTCACCGGGCGACCATGGCGCGGCGGCGGCCGATGGCGGGCTTCGCGTTCCGGCGGAGAGGCGGGCGTCCGAGGCGAGCATGAGCTTCACGGGCGCAAGGCGGACCGGATCCGTGGGTTGGTGGCCCGGACGGGCGGCGGTGGCGCCGACGGCGGTGCGCCCGGAATAAACGTCGGCATGGCCGCGGGCCCGGGATGTGGGGCCACGGCAGTCCCAACCGGCTAGGGTTCCAGCACCCAGGACATCGAGGCGGTCATGGTGCGCACGCTAGGATGGCCGGAGAGGCCTGGTTGGGCTGGCCACGGCAGGTCGCGGCGCATCGAGCCAAAGATGGCCGGCCGGTTTCGAGACGGAAAAACAGAAGCGTCACTAAAGACGATTTCCAAACCCTAATCAAGTCGTTTTATGTCGTGCCTCGAGATTCGTGCAAAACCAGCCAAAACTCATATTGAATGAAATGTTCGTTATAAAATTCTGAGCAATTCATATATAGAAAGTTTTGGCTAGTTTGGCCTAGATTTAAAACTACGATCAACCGAAGCACGGTCACTCCAAAAACCGAGCAAACCCTAATTTCGGCTCAAATCAAACTATTTTTGACTTTTGAACAAGATCCACTCACTTTCATGAAACGATCCTATAACACCTTTTGTTCAACACTAAATTACCTACACTTCCATGAAGGGTGCACACACATGCATAAACCCTAGCTAGGACTTTTAATCAAAACAAGCCAAAGCACTATCATGGTCAAATCAAGTCAAACTAGCATTATAAAACATAATTAGGAACACGACCAACATCGACCTTGCCCTATCACCTTCCCCAAACATAACTAAGAATAAATAAATATTAAACAACTATTTATGCAAGCATTTCATACATGAAATGATAAGACAAAGCATATCAAACAAATTCAATGCATTTAAACATGCAAATGACATGTATCATTTTATGTGCACAAATGCATAGGGTCAAATGATGATTATGCTCATGAAATGCAGATGCTAATGCCATGCTTAACACCAGGGTGTTACAAATCCTAATATGATCCTTATGCTAGCAAGAACAACTACACAAAGCAAGGCTAGCTCTCTACACAATATAAACTAGGAATGTAATTGCAAGTGAGAGAGAGCTTGTTATACCGACTTGTAGAGGCTATGAACCAATCACCGGGAAGAGGATGAACCAATCAACACAATGAGACAATGAACCAATCACCAAGACAAGAGACACGCCGATGTGTTGACCCGAGTTCGCTTGTACAACCGACAAGTTACTCTCCGGTTGTGCCGACCAACACAAGGATGGTGTTTGAGCTAGGCGGTGCCCCTTGCTAGCCTCAACACACCACTCACAAGTGAGGTACCCAAGACACGAGCAATGTATTCCTTGCACTTTGTCTTCCCGACGAGGAGTGCGTGATCCTCTCACAATTTCGCCCGGAGGCGGCCAAGAAACAATCTCCTCTTCTTGCCAACAACTCCACCAAATCACCAAGCCGGCTAGGAGCGGTGTCTCCAAGAGAAACGGGAAACCCACCGGCTCACAACGATCCCCAAGTGCCTCTAGATGCAAGAACTCGATGCAAATGCACTTGGATCAACTCTTCTCTCAAGAATGAAGCTCAAATCAAGAATGAGAGAGGAGGAGGCTTGCTTGCTTGCTCTAGCTTGTTAGGAGTGATTCAAAATGACCAAGAGAGAGAGCAAGAGGCAGCCAAGGGGGTATAAATACCCCACACCATGAAATGTGGCCGTTGGGAGGAAACCCACGGTTTTATAAATGATCGGGACCGACCGGATCGACCACCGGTGAGTCCGGCCGGTGGGTCCGGTCACAACCGACAACCCCGATTAAGTTCGAACTCCCGCCAGACGGGTCCGGCCGTCAAGGTCCGTCGTGCTTCCGGCCAAGACCGGAAGCATCCGCCGATGCGTCCGTTGGCCCCTCGCCGAAACCCGAAAAACATGCTCTCCTCGAATTCCCCGACCGGACCCCGCACACGGCAAGGGCCCGGCCGGATTCTTCGTGCTTCCGGCCGCCGCGTCCGGTCACGCCTCGAAGCTGCGAATTTCGTCGTTTCGTCGTCGTTCCTTCGCTCTTGCTCCAAACCGACTTCCGTCACTTGTTTCTTATTGCCGACACGTCGAAGAACACCTCGACACCATGTGTTAGCATTTTCAAACCATTTCCGACAAGTGCGGAGTTAGCTCTTTAGGTTAGAATGCATGCATATGAATTTTGAACCTAAAGGCACATGAGGACCGATATGTACGATAAGTTTTCCTCTTTATAGTACGGCTTATCGATCCTATAACCACTCACACCCTCTATGGTGTCTTGAGTGTGAAATCAAAAGCCCTATGGTTATACCTTTGCCTTAGGGTCAATTGATCTCCAAACCTCACGAGTTGCATGCTTGATCATCTTTTGGATCACCTCGATCCATCCTCCATGATCACCATGCACCAACTCCGGCACGACCAATCTCCAATCTAATCAAACACTTAGCATCGAGAGATTAGTCCTTAGATGTCACTAATTATCCAAAACCAAACTAGAGATCTTCAATCTCCCCCTTTTTGGTAATTGGTGACAACCCGCATAAAGGTTTTATGATTAATGTTTTTGAACATATCATGGTTGTCCAAGCATTTTGCTTACAATCATAGGATTGGACAATCATCATAGTTCGGTTTTGGTAGCATGAGCTCCCCCCTACATGTATGCCACGAGTTTGGAACGAAGCATTGCATACATGTAAGAATATTGAAATTGAGGGTGAGCTATGTTCCCAAAATGATGCTTAAGGTGAAAGAAATGGACCTTTGAAGCGCGATACCAATCGGAGTTGCGCCATTTTCACCATTCATGCATCAAGGTAACTAGATTTTCATCAAAACTCGAAGTACCACGTGAGATCACATTATAAGCAAGGTAATTGAATTAAGAGCGGAATTTAGAAAATCTAGCTAGCTCTTATGCATGCTAGTACATCAACCATTTGTAAACCACTTGTGAAGACTAGCATACACCACACAAGCATGTATTTTGAAATTAGATACATGTGCAATGAGCAAGTCATATGTTAGTGCACAATCAAATGCAACAAATTGTCTATGAGCTTGCTCCCCTACTTGTGTGAACCACTTGAAAGATTTTTCAAAAACATGTGGAATTTTTAAGTTTTCAAAACCTTTCATGCACTAATCTCTCCCCCTTTATCGACAATTTTCACAAAAGGTATGACCATGTTGTGTTATGGAAGAGAGAATAGTGCTCAAATTTGGTCAAATTTGGATCACTTGTCAAACATATATTTCGGTTTTGAACCAAAGACAAGCTTCTTCACACCTCATGACAAGGGTTATCTTGCCTATGTTGAACTATATGTGTGAAAAGATTGCCAAATTCGACACTTGAGATTGCAAGCCCATAAACATGTCATATGTCATCACTAGATCAAACAAGCATAAATAGCAAAAGTGATGGCATACATACATTGAAATCCATTGATTTTCCATGAATGCTTCCTAAGGCACAAGTTATATGTCTATATGTTCTAACAAGTCCTTAGTTATCATGAATGCCATGTCAAACAATTTCACCTTTGCTTTGCTTGATGGAGGGGCATGTCATAGAAGTGGGGTGCATTCAACTCATGTTGGAGAAGTCAAGGATGTTCAACTCATTTCTTAGCTTGCAAAACCTCTTCTCATCTAGTGGCTTTGTAAAGATGTCGGCTAGTTGATCTTCGGTGCCAATAGGTTGGATAGCAATGTCACCCTTTTGTTGATGATCTCTTATGAAGTGATGCCTTATGTCAATGTGCTTGGTTCTTGTATGTTGGACTGGGTTTTGTGTCATCTTGCAAGCACTTTCATTGTCACAATACAAAGGCACATGATGGAAATCAAATCCATAATCCTTCAATGTTGATCTCATCCATAGCAATTGTGCACAACAGCCTACCCAAGACTAATGTATTCGGCCTAAGTAGCTTGAAAGTGTCACACCGGTTTGCTTCTTTGAGGACCAAGATACTAGAGATCTTCCAAGGAATTGACAAGTGCCACTTGTGCTTCTTCTATCAACCTTGCATCCCCCCATAGTCGGAGTCCGAATATCCAATAAGCTCAAAGTTTGACCCCTTGGGATACCATAGCCCAACATTTTGAGTGTGCTTCAAGTACCTCAATATTCTTTTGATGCGGTGAGATGACTCTCTCTAGGTGAGGATTGAAATCTTGCACACTTGCCAACACTAAACATCACATCGGGTCAAGAAGCGGTCACATAGAGTAAGCTTCCAATCAATGACCTATAGTACCTTTTGATCAACCATATTGCCACTTTCATCATTGTCCAATGATCCATTGGTACCCATCGTGTTAATGCCCTTTGCATCTTACATGCCAAACTTTTTGATCATGTATCTAATGTACTTCCCTTGACTAATGAAGGTGCCATTCTTCAATTGCTTGATTTGTTGACCAAGGAAGTATGTGAGCTCTCCAAGCATAGACATTTCAAATTCTTTTGCCATTATTTTGGCAAACTCTTCACAATACTCTTGATTTGTTGATCCAAAGATGATATCATCAACATATATTTGCATTACAAACAAATCCTTCCCAATCTTCTTGGTGAAAAGAGTAGTGTCAACTTTGCCCATCTTGAAGCCTTTCTTGAGTAAGAAGTCTCTCAACCTCTCATATCATGCTCTAGGTGCTTGCTTCAACCCATATAATGCCTTGTTCAACTTGTACACATGGTTGGGATGATGGTAATCTTCAAAACCGGGTGGTTGCTCAACATACACTAGCTCATTGATGAATCCATTGAGAAAAGCACTTTTGACATCCATTTGATAGAGCTTGATGTTGTGTGCACATGCATAGGCCAATAGATTTCTAATTGTCTCTAATCTTGCAACCGGAGCATAAGTCTCACCAAAGTCAAGACCCTCTACTTGAGTGTAACCTTGTGCAACTAGTCTTGCTTTGTTTCTCACAACAATGTCATCTTCATCTTGCTTGTTCTTGAACACCCATTTGGTTCCAATGACATTGTAGTCATTTGGTCTCTCTACCAATTCCCAAACCTTGTTTCTATCAAAGTTATTGAGCTCCTCTTGCATTGCAATGACCCATTCTTCATCCTTCAAAGCATCATCAACCTTTTCGGGCTCCTCTTGTGACACAAAAGCAAAGTGTTCACAAAATGCCGCTAGCCTTCCTTTTGTTTGTACTCCACTTGCAATGTCACCAACAATTTAATCAATTGGGTGATCTCTAGCTATGCTTGAGTTTTGGAGTATTGGAACTTGATTGCTTGAGCTTAGTTGATCACTTGTAGTTGCTTGAGATGATGTGCTAGCTTATTGTTGATCTTGAACTTGAGCACCACTAGCTTGAGTAATTTGCACTTCATCCTTGTCATCATCAACTTGAGTTGGCCTAATATCACCAATGTCCATACCCTTCATGGCATCAACCAATTGAGTTCCACTAACATAATTGAGATTCTCATCTTCATCTTGGGACCCATTGGTTTCATCAAATTCAACATCATGGACTTCTTCCAATAGACCACTTGAGTTGTTCCACACTCTATATGCTTTGCTTGTGGTGGAATAACCAAGTAGGAATCCCTCATCACACCTCTTGTCAAACTTGCCAAGTCTTGCACCCATCTTCAATATGTAGCATTTGCACCCAAATACTCTAAAGTATGCAATGGTTGGCTTTCTTCCATTCAATATCTCATAAGGTATCTTGTTCATCATGAGATGGCAATACAATCTATTGATGCAGTGGCATGCGGTGTTGATTGCTTCGCCCAAAATGATTGACTCACATTGTACTCACTAAGCATTGACCTTGCCATCTCAATGAGAGTCCTATTCTTTCTCTCAACTAGGCCATTTGATTGTGGTGTGTACTTGGCCGAAAGTTGATGCATGATTCCATAGTCATCACATAGCTCATCAACTCTAGTGTTCTTGAACTCACTACCATTGTCACTTCTCACTTTCTTGATTATGATATCAAACGCATTGTGCACCCTCTTGAGAAATGTCTTGAAGATTGAATACACATCACTCTTGTCATTGAGAAAGAACACCCAAGTGAATCTTGTATAGTCATCCATAATCACAAATCCATACTTGTTGCCACCAATGCTTGTGTATGCGGTTGGGCCAAACAAATCAATATGAATCAAGTCAAATGCCTTGCAAGTGCTCATGAAGCTCTTCTTTGGATGAGTGTTGCCAACTTGCTTGCCGGCTTGACATGCACCACATAGCTTGTCCTTCTCAAAGTGAACATCCTTCAAGCCCCTCACTAGATCATGCTTCACTAACTTGTTGAGTTGCTTCATGCCCACATGACCAAGTCTTCTATGCCATAGCCAACCCATGCTAGATTGTGATATCAAGCATGTACTAATTTGTGCTCACTAGCATCAAAGTCCACAAGATAGAGGTTCTCAAATCTAAACCCTTTGAAGATCAAGCTTGAATCCTTTGAACTTATCACTTCAACTCCATCTTCACCAAAGATGCACTTGTAACCAAGATCACAAATTTGTGCCACCGAAAGCAAATTGTACTTCAAGATATCAACTAGTGCCACATTTGATATGCTCATGTCATTGGTTATTGCTATCTTGCCTAGGCCTTGTATCTTGCTACTTTTGCTATTACCAAATGTAATAGGCTTGCCATTCTCTTGAGTTGAATCAATAGATGTGAACTTCCTTGCATCACCGGTCATATGTTGAGTGCACCCACTATCAAGTATCCAATGATTCCCATAATCTTGTAATTCACCTACAAGAAAATCAATAAGATTTAGATACCCATTTGCCTTTGGGTCCTTGGAGGTTAGCAACCAAAGCCTTTGGTACCCAAATTGCCTTCTTCTTTGGGCCAACAATGGGTGTACCAACAAACTTTGCCTTGACACCCTTCTCACCCTTGGTAAGCAAATAACAAGAATCAAAATGTATGCAATGCACTTTGCTTGATTTCTTGTTCATGTTCATTTTAGCACATTTTAGCTCTTGATGCCTCACTTGCTTGCATCTATTGCAATAGGACCCATTGCTCTTCACAAAGCTAGGCTTTGAGTAGCAAAGGCCTTCTTGCCTTTCTTGGGGACATAGCCTAAGCCTTCCTTATTAAGGGAAAACCTTTGGCTACCCAAGCACTTTAGCAAGCGGGTATCCCCACCATATGCCTTACCCAAGGTGTGGGTGAGCTCATCCACCTCTCTTTTGAGAGTCTCATTCTTAACTTTTAATGATGAATCTAAAATTACTTCATCACTACTAGTAGAGCTTGAGTGGGTTGATGTGGATGTGAAAGGAATAGATGGTTCTTCAACATCAACCAAGAATGGTTCATCTATGATGTCACATGTTGAACCAACATCCTTCTTGATGATTGAGCAAGCTCTATCATTCTTATCTAAGAGCAAGGCATGAGCTTTCTAAAGCCTTGTATGAGCTAGCTCCAATTCCCCATGGTCTTCCTTTAGACCCTCATGGGTGGCCTCTAGCTCACTAAAGTTTTGCTCAAGGGTTTTTACACTCTTTTGTAAAGCTTTGCATTCCTTGTCCTTAGTCTTAAGCATGATATGAGTTTGCTTAAGCATCTCAAGAAGATCATCTTTAGTGGGTTCACATTCATCATCTTCATCATCACTATCATCATATTTTACTTCATTATCACTTAGTTCATCATGCTCATGCAATGATACCTTAGTGGCCTTAGTCATGAAGCATGAAGGTGATGAGTCGAAGAGGGATGACTTCTTGTGTTGGCCAATTGCACTCATGGCCTTGGGCTTCTCTTCCTCTTCATCGGAGGAGCCATCACTATCCCAAGAACAAACAAAAAGCACCATCATTTGTCTTCTTAAATGTCATGGTCTTGCTTTTCTTGTTTGTCTTGCCACTCTTGTATGCCTTCATCTTCTCCTTCTCTTTCTTGATTGGGCAATCGGCAAGAATATGATAGGGGCTATCACACTCAAAGCACTTTCTTGGCTCTTCATTGCCCTTGGATGAATCATTTCTTCTTCTAGAGCCTTGCCCAAACTTCTTGCTCTTCAAGACCTTGCTAAATTTCTTCACAAACATAGCAAACTCTTGATCAATCTCATCGCATGTGCCTTCCAACCCCACTTTAGTAGAAGGACGTACTATTTGTTTACATCCATTAGTGTGTAAGGGTTTCAATGCGGACTTTGATGGGGATCAAATGGCTGTTCACCTACCTTTATCCTTGGAAGCTCAAGCGGAAGCCCGTTTACTTATGTTTTCTCATATGAATCTCCTGTCTCCCGCTATTGGAGATCCTATTTGCGTGCCAACCCAAGACATGCTTATCGGACTTTATGTATTAACGATTGGAAACCGTCGAGGTATTTGTGCAAATAGATATAATAGTTGCGGAAACTCTCCAAATAAAAAATAAACTACAATAATAACAATTATTATAAGTATACGAAAGATAAAGAACCCCATTTTTCTAGTTCCTATGATGCCTCGAGCTTATGGATGAGGTGGTGGCAGCTTTGAATGCCACAACCTTCTTGCTCTTGTCATCTTCCTTCTCTTCCTCATCTTCTATGCCATCAACTTGCTCATCGGTTAGCACTTCACCAAGCAAGTCACTAGGTGTCATGGTGTCCAAAGCACCTCTAAAGAGAATCTTCCTCAACATAGCAAATCTCTTGGGCAAGCACATCAAGAATTTGTGCCCAAAATCTATATCTAATGTCTTCACACCCAATGCCTTGAGATCATTGACAATTACTTAGAGCCTATGGAATGTCTCCGGTATGCTCTCATCTTTCTTCATCTTGAAATTCTTAAATTCACTCTTGAGAATATACAATTTGGCACTTTTCACAACTTTGGTGCCCTCATAGGTCTCACAAAGCTTCTCCCAAACCTCACTTTCCTTCTCTAGGTCTTTGATGACTTCAAATACCTTGACATCCATGCCATTGTACAATGTGTTCAATGCCATGGTGTTGCATTGCTTGTTGGACTTGTCGGTGGGAGTGAGGTTGGTAGGATCAAGGATGACATAATCCTTTTCGGTCACTTTCCATACTTGGTCATTGATTGATCCCAAGTATATTCTCATGCATCTCTTCCAATAGTCAAAATTCTTGACTCCATCAAAGAAAGGAGGCTTTCCCCCAACATGGTTGAACACTACATGAGCCATACTATCACACCAACGTTGTTAATCCTTCAAAAAAGGTGACCACGGCTCCGATACCACTTATAAGGTCCTAGATGGCTAGAGGGGGGTGAATAGCCTATAAAAAATTCTTCAAATACACTAGAGCAAGATATTAGTAAAACAAATGGCTAAAAAGCGGTTTGCGCTAGCTCTAGTGATCTTGCAAGCCTTCTAGTGACAAGACTAAAAATGCTATGATCTCTAAGTCACTCAAGAGCTATGTCACTACTCTATCTAGTGAGCAATCCTAATATGATCCTTATGCTAGCAAGAACAACTACACAAAGCAAGGCTAGCTCTCTATACAATATAAACTAGGAATGTAATTGCAAGTGAGAGAGCTTGTTATACCGACTTGTAGAGGCTATGAACCAATCACCGGGAAGAGGATGAACCAATTAACACAATGAGACGATGAACCAATCACCAAGACAAGAGACACGTCGATGTGTTGACCCGGAGTTCGCTTGTACACCGAAGAGTTACTCTCCGGTTGTGCCGACCAACACAAGGATGGTGTTTGAGCTAGGCAGTGCCCTTGCTAGCCTCAACACACCACTCACAAGTGAGGTACCCAAGACACGAGCAATGTATTCCTTGCACTTTGTCTTCCCGACGAGGAGTGCGTGATCCTCTCACAATTTCGCCCGGAGGCGGCCAAGAAACAATCTCCTCTTCTTGCCAACAACTCCACCAAATCACCAAGCCGGCTAGGAGCGGTGTCTCCAAGAGAAACGGAAACCCACCGGCTCACAACGATCCCCAAGTGCCTCTAGATGCAAGAAGTCGATGCAAATGCACTTGGATCAACTCTTCTCTCAAGAATGAAGCTCAAATCAAGAATGAGAGAGGAGGAGGCTTGCTTGCTTGCTCTAGCTTGTTAGGAGTGATTCAAAATGACCAAGAGAGAGAGCAAGAGGCAGCCAAGGGGGTATAAATACCCCACACCACGAAATGTGGCCGTTGGGAGGAAACCCACGGTTGGCTGCGGCTGATCGACGCATTCGGCCCGGACTCACCAAAGTGAGTCCGGCCGTGGGTCCGGTCAACCGACAACCCCGAACAAGGATCGAACCCCCCGGCCGACCGGGTCCGGTCTAGCGTCGATCGTGCTTCGGTCAAGACCGAAGCATCCGGTCGATGCGCCCGGTTGGCCCTCGGCCAAAACCGAAAAACATGCTCTCGAATTCTGACCGGACCCGCACACCGGCAAGCCCGGGTCGGATTCTTCGCGGCTTTCCGGCCGCCGCGGTCGCCCGGCCACGCCCGAGCTCGCGAATTTTTCGTCGTTTTCGTCGTCGTTCCTTCGCCCTTGCTCCAAATCGACTTCCGTCACTTGTTTCTTGTTGCCGACACGTCGAAGAACACCTCGACACCATGTGTTAGCATTTTGAAACCATTTCCGACAAGTGCGGAGTTAGCTCTTTAGGTTAGAATGCATGCATATGAATTTTGAACCTAAAGGCACATGAGGACCGATATATGCGATAAGTTTCCCTCTTTATAGTACGGCTTTATCGATCCTATAACCACTCACACCCTCTATGGTGTCTTGAGTGTGAAATCAAAAGCCCTATGGTTATACTTTTGCCTTGGGGTCAATTGATCTCCAAACCTCACGAGTTGCATGCTTGATCATCTTTTAGATCACCTCGATCCATCCTCCATGATCACCATGCACCAACTTCAAGACGCGACCAATCTCCAATCTAATCAAACACTTAGCATCGAGAGATTAGTCCTTAGGTGTCACTAATTATCCAAAACCAAACTAGAGATCTTCAAAGAAAGGTGCCAATGCTACAGGACTTGAGTCTTTGGTATGTAGAGTATTTTCCTTTTTGATTCATATTCTAACAATTAATGTACCATGCATGTTAAGTCTACGGTTTGTTAAAATGCAATTGGTTTGGATCAGCGATTGCTTTGCCATTTTCTCTCGATGTAACTTTTTTTAGGTTGTAGGGTAAGGCTGTGAAGACATTTTTAGAAATACGGGAGCGGATTCTCGACAAATGAAAATCCTCAAAGAGTGTGGATTTAGCATGTTGCAAAACCACCGTGACAATTGTTTCTTTTTCTTCTTTTTCTCTTAATCCCTTCTTATCGTTTTCCAATTTACCACCAGAAAGAGATGGTCCTATCTGTGTATGTTCTAGATGGCCGTTAATGCTGCCCCAACAAAAAAAAATGACTCATATTGGGAATAGTTCAGTTGTTTCTCTTGTAAAAGTCATGTGGTATTTTTTCAGCAAAGGAGAAATTAACTATATTATGACTGAAAGGATGAGATCAACTATCTCTTATTGGCCAAAAGAAATGACGTCTTATAAATTACAGAAGCTAGGATATTGTTGTACAAAATTTTGGTTTGAATTTGCATTCTAGCCTGTGCCCATGAAGGTCGGTGACATTCTATTCTTTGCCATCTGTTAAGTTTCCTTATATGTCTTTGCATTCCTTACACTTTCTTTGTTGCAATGTCTATCATAGAAAGATCAGTAGAATGCTTAATATTAGTGTGATACATGTACAAAACCACAGATGTGATCTCTTATTAGTCTTCCTTAACAACTATACCTACCCGCACGAAGCGGGGTCTCCTGGCTAGCTAGTTTGTATTAAGTTTCACAAAAAAAGTGCGAACTACAAAGTTTTAGGTCACGTCGAGCACTAAAATTTTGAGATATTGCATCTCCATTTGAGGTCATTTAAAAATTCATAAAAACAAATTCCAAAAATCTATAAACTTAAAACATATCCAAGAAGTTACCATTTTTGCTGCACATGTTTTTAGAATAGGCCCCATTTACAACGCTCTCTCATCATAATGGGCAATTGAACATTTCTATTGACAACTGAAAAACAACAACCACGTCTAAGATCAATTTTAAGTGATAGTGTGTGATGGATCTACCTCTGGGCAAAGAGCACCTTTGAAATCATTTTTTAGTTGTGAACTCGAGTTTTTGGAAGTTAAGTGTTCTTGTGGATGTTTTTAGGTTACCATGGTATTGTCAAAGGATTTCTTGGTGGCGATCATGACTTGTTGTGTCTCTACAAAGAAGGTCGTCGTCATCGATGGCATCTAGATCCAAATTGGCCTGGACTGTGGCGCCATAGGGTTGGGGCTTGCTTGACTCTGTAGAGTTGGTGATGATGTCGAGGAGTTGTTGTCATGAGGTTGACAATCGTAGTGGTAGTGTTGGGTAACGGGCATGTTGTTTTCCGGCTAGATTATATCTGTTGCGGTGAAGAATTGTTGAACCGGGCTGACGAGCTCTTGGAACTTCCATGTCTATATCGTTGATGAAGTCATCATTGTTGAAGGCTTTGAGTTTTGTGACCTCCATCTCGATGTCGTCTCTGGATACAAGAGGTAATAAGTGTGACGGGCGGGGGCTACTAGCGTGGTTCCGACGCTTGGGCGAGGGGGCGTGCGACATGGGGGGGAGGAAGGGGTAGCGGCGGCGCTAAGGCAAAGGAAGAGAGGGAGGGAGGGAGGGAGGGAGGGAGAGAGAGAGAGAGAGGGGCACAAAGACAAGAGAGATATAGGGTTTAGAGTCTCCTGACTATTCCTTTCTTGTTTTGCATCGGTTACATGCTACTAGTATTTATAATCCCAGCGAGACTTGGCTCCAAAGCAACCTCAGAGATCCTTATCAGTTTTCGATTCTCCTTTCCTAACAAACTCAAACTCAAATCCCTTACCTAAACAACTCTTTTCTAATCTACCAAGGCATGATATGGAAACTAGATAACAATGAGGATGGCGGTGGCAACACTGGGGTAGTGGCGGCTACCCCACCTTCTGACATGCGCGCAGACCCTAGGGCATGGCGTGGGGCCCGACAGACATTGCTTCTGGGGTCGTTGATGGCCCGTTTTCTCCGCCGGGTTGCACGGTCCATGTTGGACGTGTGACAGATGTTCTCCAGCGCTGCTTCTAGATTGTTTGCTCCTTTCTAGTGGACCACCAGCTGGGATTCCATGCATGCTCCACTACTAGACATAGCTGCTTTGCCGAGTGCCGCACTCGACAAAAAGCACTAGGGAAAAATGATCAGCAAAAAGCCTCTTTGCCGAGTGTCGTTTGTCGCGTCGCGTCAACACTTAGCAAAGGAAAATAGCCGTCATGGCGGAAGTGCCATTAACGGCGACTTTGGCGAGTGCCCCGCCTGGCGGCACTTGGCAAAGATTTTCCTAATTTTCTTTTAAAATTATTCTTTGTCGAGTGTCGCCGAGCACTCAACAAAGTTTTTTTAATGATATTCTTTGTTGAGTGCCGTGGACGGCAATCGGCAAAGATGTAACGTTTTATTTGTTAAAAAAATTCTTTGTCGAGTGCCGCCATGGTCATGGCACTTGACATAGCCGTATTTTTTAAATTTCTTTTGGCACTTGAAAAATTTGAGAAATTGGGCTTCCATATCCTCATTTTGCCGAGTGTTGTACAAAACCATATAGCACGTTTTCTTTGTCTAGTTACATGTTTCTTCAGCAGTAGGGGCGCCCGACGACGTCTTCTGCTTAGACTAAAATGAACCGGCCGGCCATTGCGTTTGTCCGGGTGCTCTCTAGCTTAGACCTGCAGGCTGCAGCTCCCGGAACGATGCCGCTAGTTTAGGTAGCTGGGACGTCTGCTAGCTGTTTATTTTCTCTCTCAGTCCATGTTGGTGAAGTCTGAAGTCAAGTCAATGCAAGCTGGTGTGTCCGTGCGGCCATGCGGGAGGAAAACACCAGCCCACGCCCCACGCCCCACGGGCTGCTCTATTTTTCTTCGTTCCAAATCCGTGCTTCTTCATCGACAGCCTAAAACAGTCTTCTTGAACAGGGATCTTTATTCGAAACATAGTATTATATAAATGTCCTCACATCTACTCCTACCTTAGACGATGTGCGGATGCACTAGTTATTCAGTGCTGGGGCTAGTGACTGCATACTTGAATGATTAATTTGTTTTTTTAAATGACACCTATAGGGCGCATATTTAATTTGTTCATATAACTGACTATATATACTTGTCACAAAAATAGTGAATTTGATTCGACTTAGGTTTCTTACTTCCCTCGATCGCAGTAGTACTAATTACAGTTGATTAAATAAAGAAAGCTGACACGTCTTGATCATGGAGGCAGTTCTTGGCAGTGGTAGTCTTCCTTATCTCAGGAATAATAGAAACTGAACCCAAGACAGACCTTCCAATTTTAAACTGGTCGGATTCCTATCTTAAAGGTTAAAAAATGCTACTAGCAGTTACATGAATGAACTCAATAAAACGATAAAATATAGAAAGAGTACTGTTTCTAGTATGCAGGGAAATGTAGTCTTCATTAAAATGAGGCACTCTTCCTTCTGAGAATCAGCCGAACCAGTGAAACGTTTCTATTCGAAATGGTTCCTAATGATTCTCACTTTTCTGCCTACAAACAGATCGAATCGGTGAAAACGTGAATTCACAGTGGTTTTGATTTATTACCCGGAACAGTTATCTAGACCAGGCATGTTGATCTAGATTTAGTTTATTATTTAAAACTCTGTTTGCTGATAAGAAGTACTCCATCTGTTCTAGTACATTATAAGTTGTTTTGTTCTTTTTATTCATACGTATTGCTCATCCATTTTGGGGCTGGGTAGAGGCAGTACCATCCATTTTGTTTTCTGCCTTGTTCGTAATATAATATGTGACGTTCAGCACTACCTAGCAGTGACAATAATCAGGATGAACAAGGCTGAAGATGGTGGTTGACAACTTGAAGAGCGCGAAGCAAAACGCAGAAATGGCGACGACGAGCGCGAGCACCGCCCACGGGCTGCTGCAGTAGTCACGCAGGAACTTGGCCTTGTGCCTCCGCCAGCTCGAGTGGTAGAACTGCCTCAGATCCTCGAACATGCCAGCGAACATGTGCCTCTCGTAGTTCAAGGTGCTGCAGTCGCCCAGGTGCTGGAAGAATCTGGTGGCCGCGTCGTCGTCGCCGTCGAGGAGGTTCTCGACGATGCCGTGCTTCTGCAGGTGCTCCACGTCCTTGCCTGTCCTCACCAGGGCGCCCACCAGCGCCACGTAGCTCGACAGCCGCCTCGCGTCGTCGGCGTCGCCTGGCGGTGCCGGTGGCAGGTCCCTGGTCTGCTCGAACGCGACGAGGTTCACGAGCAGCGCCTTGTTGGCGTAGTCCACCACCATTCGCGGCATCTCCAGGACGCCGCTGTCCCTGTCGAACGCGATGTCGAACATGTGGCGAGGAGACTCCTTCTTCTCGAACCGGACGCCAGCCTCGCGGAGCTGGGTGACGGACGGTACCACCAGAGTCGGCGCCGGCGCCGGCGCCGGCGGCGTGCTTCGGATCATAGCCAGGAGCTTGCTGAACCAGGCGCCCACCTTTCGGAGAAGCGTGGCCGGCACGGTCGTCTTCATCCAGTGCGGCACTCGCGGCATGTCGCGGATGAAAACGAACCTTGTCGACACGGCCTTGTTCATCCTGATGCACATCTGACGCAGCTGGACCATCGACGGCGGTGGCGTCGAACCCTGGACCGACGCCGTCTCATCGGCCCTGGGCATGATGGCCTCGTACAAGAGATGCAGAAGGTGGTGGATTTCAGACTGGACCAGCACCTCGGCCGTCGACAGTTCGTAGAAGGAGAACTTCAGACGGTCAAGGATCAACCTGAGGAGATCCAACTTCGTTGCCGTAGGAGACACCACGTGGAAGAGCGCCTCGAGGACGAAGAAGGGGATCTGGTTCTCCAGCAGCAGCAGGTCCGAGTGCAGCAGAGGAAGTCCCCAGGCGACGTCGCAGAGCTTGTCCGGCTCACCGTTACACGACTTGGCGAACAACTCGAGGATGAAGCAGCCGTCAAGCATGAGCATCTCTGCAAAGCCGTCTTGGCCGGGTCCGTCGCCGTGCCGGCGGGAGAACTCCTCTTCGATTTCCCCTCCGCCCGATGGTTCGCTCCGGGCGGAGACGGCGGCGTCGAAGATGCTGGTCCTCTCGCTGTAGCAGCGCCGCGCCTCCTGCTCGACGTCGCGGACTGCTCTGACGTAATCGCGCAGCGACGGTGCCGGCGGCTCCGGCCGCGCCATCAGCTCGCCCAAGTACCTCCACTTGTGCTGCTCCATCGCGCGCAGCGCCTCTCGGCCGCGGTAGTAGGGGCCGACCGACACCAGCCGGGGCTCGTACAGCTCCTTGCTGGCGTCCCGGACATGGGCGGGGACACGGAAGATGGTCATCGTGCTGCTCTCGCCGTGATCTCCATGCTGGCGGAGCCTTCGCTCAACCACGATTTCTAATCTATCCGTCGGCTGGGCTGCTGGTTCCACGGTAGGTGCCGCCGCTGCCGGCTCTGGCGTTGACGGGGCGGTGACGAAGGACTCGGTCTCGGTTGCCATGGCGTAAGGCTGCCGTGATTTGCTGGAGCTCGCGCGTCGCGCGCAAAGTTTCTTCTCATCAGAGACGACTTGAGTGCTTGACTTGGCTACTTGGAGTCTACCTTAGCACGACTGGACCGGAGGTCGCCGTGAGAAGCCAAACAAGAGCTCTGTTTGGGCGTCGCTCGCTTGTTTAGTCGTTCTCGGCGATGGCGACCAGGAAAAGAAGGCAGGAAATACACGTACTGCAGAGGTTTCCTTTGTTTTTTTTTTCAGAGATAAACCCAGTTTTCTATTAGGGAGTGTCTATATATCCATCAACCAGTTGATTTAGCTCCTCCCGTCAACAATTTTTTTTCATGCATTTATATTGCCTTCTAACTATATTTACGCCACCTTACTACTATATTTATAATGATGTGTTAAAGTGTAATTTATTAAAAAAGTGGTGTTAAGTCAACTGGCGCTGCACAACTTCACCTAGTGTTTAACCATCATATGCTTAATTAGTTTCTGATAGAGATAATCAAGAGAAGCCCTCCACTTCTAAGCTCTCCACTTCTAAGGGTGTGTTTCATATAGATTTTGGAGCGCCAGTCTTGAAGCTATTTTGCACATCGGTCGAAACTGGCCAAGAAGCGACTGATACTTGGATGAATCTTTGGAAACGCACTCTCACAAGCACCTAGCATCAAGTCAAGGTTAAAAGGGTGGCTTGGTCCAACACCTCCTTTGTCTGACTCGTGGGTCCACCCTCAACTACCCCTTCGTGTCGGCGAGTAGAACAAAGTAGCTAGGGCATCAAAATCTGAATTGAAGGGGCAGAACAAAGAGGAGTAGCCATGGTGGAGTCTTTGAGGCTTATAGTGCAGAGTCACTGGGTTAGAATCTAGAAGTGGACAATGCACGGTCAGACAGAATTGGGAGGTGGTCAGGGGAAGTAGGACGGCTGACTGGGGGTGGACGAGGATGACAAGGCAGAAGACAGACACATAAGGTGCCTGATGAAGAACATGAGCTCTTCATTTATAGTTCGATTTGCCTTTATTTCGGTCAATGCCCAAGGGGCTAGTAGTCGTATATCAGCCAGTTGTTTTACCAAACGTCTCCTAGTGAATTGTATTTTCAAAGTTCATGGACCTAAGGCATACACCTTGACAAGTTTAGGGGACATTCATGCATTTGTATCTTTGAGGGAAGAGGCTATATATACCCCAAGCCGGCCATTTGAGAACTGTTGGAGCCCATGAAAATTGTTAGTGAGTTGAGGCTCATTTCTAGTGTTCTAGCCACCATAAGTGCTTAGAAAAGGGCTTTGTTACGATACGCCAAATAACTATGGGCCATTCATTTATTTCGATTAGACGGTCATGATAGTTCATATGCATATTTATTTATTTATTTATTCTATAGAAATAGAATAAATAAGGATCGATTTAAATAAAGAATATTTTTTCTAAATTTGATTGACGTACATGCGTGCTCTCTAAGTGATATGGTCAATCTTTTCAATTTATAACATTGGACTAAATATGTTTTGATTACCATATTATTTTTTTATGTCACTTGCATGTGCAGGTACGTGATTAGCTTGTGTCACCGTGGATGTACGTGATTAGTCTGTGTAGAGTGTGCGTATGTGATTAGTCTATGTAGTGTGTGCATACTTGATTATACACTTTATATACGGTGTGTGGTTAGGCTGTGTAGTACGTGTGTGCGTACCTGATTGCCTGATTAGTGTAGTGGCCAGCTGGTTAGTATGTGCGCATGTTACATGAGTGGTTAGCATATGCGTGTGGTTAGTTGGGACTGGAATCGAGCGAATCGGCATGCATGTGGGGAATCGGCAGCAAGGAATCTGAATCTCCCCTGATTAGGGGGACACTACGTTTTTTTTTTTTTTTTTTTTTTTTTGACAAGGGGGACACCACGTTGTATTTTGTTTGCTTGGACTTTTTTTAGTTTATTCAATAGTTCAAAAAATAAGAAAATCAATGGCTCAGATTAATTTGAAATATTATTACCTATTAGGAGTTAAGTTTGTACCTTAGCATTGCAAAAAAAAAAAAAAAGGTGATTAGCTCAGTGCTTTGTGAACTGTTTAGGCTATAGTTAGACCATCAAATTGACGTTTTACTATATGCTTAGGCTTAGTTTTTGAGGAATCTGCTTAGGCTTAGTGAAAGCTACGAATGTAGAAATGTCAAAACGCAAGTTACCCTAAGGGCCTTGATAAATACTAGTTCTGTATCATCAACATATAAAGATATGTACCCTTTTCACAAAAAAAAAAGACATTTTTTTTTTTTGACGGAGAAATGCCCCATTTCCATTATGATAAACGGAAATACAGAGTTTAGAATAAAAACAAAGTCCATATACCGTAACATATATGGTGGACCATATACCGTAACATCAACCAAAGTCTTTAAGGCTATCTGCACCGCATACGCCACGGGCGTACTGGAGGAGCACGTACCGTGTCAATTCGCTGCACCAGGTACGCCAAACACCTTCGCTACCGCCCGTTCCTCGGATTTGCGCGCGCGCGCGTTCCTCCTTCGAGGGAAGCCAGCGTGGCATGGGGTCCAGCGACTGCGCGTGCGAACGGAGATAGAGAGAGCGAGAGGGAGAGAGAAGGGGCTCGTCGCCGCCGCCGTGGGGAGCTTGCTTTGGAATCCTCCGTCTCGCCCGCCGGAGAGGAGAGGGATCTCCCAGCGTCCGTCTCGCCCGCGGCCACCCCCCCCGTGCTGCCGAGGAGCCGCCACATGCCCGGAGAGGGAGGGCTCCACCGGGTCGACGGTCGCGGCGCAAGACGAGGCTTCTGGCGCCGCCGGCGCGCGCGCCTCTCCCGCCAAGACGCAACCCGAGCCCCACCGCGCCTAGCTTCCACCGCCGGCGCCGCCCTCCCCGCGCCCGCGACGGGAGGGTTTTGCGGTGGCGAGGCCGGCGAGCTCGATGGCGGCGTAGAGATGCCGGTGCGCTGCGGGCCGCGGCGACGGTGCACAGCGCGGGGTGGGCATGGAGGCCGACCGAGAGGAAGAGAGGGCCGCCAACGGAGAGGTATCCTCCGCCGCCCCCTAGCTTGAGCCGGCGCGCACGAGAGAGCTTGAGCCAGAACCCCGCTCTCCCACGGAGCAGAGGTCGGCGCGGACCCTCGCCGGCTGGCCTGCCCCCAGCGCGCTCCCTGCCACCACGCTACCCCGCGCCGCCGCCATCGATTCGCAGCTCCTCGAATCCAGAATTGTGGGACCCACGGTAGAGTTGGAGTACTCAAGTATGGGATAGAGTTGCAGCGCTGCAACAAAACTGAAAAATAAACGTGTGGGACCCGGATTTATGCGCTATACAGTTTGGTTTCCCAGTTTCGGCGGTGCGGACAGCCTAACAACAAAGACCTCGGCATTTTTCTTTCGTGCGTTGGACTTTTATGGTTGATGTTAAGGTATGGTCGCCGTATGTGAATTGGATGGATGCTTGTGAGTCCTGTTATTGAATCCAATTTTGTTGAATTATTATTATTTTTAAATGTATTGAATTCTATAGAAAAGTTGAACCTGTTGGGGCATATATGCATGCTACCAGACAGGACAATAAGATATAGACATGGTTCGTGTATGCAGACGCATGCGCACAGTATGCATACATACAGAGGTACAGACGGAAGCTCATCAAATTCAACAAATCAAAGACTCACACACGTACAGCATATATAATTGTGGACTGATTCTTCTTCGATAAAGAAGTATGAAGACCGATCTATTTCTAGCGAAATCTCCTTCAGATCGAACAACTAGGTGCTACTTTAGATTGTTCAACACATCTCTCTGTCCATCCTATCCTATTTTCCCCATATAAGCGAAGCAACCTTTTGGCGTGCTTTTTGCTTCAGCTCAATGAGCTCATCCTTCTGGTGCTGCAACGCCTCCCTGTTGAATCCCACTGCAGGGGAGGATGACGACGTAGGCTTGGAGTTCCACTGCTCCGCCGGAACCGGAACTTGATGGCTAGGCCTGGAGTTGGAGATGCCAGGGATGAAATGCACCGGCTTTTTCTCTAATTTATGTCGATGATCCTGTGCAGGAAGACCCCTAGCGCTGGTACCAGCCATGGTTGGGCGAAAACCTGAGTTTAATTACAGGCCACTTATGTGAGTTCATCTAGCTAGAGACGATCAGACGACCTCTCTCGATCTGCAGAAACTAATAGCTAGCTAACAAGCAAAAAGTTTTTTTGACAAATTCTTGCAACCATATATGTTGTTGCCGGATCTTGTATTTCTATTGCAAAAATTAAACACCCTGCGTGCAGAATGAAACACAAAGTTTTACAGATCGAAGTGTTTTTCTAGTTACCTGCGGCCGCTGCTTCAGTGGGAGTGGACGTCTGCTGCTTAGCGTAAATGAAACCAGCCATTTGAGGTTATGCTGTTTAGGATGCTGCTGCTGTGTGCTTAGCTTGGTGTGCCTCGGTGGTAATATATAGCTTCGAGTGAGATGGGAAGCAACTTCCTTCTATTCCTATTCCTTCTCTGTCCATAGTTTGTCGACGAAGTCTCACGTCAATGCAAAGAGGGGAAACTGAACACGGCAGTCAACGCAGGCAAGGGTGCGACCGGGTAGGACACGGTTTGCTTACACACCGCTCTACTCAACTAATAAAATGATTAGTGGACACATAATATATACGTATATATTTATCTCTATGTATAATATTAATTTAAAGAGCGAAGCAATGATTCTTCCAACCGTCTCTTTAAACTTTTCAAATGCCATCGCCTCTTCCATGTCCCGTATATATGTAATATATTCTTATTTGAGTTTATAAACAACTCGTCTCTAGTGAGAATACAAAATCTAGTTCTAAGACGTATTTGGTTCTCTCTACCACAACATTTGTTACCAAGGCGGAGGTAAGGTCACGGTAAATGTCACATTTTCGAGCCGGTTCCATGCCTGCCATGGTTAATCACATAAAAAAAAAAAAAAAAAAGCCCAGATCTAACCCTAACGGGCCTTGTTTTGGCCCTAATCTTGTAGCGCTATGCCACTTAGGTCCACGAACTCTCAAACCTAAAACCCGCCCCCCCTAAACTTGTCAAGTGCTGCACCGTAGTTCCATATCCAAGTCAGCACTTTCCAAGGGGTATGGACCTGCGGTGCATCACCCTGCTAGTGGTTTGGGCCGAATTGGGGTTTTTAGGTTGGTTTTAGTCTTGGGCTTTATAGGTTTGGAGCATATGGGCTGGCTTCACAATATAGTTTGGGCTAGTTTGGTTTCACGATAGGAATAGCTTGGTTTGTTAGGTGAATAGTTAATTATTTTTGGGCTCCAACGGTTTCTAGCCCATGGTTCCAATTGGGTTCCCAACTTCCCATTTCCCAACCCTAGCCCACGGTTTCTACTCCAGGTTTGCTCCAAGCCTAAGGCCTCCATGCCTGCCAGTGGCTGCTGCCACGCACACCGTCGACACACACGCCACTGCTAAAGCTGCCGACATTGAGCATAACCCTATCGCCTAGACGCCGACAGGGAACACGATCTTCGCCGCAATGACGGTAATCCATCGATATAACGCTTGAAGTTTGTCTCAATTTCGTTTTTTCTTTGTTTCTTCAATTTGCATCGCCGCCGCCGCCACCGGGGAGGCACATGGACGGTCATAGCCATCTGGTGTAGCCGCTCCCTAGATTCCCCTGGCTGGCAATCGCTTTCTGTGATCGGCCAGCTGTCGATCTCCCTTTTGCGTGTCCACTATGTCCTATGATGGCTGGGTCTGCCCTACCTATGGCCTGCTGCTGCCTCCGTGTTTCCATTGTTTCCACAGAATGGGCACAATGTTTCCACGGAATGGGTCCAAGTATGAGAACGGAACGAGTAAACTAAGGCGAGATGATTTTCTACGAACAGGTCGAGCACTTGCAACCGCCGCGCCCTTTTCAAAGATAGGATGAGCCCATCGCGGCAGCGACTCACATCCTAGCTCATGGACAAGCTTTAGGTGGGGACGTGGTTTGGAGCCTCCGAAGGGTCGAGATGGGGACTAGAGGGGGGGTGAATAGTCCATTTTAAAAACTAATCACGATGGCTAACCGAAACAGATGCGGAATTAAACTTATCGGTCTAGCCAAGACTTCACCCCTCTAACTAAGACTCTAAATCACCTCACAAAAGATCCTACACAAAAGAGTGAGGTGACAAGCCTAGCTTGAGCTCCTAATCAATTCTAATGCAAGGTCACACAAACCTAAGCACTAGTACTTTAAGCAAGGGTGAGCTCCTACACAATTCTAATAAGTACAAGCACAAAGCCCCTAAGCTCACTAGATGCACAATGGACAAGGCAACACCCGTCTAACCCAAAGGCTCAAATTACCTAGCTACACAAGCTAAGCAAAGTAACTATACAAGCTACACAAGCTAGATAGTTACAACTATTCTACTCAAGCACAAGCACGATATATATATGAATGTAATAACAAGGCTTGAGATAAAGAGATTGCAAACCACCGCGAAGTGTGGACACAAGATGACACCGGTGATTTTTTACCGAGGTCTCGGGAAGCTTGCCAACTTTCCCTACTCCTCGTTGTGTCGACCGACACCTTGGTGGTTCCACGGTTTGGCGAACCTCCCAGTGATGATCCTCAAGCTTAATGGCCAGTGCCAAATCCCACAGTGGGAGCTCGATCAAGTCCCTCACACAGTGTGAGTCCTTTAGCCAATCCCTCAAAGGGTACCGTGTGAACCCACACACAAGTGTGGTAGCTCAATGACACGCTCCACTAGAGTTGCTCTTCACGATCCCCGCGAGGTGAGCACGAACCTCTCACAGATCCTCCTCCGGAGCACCGCACAATCTCCAATTGCGTGCTTCAACGGAGTCACAATCTCCAAACCGTCTAGGTGATAGCAATCACCAAGAGTAATAGGAAATCCACAATCTCAATCACCACCTAGTGCCACAAATATGAATGCCGAAATGCAATGCACTAGGTATCCCAATCCCCTCACAAATTAGCTCTAATCTTGAGTGAAATCAAATGGGAAATGGGTGGATCTTCAACCTCTCATCCACACCCACACAAGGCTCTCAATCTCTCTAAAAAATTTCAGCTCAAATCATGAGAGAGATTGAGGAGAGGATGAACCCTAGTTCACCAAGAACATAGGGGAACCAAAACTGCTCACTGTATTTTCGGAATAGGCAAGAGCTTCAGCAGGAAGGGGAGACCGGACCTTTTATTTCCTTGCTGTCCCAACGGGCGACGGCAGCAACGGTCGGGTGCTCTCCAACGGTCGGCGAGCATCGCTCCCAGGGGCTCCTCTTTTCTGTCTAGCGAGCGGCGGCGGCTCGGGAAAATTTTTTTGGATGACAGCAGAAGCCGTGCCCCTTCGATGCTCTGTAGGTTGAACCAGCACGTCGTGCACTCGACTTGGGCCAGCGGCAGTGACCTGCGGCCCATCAGCGGCAGCTGCAAAACGGACAAGCAGGCCGCGGGCGTCGTCCAGCACCAGCAGCAGAAACGGACGACTGGGCCAATGTTGTAGTCCACCAGGTGAGCAGCAGCAGCAGGTGACGTGGTCCATCGTCCTTGGGCTGACAGCACAGCAAGCAGAAGCTCGTGCCATTATCAATTTGAAAACACGTCCACTCGTCCAAGCTTAGCAAGCAAGCTAGCAAGCTAGCTAGTTAGCCAGAACGTGCAAGTGCACGACATATATACATATATACAGTTTGTGCATGGACAAATATTTCCAACGTCCAAGCTATGACGTGTAAGTGCACACCATATATATGTGTATATATATTGCTCTTTCTTTTTCATTTCCAAATATTCAATCAATTCTTGATCCAAATAATTGTGCTATCTTATCCAAAAATATGTCAAACCTTATGAGCATAATTAGATAGCATTTTCCAAGCCTCTTCCAAGGAATTTCTTACCATCTCACAAAGCACTAACCCAAAATGCAAATGCAATATGAAATTCAAGTTAGTGGCACTAGGTGAGTAAAGCGATTAAAGTTTTCCCCTCTTCATAGTACGGTTATCAAACCTAAATCCGGTCATAACCTTCTCTACTCACCTATGACCGGCGAAATAAAATGTCTTATAGGTTATACCTTTGCCTTGCGCATTTCCATTCCGCTCCATCTCTAAATGTCGATGCAACTCATGCACCAACATGATCAAGAATGATATGATCCACTCCATATCATCACATGACCCTTTTGGTCCATCGATCTTGACTCACTTGCTCTTCACCGCTGCGGCGGTCCATCGGGCGCCTAGTCCCCATCTCGACCCTTCGGCCTCCGGCGTGGGAAAGAAGTTACCGTTTGAGTCGAAGAAGCCGAGGCGGTGAGCCTTGCCCTTTGCGGTGGTGGGTTGAAGTGGTGAAGCATATGGAGATCGGTGATGAGGCGGCGCCAACTTTTGTAGCAAGCTATGCCACGTGGGAGGGAGCTAGGGAGCAACAGATGGTAGAGCAAGAACAAGGTGAGGAGGTCCTTGTTGTCTAGCGGATTCACCGGCGACGGGGATGGCGAGTGATGGCTGGGTGGCCTCGCGTCGCACTGTGCCGACCGGTGTCCGCTTGATTGGTGGAGAGGAGAATTTGGTGCCCCTACCTTTCCCATTCATTGTTCTAACACCATGGGGAGATTGGGGTTTTAATAGGGTATCGATAACGGGAGTGGAGGCATCGGGCATGCATGATTTATACGCGTGGGTCCTTCTTCGAAAGTTAAAACGAGTGGGAGGCTATAGAAAGGAACCGCCCCACCACACCGTGAATGGCGGTAGCGAGGATTCACAAAGTTATTGCCACTAATGACTCGGGTTACCTCGAATTCCTCCCTAAGTGTAAAGATGACAAGATACTACCCGGATCTTTGTAGCGCACACGTGTAAGGATGAACGTCGTCGTAACACTTTTTGTAGACAGCTTTGTAAACTTTACCGACTCTAGGTTGACCATGATAATGCCAATATGTGTCTGTAGTAAGATCACATTGTTCGCCTTCTCAAACCCCATTATGAAAATGCATGCTTTTTTCCCATTCAACTTTAGTTACGGTGAGATAAGCGTTTCAGTGAGAATAGTTTTGTGCAAGCACCCACTTCCCGGCACTACTAATTAAGAACTGCTCCATCACCCATATTTAGACGGTGGAATCATCTTCATATAAAATTTCAGCTCAAAAGTGGCCCTCCTTGTTCACTACACGAAGCATTGAAGAGACTTTTCCTGCTCCTTCTTCATCCAAGGGAATGATGGCAATGGTCATTTATTCAAATCATACCGAAGGATTACATTTGAAGTTGTCGGTCCAAAGAAAATGCATTACCAACGTTGATGCCATTGCACATTGTGGAACTAAAAACATATTGAATATCCAATGTTTCCATAGAATGGGTCCAAGCAAGAGAAAGGGACGAGTAAACCGAGGTAGACAATTTTTTCTTGCCAAAATCTATGGAGATCCCAAACCGGCGGAAGTAGAGGCCTTTGGCCTTTGTTGGTGGGATCAACAACCAACTCTATGTTTAGAGGTCTACATAACTTTTCTTCCCTAGTTATTATAGATGAAACGGGCCGCTGGTCTTGGGGTCTAGCACTTGCAGCAGCAGCCCTTTTCTGCATAGGACGAGCCCATCATGGTAGGTGACCACATCCTAGCTCATGGACAAGTGTGAGGTGGGGACACGGTCTGGAGCCTCCAGAGTGGGAAAGAAGTTACCATTTGAGTTAAAGAAGCCGAAGATGGGAGCCTTGCCCTTGCGGTGGTGGGTTGGGAAGTGGTGGAGGAAATGGGGATCAGTGATGAGGTGATGCTAGCTCTTGTAGACAGCTACGCCATGGGGGAGGGAGCTAGGGCGCGGTGGAAGGCAGATCAAGAACAAGGTGAGAAGGTCCTCATTGTCCAGCAGATTCACCGATAGTGGGGTGGCATCGCGTCGCACTATGCCGACCGATGTTTGCTTGATTGGTGGAGACGAGAAGTCCATGCTGCTACCTTTCCCATTCATTGTTCTAACGCCACGAGGAGATTAGGGTTTTAAATGGGCACCGACACGGGAAGGGAGGTGTCAGGCGTGCGCGGTTTGTACGTGTGGGTTCTTCTCTAAGTTCAAACGAGCGGGAGGCTATAGCAAGGAACTGACCTGTTGTAGTGTGAATGGCGATATGAGCGAGGAGTCACAAAGTTATTACCACTAATGACTTGGGTTACCTCGGATTTCTCCCTAAGTGTAAAGATGACAAGATAGTACATAGAGGTCACAACGCACATGTGTAAGGATGAACATCGCCATAACACTTTTTTGTAGACACCTTCATAAACTTCACTGACTCTAGGTTGACCATAACGATGCCAGTCTGTGTCCCTAGAAAGATCCCATTGTTCGCCTTCTTAAACCCCATTATTTCCCATTCAACTTCAGTTCTGGTGGGATGACCATTTCCAGCAGAACAGTTTTGCGCATTACCCACTTCCCAGCACTGCTAAGAACTAGCTCATTCACCTACATTCAGATGGTGGAATCATCTTCATATATAATTTCAGCGCAAACGTGGCCCTCCTTGTGTACTACATGAAGCAATGAAGAGACTTCTCCTCCTTCTCCTACTTCATCCAAGGATATGATGGCAATGGTCTGTTTATTCAAATCATACCAAAGGATTCTGTTGAAGCCATCGGTCCAGTAAAATGCGTTACCAACAAAGGTGCCATTACACATTATAGAAGTAAAAATAGATTGAATATCCAATGTTTTGATAGAATGGGTTCAAGCACGAGAATGGGATGAGTAAACCGAGGCAGACAATTTTGCCTCGCCAAAATCTATGGAGATCGCAAATAGGCGGAAGCAGAGGCCTTCGATGCCGTCGGTGGATCAACAACCAACTCAATGTCAAGAGGTCTACATAGCTTTTCTTCCCTAGTTATTATAGCAGACGAGTCGCCGGTCATGGGCTCGAGCACTTGCAATAGCAGCCCTTTTCTGATGAGCCCATCACGATAGGCGACCCCATCCTAGCTCACAGATAAGTGTGAGGCGAGGACGTGTTTTGGAGCCTCCAGCGTGGGAAAGAATTTATCGTTTGAGTCGAAGAAGGCGGCGCCAGCTCTTGTAGATAGCTATGGCGTGGGGGAGGGAGCTAGGGCGCAGCAGAAGGTGGAGCAAGAACTAGGTGAGGAGGGCCTCATTGTCTAGCGAATTTGCCAACAATGGGATGGCGAGTGATGGTGGGGTGACATCGTGTCGCACTATGTTGACTGGTGTCTGCTTGATTGTGGAGATGAGAAGTTGAAGCCCCTACCTTTCCCATTCATCGTTCTAATGCCACGAGCAGATCAGTCTTTTAATAGGGTACCAGCAAGAGGAGGGGAGGCATCATGCGTGTGCGGTTTGTATATGTGGGCCTTTGTCTGAGTTCAAATGAGTTAGAGGTTATAGCAAGGAACTGCCCCGCCGTGGTGCGAATGGCCGTATAAGCGAGGAGCCACAAAGTTATTGCTACTAATGACTCAGCTTACCTCAAATTTCTCCCTAAGTGTAAAGATGACAAGATAGTACCTAGAGGTTGTAGCATAGACGTGTAAGGATGAACGTCACCGTAACACTTTTTTGCAGACACCTTTGTAAACTTCACCCACTCTAGGTTGACCATGATGATGCCAATGTGTCCCAAGAAAGATCATATTGTTCGCCATCTCAAACCCCATTACAAAAATGTATGTCTTTTCCCCATTCAACTTCAGTTCTGGTGGGATGAACATTTCCAGCAGAATAATTTTGCACATCAGCCGCTTCCCAACACTGCTAAGAACTAGCTCCATCACCCAGATTCAAATGGTGGAATCATCTTCATATAGAATTTCAACGCAAAAGTGGCCCTCCTTGTTCACCACACGAAGCATTGAAGAGACTTCCCCTCCTCATTCTCCTAATTCAAGGATACGATGGCAATGGTCTGTTTATCCAAATCAAACTAAAGGATTACATTTGAAGCCGTCGGTCGGTAAAATGCATTACCAACAATGGTGCCATTGCTTGTGGAACTAACAAGGAATTGAATATCCAATGTTTCCACAAAGATGGATCCAAGCATGAGAATGGGATGAGTAAACCGAGGTAGAAAATTTTGTCTCGCCAAAATCTGTGATCGCAAACAAGCGAAAGCAGAGGCCTTCGACGCCGTCGGTGGGATCAACAACCAACACGATGTGAAGAGGTCTACATAGCTTTTGTTCCCTAGTTATTATAGCAAACGAGTCGGCCGGGTCATAGGGTTGAGCACCCGCTGGCGTAGCCCTTTTTTTCGCATAGGATGATCCCATCGTGATGACGACCACACCCTAGCTCATGGACAAGCATGAGGCGGGGACGTGGTCTGGAGCCTCCAGCATGGGAAAGAAGTTACCATTTGAGTTGAATAAGCTGATGAGGGGATTCTTGCCCTTATAGTGGTAGGTTCGGAAGCGATGGAGGTAATGGGGATTGGTGACGAGGCAGCGCTACCTCTTGCAGACAGCTGTGCCATGGGGGAGGGAGCTAGGCCATGGTGGAAGGCGGACCAAGAACAAGGTAAGGAGGTCCTCATTGTCTAGCAGAATCGCCAGTGGCTGGGATGGTGAGCGATAGACGGGTGGCATCTCGTCGCACTGTGATGGCCCGTGTCTGTTTGATTGGTGGAGACGGGAAGTCGCACTGTGACAAGATAGTACCTACAGGATGCAACACACTCATGTAAGGATGAACGTCACTGTATCACTTTTTTGTAGACACCTTCGTTAACTCCACTGACTCTAGGTTGACCATAACGATGCCAATATGTGTCACTAGAAATATCTCATTGTTTGCCTTCTCAATCCCCATTACCAAAATGTATGCCTTTTTGCCATTCAACTTTAGTTCTGATGGGATGGTTGTTTCCAGCACAAAAGTTTTGTGCATCGCCCACTTCCCAAGCACTACTAAGAACAAGCTCCTTCACCCGTGATTCGAATGGTGGAATCATCTTCTTATAGAATTTTAGTGCTAAAGTGGCCCTCCTTGTTCACTACACGAAGCATTGAAGAGACTTCTCCTTCTCTTTCTCTTACTTCATCCTAGGATATGATCACAATGGTTCATTTATCTAAATCATACCAATGGATTCTGTTGAAACCGTCGATCTAGTAAAATGCATGGGTCCAAGCACGAGAACGGAATGAGTAAATTGAGGCAAACAATTTTGTCTCATCAAAATTTATGGAGATCGCAAACATGCAGAAGCAGAGGCCTTCGACACCGCCGGTGGGATCAACAACCAACTCAATGTCAAGAGATCTACATAGCTTTTGTTCCCTAATTATTATAGAGGATGGGTCGCTATTCATGGGGTCGAGCACTTGCAACTATAGCCCTTTTCTACATAGGATGATCCCATCATGGCAGGTGTCCACATCCCAGCTCACGGACAAGTGTGAGACGGGGACGTGGTCTGGAGCCTCAATCGTGGGATAGAAGCTGCTGATTGAGTCGAAGAAGCCTAGGAGGGGAGCCTTGCCCTTGCGGTGGTGTTTTCGAAAGCAGTGGAGGAAATGGGGATCAGTGACAAGGTGGCGCTAGCTCTTGTAGACAGCTGCACCGCGGGGGAGGGAGTGAAGGCATGGCGAAAGGCAGACCAAGAACAAGGTGAGGAGGTCCTCGTTGTCCAGCGGATTTGCCGGTAACGGGGATGACGAGTGACGACGGGGTGGCATCACGTCATATTATGTTGTCCGGTGTGTGCTTGATTGCTAGAGATGAGAAGTCAATGCCCCTACATTTCGCATTCATCATTCTATTGCCATAGGGAGATCGAGGTTTTAATAGGGTATCGGAAAGGGGAGGGGAGGCATCAGGCATGCATAGTTTGTATGTGTGGGTCCTTCTCCGAGTTCAAATGAGAGGGAGGCTACAACAAGGAACCGGTCAGCCGCGGTGTGAATGGCAGTACAAGCGAGGAGTCACAAAGTTATTGCCACTAATGACTCAGTGATGAGGCATTGGCCCAATCTTTCGTGAGGTAATTGGTAATTTCGATTGGTGGAGAACTCGACATTGACGATCTGGCTTTAAATCAACATGATTTGAACCTTGCAATCGCTACACCACAACTCCGATGGTTATCAACCAGGCACAACTTGATTGACCTCGTCAAGAAGGCTTTCCTGCAAGCGAATCGAAGAACACGGGAATGAATAGGTAAACACGCAATCTGATAATTGCAAATATGAATGACGTGTTGTATGATGAGGTTCGAATTCAGATCACAAAAGGAATAATCGACATAGTGGTGACGAACAAGAATGGGGGCCCTGGATCACTGTAAAAGGAATTGTCTTCATGGTTACAATGAATCAATCAAAGTTTCTCGCTGGAAAACTTGAAACCCAAGACTAAACGGCAACGACTACTGAGTTTATAATGCAAGGTAGGATTCTAGGGTTGGGGACAACCAGCATGGTGGGGCCCACAACTTGGGCTTTTAAGACCCGACTCAATACATGGCCAATTAAGTTGGCCCAAAATAGGTGACACGGCACCTTGCCGTGGTCACACAGAATGATCCACGGACTATCTGGAGCTGGTACCATATCAAAATGATGGTGTCGTCGTCCCGTTTCCAATGCATCCAAGAACGCCCCGTTTCGATGTCGTATGAGGAAGTTATGGCCGAAACAATGATGATGTGTCTGCTGAATCCGAGGGTGACGTGGTAGTTGAGTTGGGGACGAGTTGCAACTTGGGGAAGAGCGTGGCATCGGGTGTCCAAGCGTGGCGATGTCCTCATCTCTCCGTTACCTCGGATTTCTCCCTAAGTGTAAACATGACAAGATAGTACCTAGAGGTCTGCGGGCAAAGACACACGTGTAAGGATGAACGTTGCCATAACACTTTTTTTGCGGATACCTTCGTTAACTTCACCAACTCTAGTTTGACCATGATGGTGCCAATATGTGTCCCTATAAAGATCACATTGTTCACCCTCTCAAACCCATTACGAAAATGTATGCCTTTTTCCCATTCAACTTCAGTTCTGGTGGGATGATTTTTTTCTAGCGAGAATAGTTTTGCGCATCATCCACTTCCTAGCACTGCTAAGTTCTAGCTCCTTCACCCAGATTTGGACGGTGGAATCATCTTCATGAGTTGCTGCGCAAAAGTGGCCCTCCTTGTTCGCCACACGAAGCATTGAAGAGACTTCTCCTTCTCCTCCTACTTCATCCATGGGTAAGGCTGGGAATGGTATGTTTATCCAAATCATACGTAAGGATTCATTTGAAGCCGTCGATCCAATAAAATGCATTACCAACAATGGTGCCATTGCACATTGTGGAACTAAAAATAGATTGAATATTCAAGGTTTCCACAAATGGGTCCAAGCATGAGAACGGGATGAGTAAACTGAGGCAAACAATTTTTTCTCGCCAAAATCTATAGAGATCGCAAACAGGCAAAAGCAGAGCCCTTAGGTGCTGTCGGTGGGATCAACAACCAACTCAATGTAGAGAGGTCTACATAGTTTTTCTACCCTAGATATTATAGTGGCGCGGTTGCTGTTCATGGGGTTGAGCACTTGCAACTATAGCATTTTTCCATCGCGGTAAAAGTAATCTATGAATAATAAAATGCCTATAGGAATTCTAAGTTAAATGAATATCTTAGCTAATTAAGAGTACAACAGGAGAGATCAAGGTTTCTAAATACTTCTCTATTACTTTGGTTCTAAGGTAACTTAAATAGTCCGAAGGGAGTTCCTTACATTGAGATCCCTCTCTAATCAATGAGATGAGATGAATAATAAATTAGCTAATAAATTAGGGTTTCAGGGGTAAGGTCTGCCTCTTATTTATAGTCCTGAGGGATGAATCTAAGCTGTTAGATCAAACCGAGCTTAAACCGACTTAAATCAATGGTTAGATATGATTTTCATGATCCCTTAGGTCGGTGGAGGAAGCTTCCAGAAGCTAGGCCCATTTGGCCAAAGTAGGGGTCCAGGCGGCCTAGGAGGTGGGGTCGGGTGGCCTCCCTCTATGGTAGGTGGGTCCCGCCTTTGGCGAGCTGTCTCCTGGTGTCTTTTAGGTCCTTGAAATTCATACTAATGGTCGTCGTTCATATGTTTTGATTCTGGACTTCAAATATGGCAAGTAATATGTCTATTTCGATCGTCTCGACGAGCTCTTCACAATGGTGCGCTCTAATCTACCATTTAAGACAACTTTTTATTCAATGAAAACCTGCAAGACAAGAACACCAAACTCGTGGAATTTGTTAGAATCAAGCTACAACTAGTATTCCTTTTATATCATTTTATGCGAAGTTGATGATTATATTTGGAGTATAAGGACCATCAATAGTTAGCGATGGGTTGTTTACCAAACGTTTTCCACAATGATTTAGTTACTTCAATGGGGTTGTTCTAATAATCGAAGCTAGAAAAAAAACTGTTCTACTAGTAAAGCAGAACCGTATCAAAAAAGGACATAAATCTCTTTAGTTCTTTTTAGGTGCACCTGATGGTCCATAGTCTAGAAATATACTTGTGGTGCACTATTTTAGATGTTTAGGGTTGTGTGGTGCATCATTTAACAAGTTTAGGGACCCAAAAGTGAGTTTTTTTCAAAGTTCATGGACCTTGCTACCCCTAGACAAGTTTAGGTATGGTGTTGTTCACGCATTTAACTCTTTCGGGGAGAGGCTATATATACCCCCTCCTAAGCCGACCATTTGAGAATTGTTGATGTTGCAAAAATTGCTAGTGAGTTGAGGCTCATTCCAAAATGCTCTAGCCACCAAAAGTGTTCTCTTTTAGATTACACAAGACAACGCTTGAGACGCTCAACACAACGCACACTCACCCCTATGAACACACGTCGCACGCAAACCCTACCCCTATGAGCACCTTCTCGAAGGAGCGGGCCGGCAAATCTTGAAGTTCACGAAGTCACCACAGGCGCCTCGCTATCGATGGGTGAAAGGTCCTAAATGGCTAGAGGGGGTGAATAGCCTAATAAAAATTCTACAAAATCACTAGAGCAACTTGTTAGTAAATAACAAAGCGTAAATGCGTTTGCTCTAGCTCTACTTGTCGGCAAGCCTCCTATTGACAATTCTAGTTGCTATAGTCTCTAATTCACACACAAGGGCTAAGTCACTACTTTACCACTAGGTGAACAAGCTAATTACTCTAGCAACTAAGCAAGTCTACTCAAACTACACTAGCACAAGATATATGAAAGTAATGCAAGAGTGTAGAGGTGATATACCACAATGTCGAGGTTAGTCAATCCAATCACCAAGGATAAAACAATATGATAACCAATTCGAAGCCAATCACCGAGAGACAAATGG
The DNA here is from genome assembly GCA_015847255.1 of Hyparrhenia diplandra. NCBI lineage: Eukaryota > Viridiplantae > Streptophyta > Magnoliopsida > Poales > Poaceae > Hyparrhenia > Hyparrhenia diplandra. The sequence continues at coordinate 122,578 of JADLZK010009810.1, forward strand.
AGACACGAGATTTAACTTGAAGTTCACTCTTGAGCACCCTCAAGCTAATCTCCGTTGTCTTGGACCTTCTCACGTGTGGGTCAAGGTGGAGCTCACTCCAAGCCAATTGCCTTTAGGCTTCTTGCACCCAATGCAAATGAGAGGTACCCAAGACACGAGCAATAGATTACTCACACTTTGTCTTCCCGACGAGGAGTGTGTGACCCTCTCACAAATC
>JADLZK010009811.1:0-430887 GCA_015847255.1 Hyparrhenia diplandra
AATATATCACATATATCAATAGAATGTGCCGAAACTCCTCAACAAAGTAGATCGGGATGAAACCCTAGCTCACAAGAATAATATGCAGAATGTAAATAGCTTGGCGTGAGACAAGGATTTTTTCCGTGGTTCACACGTCGCCACAAAGGCGGGTTCGTCCGTTGTTGAGGTATCCACAAAGGATTGGGATTCGCCACACAGCGGCTGTCCCTTCCCTCGTTCTCAAGTCAGGGTGAACCCTTGAGATGAGGGGGTGATTTTCTTGATTTTGAGTGAGGGTTACAAACCTCCCAAGGCTGCCACATGAGGCAAGCTCAAGGGCGACGCCTAGCCGTCTAGGAGCAAGCTCCAAGAGGAAAAGAACCTAGGGTTCCGGCCAAGCGTGAACAAATGCTCTTTCAAGTTGGGGAAGTAGTAGATCCGGCCTCCACAAGCGGGTTTTTGCCTTTTCCCTCAAGATTTGATGGTGGAATCGAAATCTTGGCTTGGAAGGAGGAGCAACAATGGAGGAGTGAGAGAGCAGCAAGAGGTGGGGTCAGGGCTGTTTTTCACGAGGGAAGAAGGTGAGCGAGGGTGGCCGTTGTGGGAGGGGTAGAATGGGTATTTATACGAGGCGGACTAGCGGTCGGGGATAAGTGCGGCACTGCCATATATCTGTATTGACGGCTGCCTTGCCTTGGCTTTCTTACCTGCCTCACTTGCGCGGCTTAGCTGCCCGGCGGCAACAAAAGGGTAAGCGAGGTTTTGGATGGCTGTTTTGGCTTGGGTGATGTTTTTGGTGAGCTGGAGGTTTGAGCATTTAGTTCGCATGTAGCCAAGGATTCTAGGATCCCTCTTAATAGTGCGGCATGTCCTAAACTCAAGATTCAAAATATAAAATGAATTTAAACCTCCATGAGTCTAGGTTGCCATCCATTGCACTTGAGAGGTTCCATCAACATACATCATCCTCTATCATCTTTGTCTCATCTCTTAGAGCAAATATACCTTGAGCATGTGACTTGAACCATTTCCACAAATATGAGTTCAACTTATGGCTTCAAGTCACATCCACTAATGATTTGATCATAACACAATATGACTCCTCATAGCTTGATTAGTTCCTCGACTAAATGCAAGTACTCTCTTCTTCACCTTAGCCATGGTACCTCGGTCCCAAGCCACCGCTTGCCCTTCACCTTCGCTTAGTACCTCGAAGCCCTTTCCTTGCTATCTTCACCTTATCAAGGCATATTCAAGTCACACCACATTAAGCATCCATTGAATAACCATTTCTTCAAATCTTTGATCCTTGCTTGATTGTCTTGTAGATATGAATGTTGAGACCAATCAAGCTTCGGTTTTGACTCACATAGAGACATACATGGATCAACATCAATATGGTCAAACCAATTCACGGTTCATATATCCTATCATTTTGGCTTGACACTCCAACACTTATTTCAATCTTCTATTCATGGGAAACAAGCCATTATAGAGACTAATCCAAGATCATCAACTCTTGTCTCATTTGTCTTTTGCCAAGTATGCTTGCTTTCACATGATGCTATGATATCCCACAATATATAAGCCATTTCATTGATTCCATTTGCATTGTTGTCTTTTGCTTGAACTAGATTGTTTCCATAATCTTCCAATACAACAATACACAATTTGGCTTTGCTTCCATCTTGTGTGGAATACCATCAAGTTTGCTTGTTGAACCTTGAATATACTTGTTACTACACAATCCACAAGTATATGCAATAGACTCGACTTCTGTTCAACACTTAGCAAACTTATTAAACCTTTAATTATATTTGTCATTCAATTCACCAAAACCCACTAAAGGGCTAGATGCACTTTCAATCTCCCCCTTTTTGGTGATTGATGACAACACTTAAAAGCTTTACAAGAAAGATTGATAAGCATTAAGATTTTGAATCCTATGATATAGTAAGCTCCCCTAAATGTGTGCATTGAAGGAATTCAACTTTTGGCCTCAAATGCCAAATGCACATATTTAAGATGAAGTGTGGGAACTCTCCTATATCATAGCATCCGTGGGAGTGCAAGGTGTAACATGATAACCGTGATGCTCATGACAGTTCATGCACTCAAAAGATAAATAATCCACCATACAAGGCATGAATGTCACACACTAGCATAAATGGTTCTTAAAAGATTAACATTTTAAACTATCCTTGCACATGTCACACAAAATTTTTGAAAAAATCTTACATGCCTCTCCTTTACCCCTTTACAACAACATATCAATCTCACTTTAAATATTTCTCCCCTTTGGCATTAATCTCCAAAAGGATCTCTCCACCAAAAGGAAGAAATATGATGGTAGACAAGTGAGAGCAAGAGTAGAGCAAGGTTTAGCATATAAGATTTCTCTCCTAACTTTTCTACCAAACAAAAGTATGCAACACTTTAAGCCAAGATTCTTGAGAAGTTAGTATATTTAGCTCATACCTCACTAAGATGACATTCATCATGAGACAAACTCATGACATCACCGCAAGATGTATGAATCAAATATCTAAATAAATCTCTAATCGTCACCACAAGAGCAAACTCATCGTGTGACTGAAAATATTGCATACACATGCACACACTAGCATGTAAGGGCCTAGATGCACAAAAGGTAATACAATTCATGGGCGATATACCTTTGTTCTAAGCCTCACAATCTCCACCATGAAGATGATTTCAATTACTTAGATTTAGTGCTTTGATGGGACAAGTACTTCTTTATGCAAGAGTTTCATTTATGCCCATCTCTCATCATCATCATCATCTTCAAAGGAGATAACCCAAACTTGTGCTTGATCTCAATTGAAAGTCCATTGCTAACTCTTGTTGTCATATTGAGATACTAGCTGAAGACATATTCCTTGATATACAGATTGAAAGATTTTCCATGAATACCAATTGAAATATGATCTTCATAATTTTGACATCACTTGAAAGAGTCTTCATATGGCTTTATGGAAGGTTTGCAATGTTCTGGTTGTCAACAGATAGCCTGGGGGCCATAGGATCATATATATACACCCACAACCAAAACTAGTCATTAGAGTTCACAAACCAGCTGTCGTAACTGTATGCAGGCGCGCGCTTGCCGCCCTTATTATTTTCGCAAGCGCCATGACTCCGCAACGACTGCAGTCACCTCCGCGAAAATGCCATAACTTTTCACTCACGAACTCCGATTTCGGTGATCTTAGACTTTTACGAAAGCTTATTTGAGAGCTATCCATACCAACCAATGGCAAGCCCAAAGATCAACAAGTTCAAGTGTTGTTCTATTGAAAGTATCTTCACAAGTTGATGCCAATTGGAATGATTGCTCATATTCTCATAGTATCACCTAGATAATGCTCATAAAGACAAGAGATAGCATTAAATTACACAAGCTAGAGTTTCACAACAAGTGACTCTTTGGATGTGGGCGGCATGGTGAGTCACTAATTGTAAAACCTCATATCATAGACTAAATTCCCCCTTGTTGATAGTGCATACATATATATGTGGAAGGCAAGAACATATGCACTTTTGGTCAATTAAGTCCAAATAAGGGAATTTAAGCTATATTATGGAGAGTAGCTACTAAAGAGGTAAAAATGCAATCAAATGAATATGAGGGATAACTTTACCAATTTGGATTGAATTAAGGTAGCATACCGGGGGAGAAACTCATTCTCACCATGAGACTACACAAATCACTAGAAGAAAAGGTTAGTCTCAAAAGACACAAGGCATAGGATGGGCTCCCCCTCAATATGTGCATCAAGTACTTGAATTACTTGAGTCAAGAGAAGTTCATCCTATATCTTGGTCAAGGCACAATAAATCTGCAACGATTGAAATTATGCCAAAGAGAACATACCACCACCAAGGTAGATAGGTCACCACATTGATATGACCATTATGAGTGAGATTTCAAATGATTTGGATAGCCATAGTTCTCACTTGATGAAATGTGGTGAATTAGAGCACTCATGGTCATCAAGCTCCATATATTAGATCCCTAGTTCTTTCTTTACCTAAAGCGCCCACATAGAGAGCAAAAGGTAAAATTCATGAACTTTGCAAAATATGAACTAGAGTTATCACTCTTTGTAGACCGGATCCTGGGTGATCAATGAGATGGATGAAGAGCACTTGATGAGCTGCGGAGAGAAGAAATAGCAATGAAAGTCCACTCTTTAATTATTTTCTCCAACTCTTTCAGATCTAGTTCCACTAGAGGATTGGGGCATTCAACATTTAAACTGGGAGCACTTGGTTTTATAAAGGACCGAGACCACCTAGAATAATTGTGATGCACTCAAATTATCCAAAGGAACTATCTATCCTCCTTTTTCATGTGAGGGACTGCACATCATACACTTGAAGGAAACCAATAGTCACACAAGATTTAGGCCAAGCTCCCCTAAATTTGTGCATACAAGAGTACACAAAGTCCACTTGAGCATACTAACAATTTGAGGTCAAGGGAGAGGTTAGCACTATATTCAAGCGGTTTCAAACTCCTTCAAGCTGCTAGCACTCCAATAGCTTCATTTGTTTACTTCTTGATCAACTTGTTGTAGTTAATTGTTGCTGCTTGTATTCTGGCTGCAACTTATTTGGACCTTATGTGATTAGGGGCCTCCCTACATCCATGCTGATTCTACGGTGGTGGGGCCTTTGCCCGCGGTGGGAGTCTTGACAGCTACCCGGCGCTCCCTTGTCAGTCAAGTCAACATGAGTTTTTCACTTTCATAAAAACTCTTTTAGATCAAACTGAAGCTTCATAATTGCGATGAATCTTTCATGACCAGCTAGAGAGCCAACTGAACCTTGTTGATGCAATGCAATTCAATTCCATTGAAACAGTTTTTCTGATTTGTCATCGTCGGAGAAACTTCATATCTCTCTCGGACCACTAGGTCAATATGCATGAAATTTGGTAGAGATGTTCATCTATGAGTCCTCTAACTTCTCTAAAAGTTTCAGCCCATTTGTACTTCATTTGATCAGTCAAAACATTATTCTACCAATATTGCTCAAGACTGAAACTGCACTGTTGAAGCTGACAGAAATCAACTCAAAACTGATTTTCTTCCAAATAAATCTTCATGTCAATTGTTCAGCAACAAGTACTATACATGTATATCATGCTCACAAAGTTTTTAGGTCAACTCATCAGTGTTTGATCTTTGAAACTCATGCTTGAAGACAGCCAACTCAAAATTCTGAATTTCTGGACAGATTTGATGATTCACTTCATTGCTCTTCTTCTTGTCCAATCTTGAGGTGAATTTGGTTGAGAATACTCACAGATGTTATATCCATTCAGTCCTCTTATCAAAAGTTGCAATCTTGTGAATTTCTTCAATTTAGCTCATCCAATTTCAACCTCAAACTTGATTTTGCCTAATCTCAGATTTTGATCTCGTTGGCCTCTAGCAAAACTCATCTTTCTTTTTAGGTGGTAACCTTCAAGCTTGTGATATATGCAATTTGATAAGCACAACCTCCTATGAATTTTTCTGTGAATAAGCTCAAACACAAGAGGTCATTAGTAACACAAGCACTAGCTTCTCATTTAGTAACCCTTTATATGTGTGGAATGCAAGTAGGTCACTAAATAGAGAAAACCTCATAACATGGACTAAATCTCCCTTAAAAGGCTCATGCATATTCTTTTTGAGTGGAATGGAGATGTGAATATGCATGGTTGGTCATTTAAGTCAAAGGGCAGATTTAAGCCATATTATGGTGAGTGGCTAACATAGACACATCAACTCCAAATCAACTAGAGAGAGAACACTTCACATGGTTTTGGATTGATTGCCTTCATATGATAGCACACTCCATTTGAGGAACACATTCTCAAATAGTGAGACTACAAAAATCACTTAGAGAAAAAAGATTAGTCTCACAACTCTAGTCATAGGAGTAAATTCCCTTTTGATAAGTGCTCTAAGTATTTGAATTTCTCACATAGCACTTTATTCATTTAAGAACTTGGGATTTTCGCTCTATGTCTAGGTCATGGCAACAATAGAATAATTAAAAATGAAATATGCATGCCAAAGAGATACTCACAACCATGTGTACTATGTAGATGCCCATAATATGAAAATGAGAATTTGGCAATCTATCATATGACAAGATTCCATGAAGTAGAAAGTTCTTGAGTTGTGAGTGATCAATGCCTTTTGCTTTACTTGAGCATGATTCTTCATTCTTGGCCTTCTTCAGATTTACTTATATTTCTCAATGTGAAAACCAAGATTCCAAATCCTTCAAACCAACTCATTGTATGTATGAATGAAGAAAAACTTTTCTTCAACTTGAGATTCTTGATTTGAAGTCCACGGAACAAAGCTCAAGTCATCTATGTTGCTAAGTGGCTACACAAGACACAAAGGAGTAAAATTTGAACATAACTTGCACTTGAGATTTGGTTGTCACCACCCTTCTTGAAAGTAATGAATGAGACAATATCTTCATCTTCACTTTGCTCATATGAAAGTTGTAGGCTTTGTCCTTGAATTGAAGTGGAATCATTTGCTGCTGTCTTCCTGGCGCGCGGCAGCTGCGCTCTCGGCGGCGGCCTTTGCCGGCTCTGTAATGTTGGGTGAGAGGTCTGCGGATGCACTACATCGGAGAACATCGGTGAATTTGGTGCAGCATCAACTTGAGGATCCTCCACTTCATTTGGTGAGATCATCTCAACCATTTAAGCTTCCTTAAGTGTCAACTCTCCACCATTATCAAAGATTTGATCAATTTCTTTGAAAATGGATCACTTTCGAAAACAGACCACTTCATTGAAAATCAGAGCAGTGGAAGAACCATTCATAACTTTTGATTCCCAAATGCTATGAAGGTCAATGAGCACTTGTTGGAAAGCTTATGAGGTCTAGTTTGCAATGCCACCAGTGGTGATCTGTTTGCAAACTCCATTTTGGCTGCAAACCACTTTTGGTACAGACTGATCAGAAATGTCTTGATCTGTCGGAAGGTCAACTTCAAGTGCAAAACTGTATCAATCTACAATATTCCTTGGTACATGCTGCACATGGTATGAAAGCTCATCAAGTTAACTTTCAAACCCAACAAACGGATTGTCATTTGCATTTCCCAAGATGGAGTTATGACCAGATCAATACAGACTGCCTGAGAGGACCAATCAGCAACACAAGGTGGTTCTTCCATACCTACAACATGAATAAGATCTTGCTCTACTAGAGAGCCATTAAAAAAGCATCATATGGCAAATGATTCATTTTAAACTAAAAGCACTCTAGCCACTCCTAATAATTCACAAACACACAAATATTTGTGAACTACTAGAGACTACACAAGTCAAATGGCTAGCTAAGAAGGGTTAGGTACTAGTTACCGAGGTGAATATGAAGTTTGAGATATTTCCATTGATTCATCTTCGGGTCAACCATATAAGAGAATATAATATGAATTGATTGATGGCTTGAGTGAATATTTTCAATTAGCTTGCTCAAGCACCCGAAGCTTCATATCACCTCAAAAGTACCTACAACACTCATCAAGCACAACTTGGTGGCACCCAAACTAAGTTGGGTCCATCAAGGTTAGTCACAAGAGACTTAGGCACCCAAATGGCCTTTGTGCTACGTGGTGAACTAATCACCTCTCTAGCACAAGTGTCATTTTGGGCATCCTAAGCAAATTTGAATTAATTGACAAGTTGAGCTTGGGAGTGTTACCCATGGGACAATCCTTACTTAAATGTCCCTTTCCTCTACATGAGTAGCATAGGCGGCTCTTGTTGTTGTTAGCCTTCTCTTTTTGCATTTTGCTTGCTACCTTGTAGATGAACTTCTCTCTTGATGATGACAAGCCTTCACTTTTCTTGTTTGGACATGATACAATCTCATGACCCTTCTCATTGCATCCATAACACTTCCTCTTGTTATTTCTTGTCTTGCTCTTTGGAAGTGTGGCTTGCTCATCAACCTTGTTGGAACACATAGAGGCACTATGTCCCATGTTGCAGTACTTGGCATGAGCCATCTTCTTCTTCTTTTGGATCTTGCTCATGCCTTTCCTCTCTTTCCTCAAGGGGCAATCTTTAACATGGTGATCTTCCTTCTTGCACTTGAAGCAACCGGTGAGAGTCTTCTTTGATTGTTGTTGCACCTTGGTGACCTTGGGGACATTGCTGATCTTCTTAGGTGCGACACTGCCCAAAAGGGAATGCTTGACCTTTGCCCATGATCATCTGTTACTGAAATGCTACATTTTGGATAGCTTGCACTTCTTCAAATGTCCCCTTCACTTTGCTTTTGTTGGACTTGTGACCTTTTTGTATGGGGCTTGCTGCATGCATCGGTTGATCCTTTTCAAGCTTCTTCACCATGTCTTCACGGTTATCTTGAGAAGGTTGAGCATTGCATTTTCCCTTTAATAGAATCACGTCCCTTCTTAGCCTTTCAACATCTTCCTTGAGCTCTTCATTTTTCTTTAGTGATAGAATCATCACAAGTTTCTATAATTACTTGCTCATTGGAAGGTTGGCTTGCATTTGTATTGGCTTCTTTTATGTGTCCAAGCTCATCATTGGCCATTCCTTTGAGCCTAGCAATCTCCTTTCTCATAGCTTCCATATCAACAAGGTTAGTGGCATAAACATTCAAATCAAGATTAAAGCATTTTCCACAACCTTGACTAGTGGAGGGAGTAGAGGTGTCCTTTGCATTAGAGGGCTGTGAGGTGCTCTCCCTAAGATGACTATGTTGCAACTCAATCTCCTTGTGCTTTTCAACTAAGACACAATACTTATCATTGAGTGCAACATTAGCCTTAGTTGTGAGAACATGTTCTCTTTGCTCTTCGGCCAAAGCCTTGTGCAAAGAGTCCACCTCACTTCTCTTTAATGCAAGAGCTTCCTTATTAGCAACATACAACCTTTTAAGCTTGTCAAGTTGTTCATCTCTAGTTGCTAACTCAGCTTGGGTACTCTCTAAATCCACCATTAGTTGAGAAAGAAAAGACTCTAGTTTTAGAATCTAGGTTCTTGATGAGTGTAGCATACTCTTCATCATCGCTAGATTCACTATCACTAGAGCTATCACTAAGATCACTACTAGAGATTTCACTAGGAGGTGGAGGAGGTTTGGCTTTTTGATTTTACCTTCTCACCTTTTTGCCATGAGGCACACATGAGATGTGGCATAGAGAGTTGTGCCTCTAGGTGAGGTGGATTCATCATTTGGCCTCCACCGATCACAAGCTTCTTCTTCCTTCAAAATGTTAGTCTCACAAGAACTAGAGGAAGTAGAAGTACCACATGTAAAAAATATTGTTCTCACCAACCATTTCATTACCATCCATTAAGTCATGTGTTGGTGAGGAAGTGGATAATGGCATGATCAATTATGCCCTTTGGGAGAATCACTTGAGGCTCATCATGTGTCGGTGAAGTTGAGCACTCCTCAAGTGGTTCCTCCAATGAGAGGTTGCTCTCATCACATTTGGACTTGCCATATCTTTCTTTGAGTGCGGTCCAAATGAGGTGAGCATCATCAAGAGGTTCACCATCTCCAAAAACGGCGGCATCTAATACATCTTCACTCAAAGCACTAAACAAAATGTTAGCGGCTTGAGCATTGTATTGTAAGCATTTCACTTCCTCTCTAGATAGATATTTTAAATCATCACTAGGAGGTGAAATGCTCACATTTAATCTGCTCTACATGAGGACCAATGGCCCTAAAAATATCAAGCACGATGCTTGAGACCAAGATGTATAGTTTGAGCCATCGAAAAGTAAAAGTTCTAGAGATACCTCCTCACTTGTCGACATCTTTCTCTCAAGGCGGTTAAGCCCGAAATTGAGAGCCTAGCTCCGATACCACTTGTAAGGACCTTGATGTCGCCTAGGAGGCCTAGAGGGGGTGAATAGGCCTATACCTTAAAATCGACTGTCAAAACACGCGATGCAATGCCGGTACACAATAGGCGCGGCAGCGCGCGTCAAGTCAGCGGCTGCTTGCCGCGTGAACGGACCAATGGGGCGAGAGAGAGAGAGGGGAGACTTCTTCTCGCCCGGCCGGCAGGCGCGCCTTTGCCTCGCCTTAGCGGCACTGCCTTTGCCTGTCTACGCGGCCTTTGCCTCGCCGGCGCGCGGCCTTTGCCTGCGCGCTGGCGGACAAACACAAGCTGCGGTTTGAAATCTAAGCAACGAAACTTAGATCGGGTGAATTTCCCGGGTTCTGCACACAAATATATCACATATATCCAATAGAATGTGCCGAAACTCCTCAACAAAGTAGATCGGGATGAAACCCTAGCTCACAAGAATAATATGCAAGAATGTAAATAGCAGCGTGAGACAAGGATTTTTCCGTGGTTCACCGTCGCCACAAAAATTTTGGGTTACGTCCACGTTGTTGAGGTATCCACAAAAGGATTGGGATTCGCCACACAAGCTGTCCCCTTCCCTCGTTCTCAAGTCAAGGGAGTGAACCCTTGAGATGAGGGGTGATTTTCTTGATTTTTGAGTGAGGTTACAAACCTCCCAAGGCTGCCACACGAAGAGGCAAGCTCAAGGGCGACGCCTAGCCGTCTAGGAGCAAGCTCCAAGAGGAAAGAACCCTAGGGTTAGGCCAAGCGTGAACCAAATGCTCTTTCAAGTTGGGAAGTAGTAGATCCGGCCTCCACAAGCGGTTCTTTGCCTTTTCCCTCAAGATTTGATGGTGGAATCGAAATCTTGGCTTGGGGAAGGAGGAGCAACAATGGAGGAGTGAGAGAGAGCAAGAGGTGAGGTCCTGGCTGTTTTTCGCGAGGAAGAAGAAGGTCTGAGCCAGGTGACCGTTGTGGGAGGGGTAGAATGGGTATTTATACCCGGCGGACCCCAACGGTCAGATTAAGTGCGGCACCGCCGACTTATCTTGTGGCACTTGCCTCACTTACTGCAGACGCGCCGCGCCGCCCGGACAAACAAAGGGGGTGGCGAGTTTTGGATGGCTGTTTTGGCTTGGAGTGATGTTTTTTTTGAGCTGGAGGTTTGAGCATTTAGTTCGCATGTAGCCAAGGATTCTAGGATCCCTCTTAATAGTACGGCATGTCCTAAACTCAAGATTCAAAATATAAATGAATTTAAACCTCCATGAGTCTAGGTTGCCATCCATTGCACTTGAGAGGTTCCATCAACCTGTACATCATCCTCTATCATCTTTGTCTCATCTCTTAGAGCAAATATACCTTGAGCATGTGACTTGAACCATTTCCACAAATATGAGTTCAACTTATGGCTTCAAGTCACATCCACTAATGATTTGATCCTTAACACAATATGACTCCTCATAGCTTGATTAGTTCCTCGACTAAATGCAAGTACTCTCTTCTTCACCTTAGCCATGGTACCTCGGTCCCAAGCCACCGCTTGCCCTTCACCTTCGCTTAGTACCTCGAAGCCCTTTCCTTGCTATCTTCACCTTATCAAGGCATATTCAAGTCACACCACATTAAGCATCCATTGAATAACCATTTCTTCAAATCTTTGATCCTTGCTTGATTGTCTTGTAGATATGAATGTTGAGACCAATCAAGCTTCGGTTTGACTCACATAGAGACATACATGGATCAACATCAATATGGTCAAGCCAATTCACGGTTCCTTATATCCTATCATTTTGGCTTGACACTCCAACACTTATTTCAATCTTCTATTCATGGGAAACAAGCCATTATAGAGACTAATCCAAGATCATCAACTCTTGTCTCATTTGTCTTTTGCCAAGTATGCTTGCTTTCACATGATGCTATGATATCCCACAAATATATAAGCCATTTCATTGATTCCATTTACATTGTTGTCTTTTGCTTGAACTAGATTGTTTCCATAATCTTCCAATACAACAATACACAATTTGGCTTTGCTTCCATACTGTGTGGAATACCATCAAGTTTGCTTGTTGAACCTTGAATATACTTGTTACTACACAATCCACAAGTATATGCAATAGACTCGGATTTCTGTTCAACACTTAGCAAACTTATTAAACCTTTAATTATGTTGTCATTCAATTCACCAAAACCCACTAAAAGGGCTAGATGCACTTTCAGTTAGTAGCAAAAAATACCGAAGGAATATTCTCATAATTATATCTCTATGCTCACTACACAAGGGGGTGTTATAGCAAAAGATCTATACTCAAATTACTTCCCCCTAGAGTGCTTGTTTTAGGACAAAAAGCTCGTCCTTGGGAAACCTTCAAATATGATTCAAGATGATGAAGAGGTTTTTCCTTAAATAACCAATCTCAACATTCAAGCCAATAAGATCAACAACCACCCTTTCTAAATCTTTATGAACAATTATCTCAAGGGGGTTTAAGATCTTGCAGGTGGCAAGATTAGAGATGGTAATTAATTCAGGAGTTTTGCTCACATGAGCAAGGATTGGATAGAATATTTAGGATGTAACTCCTATGCTCATGGATGTTCTCTAGTTATTGATAATGTTCTTTCTAGTCTTCCTTGGATCCTTTATGATGTCTATATTTGGGCTTTCTAAGATCATAGGTGGACTCACGAAAAAGAACACTAAAGGATTCATTGGGATCAAGGATGAGGTTGAAAATGTGTTTGGATAAGTTATCTAGTCTGAAAATAGAAGGGAAGAAGACATGAATGGATTCTAGATAGCTTTGCTCTCCTTCTATGGCATCATTAGATATGTCATCCTTGGGCTCCCAACGTCCTTTGTAAGAATAAGGATGCTTTCTAAGAGACTCTTTCCTTAAGAGAATTTGGTTTATAGGCACTCAAAAGTCTTATGTGAAGCCAGAAGTTTGTCTCCCAAAATCATCACCATAAAAGATTCAAGGGTAGAATTACTTCTTCCCTTGGAGAATTTTAGAATATTGATGATTTAGGATTGGTAGCTAAATCAAGGGATTGGAAAAATTATGATCTGGCTATCAAAAACTTCTTCCATGATCTAGAGGATGATTCCTTCTCTTCCTTTGGGTGTTCATAAAAATTCTAAGAAAAAGATCACACCTGCTAAGTTTATCAAGGACAAACCTTGCTTAAAAAAGGAAAGAAAAGTTCCTCCAGAAAACTGCATGATGGTCATGCCAACAACTTTTCTAGGATGAGATCCAAATATTATCCTTTGTAAAGGATAGGATTTGGCCTGAGGTTAACTTTAGAATTCCCTCCTATAATGGGTTGTTTCATGATCATTTAGATCAACCTTAGGCACAGCTCATGGCCAGAGGATAGGATAGGTTCTAAAGATTCTAGTGGCCTGAAGCTTGTGCTTATGGGTGCAAACATAAAGATAGATGTGGAATCCGAGGATCCCAAAAGATATAAATAGAAAAGAAAATATAAAAGAAAGACTACACTAAGATATGATACAAGATTAGTTATACTCAATGTTTTCTCGGCAACCATTCCTCCACGCAGCGGCGCCGAGAAATGCTTGTTGGTATTTGATAAGCCTACAGGAAATATTTATAATAATCCATAGCGAACGGATACTAGTGAGCATTTCACGGGGAGAGGGTTTTAATATCGAATCCACGGGGAGGATGGTGTGAGGAATCTTGAGGAATATAACTAATCCCCTGAGCAGCAATCAAGGAACGGGGAAAGGGTCAAGAGGTAAGAAGATTCCTATGGTTGTCTAGTTCTCATTCTTGTAAGTTGTGTTGATATTATTTTTTTAAGGGGCGTACTTAAAAAGGAAAGTAAGGCGAAACTTACTATTCCCCGGCAACACATCGTCCCTACGTGTCCTATCAGACGGGATGTGGAATCCAAAGGAATCAATGGTACCTTGTCACTACCACGAACTACCACGCTCGGGAAGGTAGGGTGCATTCACAAGTAACCCCGATCTAGGCATCACGCCTACACCTAAGCATACCCCTCTAATCTATAGATTCCCATAGATTAAAGTACTCAAAGAGTTATGAACAATAGAACAATATTAACACTTAAGATAAGGCGATTACTTACTCAAACAAGAAGTTGATCCACCATAGAAGTCTCGGGATCAAGTACCATAAGGCCTTTGATCCCGGAGGTACAAGGGTAGAGGAGTCACCGACATGTCGGTGCTTCCTTCTTCTCCTCCACTCACTCTTTAGCTCTCAAGAATATGCTCAACTTTCCTAGAAACATCAGTCTTAATCAATTTTGGTCTTAACCAATAACTTTGCAAATAATACATTCTCGCTACTTTCCATAGGCTTGACAGCTGAGACTAATAATGAATTCATTTGTCGTCAGGCGTTGACACTAACGAGATGGAGTGGTCATGATCATTTCCAGTTCATGACTTGGATCCGTGGTAAGATAGTCTATGTATGACAAGATCGTGTGTTACGGCGTGCAATTGGATTCTAGCTCCAAGTCACATTTTTTAAAAAAACAAAATTAATGAATACTTGCAAATCTAGAAGCTAGATCGTGATCTTTGTTGGGAGAAAACTGCTTTCTTTGTTTCCTAAACCACTGGCTTGTGGCCAGTAGCGTTTTACTTATCTTGCACTGTTTTTCAACATGTAATATTGGAAACGTTGCAGGTAATGATGTCCCGAGAACAATCTTGACGAAGCTAGATGTCCACTATCTGAGGGCTAAACCTAATTCATTACTAACTCATTCTATCTCATTATCTCTTAGTTGTAGAGGGTCCCTTGTAAGGATCAACTCTCTAAGAGAGTAGTAGAAGTAGAATTAGACATGTAATTAGAAGTAGATTAGATCTAATTAGATCTAATCAAGAGTGAATATCAAGATGAGAGATAGATCAAAGAAACTTAATTAGAGAAGCTAGGTGTTTTATCTCTGTTTTTTCAACAAATACTCTAGGATTCATACGCCATACAACAAATAATTTGGCTACTCATCATCCTCGGCCTTGGCCTTCTTCTTTTTCTTCTTCTTCCCCTCGGTGGCCGTCTTAGGTTCGGCTTCTTCGAAACTTCACGGCTCTTCTTTTTCTTCTTCTTGGGAGTCTCGGTCTCTTCAAAGATCGCCATTAGCATGTCTTTGCACCGTTTTTCTGTGCCTCCTCTAGGTCTTCTTATATTGGCCTTGGCGATGAACGATGACCATTGGATCAAACCGACCTTCAATAACGGTGTAGATACAACCTCAAGGTCGGTGGTAAACCGACATAAAAATGTGAGGCTGACATGTGGGACCCACCTGGCGGCCGGCCTAAATGGCTCTGGCGGCCGCCAGGGTCCAGAATGTTCTAGTCTTCCTGTTTCTTCTGGTGTCCTCTGGTACCTTCTAGAGTGTTTTAGTCCACATTTTGGGTTGAGTTACTTCACGGTCAAGTCTTGTCATCATATAGGATGTATATTCCGGAACATTCTCCATTCTTCTCTGCATTTATCTGTTAAGTCCCTAAAAATATATAAATCACCAAAGCTTGTGGAATTATGTTAGTTAAACCCCTAGACTTATGTTGATATTCAATTTAAGCCCTTATTTCATGTTAGTTGACTAATAATATTATGCTATAACGAGTGTCAACGGTCGGCTTCACGGCGGCCGCCTTCTGGCCTCCTCCTCCGGTTTGGCGGTATCCCTCGGTGAGGGTATCGGCCCGAAGAGTCGATCGGAGGCGTAGAAGTTGGCCCTCTCCTCGGGGCAGATTCACCCTTTGGCGGGGCCAACGTCGTGGGCCGGGCCGTTCGGCAGTGAGGGCGGCACGGAGGAGGTCCACGGCCGAACTTCATCTCCTCCGGGTGGCGGCCATGTCGACGATCGTGGGCGGCGAGTCCGGCTTCTGTGAGAGGGGCACGAAGAGAAGTTAGTGTTGGATAACGGGGAGGGGGGCGGGGTATAAATGTGGCATTTCCAAAAGACGGTTCCTCGGAAAACGTAACCGGACCGCTACGCCCAATAGGCGTCTCCTCGGCACTCAACAATGGCTTGTATTTTCCAAAGCACAACCGGCCGGTTAATTGTTTGTTTTTGACAAATTTTACATTGAACAAGTTAAGATTCAAATCAAATTTAAGCGCTATTTAATTGTAATCGCTCTTTGAACTGGAAACAAAACAGATTCGGGACGAGAGGGAGCAACACACACGGCAATAATATATATATAATTTTTATTTTATTAATATATATATATAACAGAACATATAATAAAAATGATAAAAAAAATAAAAAAAAGAGGAAGGCCGCAGGCCTAGTCCTCAATCCTCCTCCTCCTCCTCCTCCTCGCGGCGTCGTCCTTCTTGGCCAAGGCCTCGAGGGCGATCGGCCAACTTGCTCCACCTTGGGGCGTAGTGGTTCATCTTATCTTCCGGGGTGGATCCACTCTTGAAAGAAGACCATGGCCGTCCGCCCGGCTCCTTGACTTCACGAAGGCGGGACGGAGACGCATCGAGGGTGAAATCCCTCTCGATCATCTCTGGGCGGCGCCGTCGGCAAGGTCATCGGCCGCCGCCTCTAGCCGGGCGGCCGGGAAGGTCCATGCGGCGGTCCCGCTTAGGAGAGGCGGGGCGTGGTCGGTCGGTCGGTCGGGCGGGGTCGGCCGCCGGGCGCGCCTCCACCACCGGTTCCTTGCCCTTGTCCTCCGCCGCCTCCATCTCCTCCCACAGTGCGCTTGTTGGATCCCCGAGCTGAGGCAGCCATGGCGCGATGAATGCAAAGGGAATGTGGGTGGATTAGAGAACGGAAAGGATGAACGCCATGATCGAGTGTGTGCTTAAATAGTGATTTAGCCGGCTGCTCCACTTCCCCACGATCGAATGCGAGTCAACCCAAACGCTTGGAATTCCCACGATCGCCCGGTTGGAAGTCGCCGCGATCTCTCTGGCGGCGCAACTGCGTTTCTCGCGACATACGGTTGCGCCGAATTCTGGGCTGCGTTTCCAATGGCGCGGGCGACAATGAGTCTCCACCTTCATTGATCTTTGTCGGGCCCACACATGAGCCGGCGGTGATTAACAAATCGGTGAAACAAATAGTTATATCGTAAAAAATTGATTTATTGAAATCATTAATTTTATCTCAGCGTTAATGCATTGAGATTTCAACTAACCCGTTAAACACCCACGTACACTCCGTATTATAAATTTTTCATTTTAGTAGTAATGCGTATATAGGTTGTCGTGTAGGTCATGGCACGTGATACGTCATGGCTGCGACCTTGAGAATCGTGTTGCTCTAGTCTTCACTACCGGTTAAAGCAATTAAACCGGGCGGTGTCTTTGCTTCCCATGAGAAAAATTTGGTGGGCACCTAACAGCTGCGTCGACGAGTTATATCAATGTCGGTAATAACAACACCGCCGGGTGCACTTTTCGGACGGTGTTGACGGTAACCAACTACATATCAAACACCGTCAACATACACCAAAACCACCTAGAGATAGGGGTTATAAACTAACAAATTCCATAGTTTTTGGTGTATATTTGGTTCTTGCGGGTACAAGACAAGACATGTGCACTTTGGGCCAAAATACAAGGAAAAAGAATAAAAATACAATAAATAGAAAAAAGCCCACAAGTGCCAAATGGCAAGACCAACCCAACTTACCTCGGCCCGGGCCACCAACTCGGGCTCTCCACGTCCAAACCAGGCCCAAGGCAATGAAAAACGTCGACACGTCAAAAGCGGGCGGTTTGGGGGCGGCCAGTGCGCCCGCACCGCAGGGATGCGCCCGCACCCTCATCGGCGAGGTGGGGCCGGGCCGGCGTGGCTTGGTTCAATTACTCCATGGAGCGTCGGTGGCAGGCTTGACCAGGTGCGGTGAACACCGCAAAACCAGCCTATTCTGGTCGGTTTGGACATAATGGTGGTGGTGGCCATTTTTCCAAAGACACCCCTCCACTCAAGCTATAAAAGGAAGGCTCCTCCACCTCTCACAACAACCATTCCAAGGAGAATTCAGCATATTGAAGCAAGTGGAGTAGCTTAGCCTTCTTCCTACCTTGTAAATTCTAGAGTGAGAGAGGGAAAGCTAGAAGGAACTTGGATCCTTCTACTCGGAGTTGTCGGAGTAGCTTAGGTGATCGCGGCTCCTAGGAGGTCTGGGGTGCGGACTTGTCGGCACCACGCTTTTGTACCTCTATGGGCTTCTTACACTTTGGTGAGCAAGCTTGTGTTCATCTCTCGGCTTATTGTCTTTCGATTACATTGTCCTTACTTGTTATAGTCTTACGGGATCGGTAGATTGTCTCGTAAGAGCGTTAGTTCTTGGTGAAGGGACTCTTTGGCCCGGGAACCTTGGCCAACATCAAGAAGCGTGACCAATAGTGCAAACGTGGTGTTTGGGCTAGAGTTCACCTACCTTTTGCGAAGCATCCCACGGTCGTGAGGGTAGGCGGCGGGGTTGTGACGACCTTGTCCGTCCCCTTGTAATCCCTCCACGTTCGGGTGTGGACGTAGAGCTAATTGCCGGACTCGCCCGGTTTGGGCGAGGGCCGGTGCCCGAAGTAAGGAGATAACAACGCGGGAAATCAGCGACGGAAATCTAAGCCCATAGGGAAACCTCATTACTCGTAGAACCTAACCTTGCCTTGGGTAGACACAGGTCCGGAAGCCCTCAACACAACCGTCCTTGCGAATTATCACGATACCACCGTTTATCACGGGTGAAGTGCTACAGCGGTATTTCCGTGCGCTTGCGGACTTTCTTTGCTTTAAGCTAAGAAACACCAACAAGCATTTAACGCGCCGTTTCCGGGGACGGTTGTCGTAGTTGTATTTCGGACGAGTCGACCCGTGTGTCTAGAATATCTCCTATAAACCTAAAAAAAAACCAAAAAAGTTCCTACCCATGGAGCAACCCACCATTCAAATCCTATCCGCTCCTAAGGGCGAGCTCGTAGAACCACTCCAATCTACGAAGCCAATCACAGCTTCCGATTACGAGCTCCGCCCTGGTTTTATAGCCATGGTTCAGGCCCGAGCCTTTTCAGGCTCGGAATATGAAAACCCCTATCACCACTTACGGGAGTTTGAGCGGCTGCGGGTGGCTGTGACGACTGCGCGAGGCATGACACATGACACGTTGAGGTGGAAGTTGTTTCCGTTCTCTCTCACGAGAGGGCGACTCAATGGTACGCCCATAACGTAGGGTTGGTAAATGGAGAATGGGAAGAACTGCGAACCAGATTCTGTGTAGCGTTCTATCCCTTATCCAGAATCGCGGCCCTGCGACAAGAGATCCTCAACTTCCGACAAAAAGAGGGTGAAACCATAGGTGCAGCCTGGGACCGTTTTACCATTCTTACCGAGATCCGGCCCAGACCGTCCATCCCGAACCATGTGTTGTTACAACACTTTTGGCTAGGTTTGGATAAGAGCAAATGCACCGGGCCGCTTGATTTAGCTTCTTGGGAGGGTCGATTCGCACATAAAACCCAGCGAAGGAGAAGCTCTCCTAAATCGTATTCTTGAGAATACTCCTCGCTAGAACCCATCCGAAAGTAGAACCCAGCGAAACCGCCGAGGGAAGTCTCTTGGCTCTTTGCCGACCACGAAACATCTTTAGAGAGACCCTCGCTGAACGGAACCAAAGGAGACCGCATGGCCGGATCTCCCGTTTTTCGAGGAAGACCCTCTTGAACAATTCGGTAACACCTCGAATTACGAACAATGGAAGAAACCACACTGGCCCCGGTTGGCCCCTGAACCACCCCCCGGGACGAACTCTTTCTCTAGGAGTCTATTAAGGAGCTAACATTTGTCATGAGTACGGAATGGCTACACGGGAGGAAGGGCCCTCTTTCGAAGAAATTCGATTGAACCATCCCTCTACGCCTATCTCATTTGCAAATATCAAGGGGACGTAGTGGAGGTCATGTATAACCCATTTGTGGGCATAAACATCATGTCCAAATCCTTTGCACAGCGATGTGACAAGGATGCACTGGAACCCACACCGGCCACGGACATTGCGCATAGCACCTCGAACCATCGTAAAATGCCATGAGGTTATACACGACCCGATTCTTCTCCATAGGAATGTCAAATTATCTACGGATTTTCATATTTTTGATATCCAAGATTTTGACATCCTAATCGGCATCCACGGAAAAGATTCTTGATCTACCACAAACAGGGGATTTAGATGTCAAGCTAGGAGGCAAATCAATGTCCATACCAGTTACTTTCGAGCCAAAAACTCAAGTAACGGACTCCTCCATGAGCATGACACGCCCGAGGAGGTCAAAGGAGTCATGCTCTATGAAAACCCGAAAACAGACCTAGAGCGTGGACGCCCAATTCTTCATAGAAGAAGAGGACGACTCGGGAAACCATAGAACTTCCTCAAGAGGAAGAGTGACTCGACCTCTAGTTGAGCTTAAACCCCCTTTGAGGCCTACGCTATGTATTCCTAAACGGTGACACACAAGCTCCGGTTATCATTAGTGATAAACTTAGTGACCGAGGGAGGCGACCCAACTCATAGCCGTTTTAGAGAAAACAGATCGGTCTTAGGGTATTCCTTACAAGACACGAAAGGGTTAAGCCCAACACTTTGCACACATCGTATACCTATTGAACCTTCAATTACCCCATCACGCGAACCACAGAGAAGGCTCAATAATGCGATGCGTGAAGTCGTGAAGAAGGAAGTTCTCAAACTTCTTCACGCCGGGATAATCTATCCCGTACC
Source organism: Hyparrhenia diplandra (assembly GCA_015847255.1). NCBI lineage: Eukaryota > Viridiplantae > Streptophyta > Magnoliopsida > Poales > Poaceae > Hyparrhenia > Hyparrhenia diplandra. The sequence goes on from JADLZK010009811.1 coordinate 20,636, forward strand.
ACATAGCGATTGGGTTAGCCCAGTCCAAGTGGTCCCTAAAAAGGGAGGAATGACGGTCGTTGAGAACTCTAAAATCGAGCTCATTCCACAAAGACAAGTCACGGGGTGGAGAATGTGTATCGACTATAGAAAACTTAACAAGGCAACTAAGAAAGATCGCCGCGCTTCCATTCATCGATGAGATCTTTGGAACGGTTAGCGAAACACTCTTTCTTTTGCTTCCTTGCCGGGTATTACAGGTACCACAGATCCCGATCCACCACGATGACCAAAGCAAGACCACCTTCACATGCCCATACGGAACCTATGCCTACCGTAGAGAATGTCATTTGGGCATGTAATGCACCGCTTCCTTTCGCGGGTGTATGATGTCTATTTTTCTCAGACATGATTGAAGAGATCATGGAAGTCTTCATGGATGATTTCTCGGTCTATGGTAAGACTTTTGAAAATTATGCCGAGAATTTAGACAAGGTCTTGCGGCGATGCCAAGAAAAGGACACCGTACTAAAGCGGGAAAAGTGTCATTTCATGGTCGGGAAGGCATCGTTCTTGGACACCTAGTGTCCGAGAGGGGAATTGAGGTAGACAAAGCTAAGATAGACGTTATCGAAAAGCTACCTCCCGGTGAATGTCAAAGGGATTCGCGGATTTCCTAGGCCATGCAGGTTTCTATAGGAGGTTTATAAAAGATTTTTCACAAATCTCTAGGCCCCTCACGAACCCGCTAGCTAAAGATGCACCCTTTGACTTCACGATGAGTGCATGCACGCTTTCGAAACCCTCAAGAAAGCACTCATCTCGGCTCCGATCATCCAACCCCGGATTGGTCGCTGTCGTTTGAAATCATGTGCGATGCTAGCGATTATGTCGTTGGTGCGGTCTTAGGCCAAACCAAAGACAAAAGCAAAGATATAATGTCGATATGCCCGGCAAGACTCTAACAGAGCCCGGCTTAACTACGCCACCATTTAAAAAAGAGCTCCTTGCAAGTAGTCTTTGCTATCGAGAAATTTCGCTCTTACCTAGTGGGTGCAAAGATAATAGTTTATACCGATCACGCTGCACTCAAGTATCGCTCACTAAGAAAGATGCGAAACCTCGGTTGATCATTTGGATTCTTACGCTCCAAGAATTCGATCTAGAAATAAAAGATAAAAAGGGAGTAGAAAATACCGTTTGCGAGATCATTTGTCGCGTATCAAGGTCACTAACATGCGGGAACTTCCAATCAATGACTACATGCGCAAGCGACATGCTACTAAAGGTGTCGGACTCCAATCCATGGTATGCAAATATTGTCAACTTTATGGTTGCGAGGATATGTACCACCCGGAGAGGACATGCGGAAATTGCAAGTAGAAAGCCGGCGACACCTTTGGGATGAACCGCACTGCACAGAAAGTATGTGGTGACGGCTTTTGCCGAGAAGATGTGTACCAAGGGAAGAGGGATGCAAATCATCGAGAAATGTCATGCATCACCCTACGGTGGCCATAAGGAGTATTCCGCACACAAGCCAAAATTTGGCAAAGCGCAGATTCTATCGGCCAACGATGTATGAAGACACAAAAAAATTTATCGAGAAGATGCTCAAGCTATCAAAGAACCGGAAATATCATCGCGCTCGTGATGCAATGCCCTCGCACTACAACCTTCAAATAGAAATATTTGATGTGTGGGGCATTGATTACATGGGACCATTCCCTAAGTCCCATGATTGCGAAAGTACATCCCGGTGGCGATGGATTATGTGTCAAAATGGGTAGAAGCCATGCCATGCGAGCCGCCGGACGCCAAGCATGCACGTAAAATGTTTCACGGCGATCTTCCCCGCTTCGGAACGCCACGCATGGTGATAAGTGACGGAGGATCACACCGTGGACAAATCATTCGGGGCATTCCCGGAAGGAACTTGGCGCCAAGCACAACATTGTTACCCCGTACCATCCGCGAAACCGGCGGGCAAGCGAAACCTCAAATAAGCGGATCAAAAACATACTCCGTAAGGCGGTCAATGAGATGGGGAAAGGGCTGGAAAAATAAGCTACCGGATGCTCTCTGGGCATATCGGACAGCATATAAAGCCCCCATCGGCATGTCACCCTACCACCGGTATATGGCAAAACACGCCACTTACCGGTTGAGCCGAACATCGAGCTCTTTGGGCCATCAAAAAATGGAACATGGACGTCAAACTCGGGGGAAAAATCGGCGAGACAAATCTACGAGCCGAAGAATGGCGAGAGAAGGCGCACTACGGTGCCAAGCTCTACAAAGAGCGCACAAAAAGATGGCATGATCGGCGATAAAAATCAAAGAATTCACCACGGGCGATAAAGTACTCTTATTTATTCAACTCGGGTGAAATTATTCGGCGAAGGAAAGCTGAGAAGCAAGTGGAAAGGACCGTACACCGTCATCAACACATCGCCACATGGCGCAATTACAATCCAAGATGACGCCGGTTCAATCCAAAAGGTAAATGGACAACGTCTCAAGCTTTTCTTTGAACCCCTGCCTGATCTTAACCAAGAGCTTGATAGGATAGATTTATGCTTTGAAAATAGTTAAATAATCGGCATACAAAAAAAAAAAATTGTGAGGTTATGTTTCTTGCTATTTACCTTTTTACCCTCACTAAGCTCATGCTGATTTGTGCTTGCTTTAATTATTTTATTTGTGCACATATTTTCTATTTTCAAAGAATAAATCCAAAAAGAAATCAAACCTGGGATTGGGAATCTGGGATTAGTGCTCGCGCGGCAAACGACAGTTTTCAAATTTTCAAATCCAATGACGAACGAGGCCGAAAACACGACCAGGGGGGACACCAGAGGGGTGCGCCAAGCACCATAATGCGCGCCCACGGGGCACGGCTGGCTCCCCGATTTCGTTCACTGCCTTAAACCTGAAAATGAATAGCATTGATGCTGTTTATTCAGCCATTTCGAATTGTGTCGAGGCAGAGGGTGATCCTTGTCCTATAAATACCTCACCTCCCCTCTCCTCTCCTCACACACTCTTCTTCAAGCTCACCATTCCCAATCCACCTTGCCACTCCTCACAAACCAGCAAGCAATGGAGAACCATGCCATCATCCTCTACAACTCCGCCCGTTCGCTTGCTCCATCAACGATGGAGACCTCTCCTTCCCAAGCAAGGAAGCCGAGCCGTCAAGTGTTGCTCCACTTGCCATGCTCCCTCCTTCACGCAACTCTTCAAGTGGAGGGATCAGCGTGGTGTCCACGGGCAGGTCCGTGGCGCCCAAGAGCATCCTTGGGCGCCCCCCCCCACGACGATGGGCACCCCGCCGGCAACAAGAGGAAGACACCCGAGTTTCGGGCGGTCGGTCTTCCTCAACGGAGACGTCATCCTTCCACGCCTCCGATCGCGAAGCTTCCGTACACCGTTGTTGGTGTTGATCTACCAACGGGAGGGCGTGGAAAGGGGTTGATGAAGAGGCCTACTAAGGCCCCCCACTACGACATCTCCTAGCGCTCCCCTTACGTATCCCTCGGGCAGCCCCTAGAAAGGCCCCGAACGTCTTTGAGAGTCGGTCCAGTAGTGAGGGACCTTTGAGGGTACCAGGGCTGTCCCTAGGAAGGCACCAAATGTCTTAGAAAGCCTATCCGACGGTACACCCTCGCTGCACACAGCCGGTAGCAGCACGGTACCCAAGGAGCCTTCGCTAGCGACGCTAAACGCTAGAGTCAATTCTTTGCGTACGCTAGTGAAAAGGCTCAACAGGAAGTAGAAGCGCGGAAGATGAGAACACGGCAATTAGAAAGGAATTAGATTCCTTCCGCCTCGGCTTTAAGACCAAACTTGTTAGGGTCGCTAAAGCCGCCAATGCAGGCACGCTCTCAAAAAAGGCCCGCATAGGTGCTTCTACTTCCCGAATAAATTAGACGCCACAAAAAACTTTAAATTTCAGCATTTCCCTTTTCCAATTATTTTGTAATTCCTTCAAGTCTTGGCGTCTACATTTGTATTATAATATATTCATGAATTCAATAAAGCTTGTCTTTGGAATTTTGTGTATGTCTCCACTTGTTTTTGTCTTGTGCAAAAAGAAAAAAAAAAATACAATAGGTACAAAAACAAGTGTGGGGGAGGCAAGTCTCTCACAAGTCAAGGTGCGCAATGTATAAATTCAAAATTTGACTTAAGGCATACTTTCTACCACCCATGTTTAAACATGTTGCTAAAACCTAAGTTGGCAAAACTCCATCTCTAGTCTACCAATTGAGAATTGGCATGCATACATTTTATTCCTCATCAGAACCATTCTTTGTTGAGCAATCAAAAAGATCATCCGAAAAAAACGATTCATGTGGGTTGCATAAGCTCTATCCAGTCTAGGTTGTTGCCAAGTACGATATGGTACAAATGGATTTGCTATAACTTCATCCAAAAGAGGTACTTGACATCAGGGAATCTAATTCGAAAAGAAAAAGAGAAATGCTATGGGCTATGCTAAAAAAAAAAGAAGAGATATAGAAAAGAGATGAAAAATGGACACACATGGCGAGAAAGAGCCCACATCTCCAAAAAGAAAGAGAGGAAATAAAAGACAAAAGTCTAGGCGAGCAGAGCCCACCTCTCCAAAAAAATATATATATCAATAAAGCCCATACTTTCTAAAAAACCAAACATAATCTTAAATCTAAATAAATCAGGATGAGAAAGTCAATCAAAAGGATGAATGAAAAGCATTTTGTTATAACCATTCTATCGGCAACCGCCCAAGGCTTTGCGAAAAGCTAAAAAAGCCCCCTACGATAAAAGGTAATAAAGGGTGAAAAAAAATTAAAAGCTCACAAAGCGGTGAGGCCGAGGAATAACTTGTATGCGAGGTCTACATCTTGGAGATTGAACCACTCTGTCTTACGCCTTCACTTTCGAGGGCGAGTAAAGGGCTAAGTGTGGGGGAGTTTGTTGTGGTAACCAACTACATATCAAACACCGTCAACATACACCAAAACCACCTAGAGATAGGGGTTATAAACTAACAAATTCCATAGTTTTGGTGTATATTTGGTTCTTGCGGGTACAAGACAAGACATGTGCACTTTGGGCAAAAAAATACAAGGAAAAAAGAATAAAAATACAATAAATAGAAAAAAGCCCACAAGTGCCAAATGGCAAGACCAACCCAACTTACCTCGGCCGGGCCACCAACTCGGGCTCTCACGCCCAAACCAGGCCCAAGGCAATGAAAAACGTCGACACGCCAAAACCGGGGCGGTTTGGGGCCGGCCGAGTGCGCCCGCGCACCCGGGGTGCCCGCACCCTCATCCCGACAGTGGGGCGGGCCGGGCGTGGCGGTTCAATTACTCCGAGGAACGTCGGTGGCGAGTGCTTGACCAGTGCAAGTGAACCCGCAAACCGCCTATTCCCGGGTCGGTTTGGACATAATGGTGGTGGTGGCCATTTTCCAAAGACACCCCTCCACTCAAGCTATAAAAGGAAGGCTCCTCCACCTCTCACAACAACCATTCCAAGGAGAATTCAGCATATTGAAGCAAGTGGAGTAGCTTAGCCTTCTTCCTACCTTGTAAATTCTAGAGAGTGAGAGAGGGAAAGCTAGAAGGAACTTGGATCCTTCTACTCGAGTTGTCGGAGTAGCTTCGGTGATCCGCGGCTCCTAGGAGGTCGGAGTGCCGGACTTGTCGGCACCACGACGCTTTGTACCTCTACGGGCTTCTTACACTTTGGTGAGCAAGCTTGTGTTCATCTCGGCTTATTGTCTTTCGATTACATTGTCCTTACTTGTTATAGTCTTACGGGATCGGTAGATTGTCTCGTAAGAGCGTTAGTTCTTGGTGAAGGGACTCTTTGACCAGGGGAACCTTGGCCAACATCAAGAAGCGTGACCAATAGTGCAAAGCGTGGTGTTTGGGCTAGAGTTCACCTACCTTTTGCGAAGCATCCCACGGTCGTGAGGGTAGGCGGCAGGGGGTTGTGCGACCTTGTCCGTCCCTTGTAATCCCTCCACGTTCGGGTGTGACGATAGAGCTAATTGGGACTACGCCGGTTTGGGCGGGCGTGTGCCGTAAGGAGATAACAACGCGGGGAAATCGCGATCGGAAATCTAAGCCCATAGGGAAACCTCATTACTCGTAGAACCTAACCTTGCCTTGGGTAGACACAGGTCCGGGGAAGCCCTCAACACAACCGTCCTTGCGAATTATACGATACCCGTTTATCACCGGGTGAAGTGCTACAACGGTATTTCCGTGCGCTTGCGGACTTTCTTTGCTTTAAGCTAAGAAACACCAACAACCGGCGTGATCACATATATCGCTGCCGATTGTACCACTACGCGGCGGTGTTAGGAGTATCACTTGCCGGGTTAAAACAAAGAACCGGCAAGTATTTTGCATTGTCAGCGGGCGAACGATGCCGACGGCGGCGACCGCACCATTGCGGGGAAGAACCTTGTTGTCTCGTTCTCCGTACCACGACCCGCGGTGCTTGGTTTATGCGGTGCCAATTATCCCGGCGGTGAACTTCCATATCCACCGCGGGGTGCCAATTGAAACCGGCGTGATCGGTCATTACCTCGGCATCGGCGTATAAAACGGCTAGTGCGGCCCTTAGGTTTGCAATTCAGTTCTCTTCGTCCTCTTTCTTCATACTCTTGATTCGATTTGCTGTTCTTCTTCCTCGATCTTCTTTGCTACTCTCCACTCTCCATACATATCTATGACCTCTCTATGGGAGAAAGCCCTCCACGTCTGAGATATCGTTCTTATGCATCTTAGGCCACCAAAATGGTTCACACACAAGAGGTGCTACAAGAGTCTTCTTGCGAAGATTCACGCCCGAAGGTTAGAACTGGCTATTTGTGAGATTCACGGAGCCATCCGGGTTACGTGTGCTTGAGAGGCCGGACAATTTGGATCTACATGTCCATATGAGAGACATGGCATTCTCCGGATAAGATCATATCGATTTATGAAAATCTGCTTCAATGAAAATCTCCTTTGGTGATCAAAGCGATTTTCATAGATTAACATGATCTTCTCCCGTGAATGCCTATGCATCTTGTCATTGGATCTAAAACCACAGCTTTGGCCGAGCAAAGATAATCTGTAAGGCATCCTTGCTGTGGATTCAATGTAAATCCAGAGTTATGCCCTCCTTGTTAGATCGAGCACAAGAAACCTCACAGAGCACCGATGGGACTTCAACGGGCACCGATGGGCCTTCAAAATCCCATCGGAATTTCATCGGCAAGAATCACATTACCTTCGACGTTTTTTATTTTAAATGTGTTTGTACACTTTGATGAGAACATTGATCTATTCGTGGAAAGGTCTTTGTTATCATATATGTAACTTTTTTTCAAGGTCTTTGTTATCATATATGTAATCGGATATTGTAATCGGTTTGCTTATATATATATATACTAGGAAACTTGCCCGTGCGCTGCTACGGGACGAGGGACGAAGCCACCTCTAAATTCACGGTGGTGCGGTCTGAGGATACGTTTGCAACCGATAGCAATAGATGGTGAAAATTTATGAAACGTTCGCTCGTTGTTGCGGGAAATCCACCGTAGTTGATCCCGCACCTACAATCATCCGTGACGTCGAGTCGAGGAGACGGTTGGTGAGGTTGTTACCCATGTCAGGCCCGATCTCGAGGACGGTGACAGTGACAGGGCCAGCTTGAGCCTGACCTTGGAGACAATGAAGTCCACTGACGCCGGGTTTCCACAGGATTTGTTGTCCCTTGGATGTCTCAAACGGGATACCACCCTGCAGTCGTGCGCCTTCGCGTCAAGCCGCTTCTTTCCTGATCTTGACGCCCACCAAGGAGCTCGGTTCGGGTCTGTCGTCCCAACCGCGCCGCCGCTTCTGGATCTTGCCATCCGTACCATGGAGCTCGGTTCATGTCCGCCGGCCCGGCCACACCGCCAGTGGAAGTCTCGAGCAGCTAGCGCATGCAGATCGCTGGAGAGCAGCAGCCAGCAACTCTCACTTTTGTTTCGAATTCCATCGCAAACGCAAAGTCCACGCATCACCTCCGTCAACAAGCAGCCATGGTCGTAGTTCTTCTCCAACCACAACTACTCTTCCCCTCACATCTGGGAAGTTTGGATCCGTGCAGCATTGCGCCATACCACGGGTCTGCTCGTTGCGGAGTCATAGACCTAGCATCGAGTCCTGGTTGATCAACCGTACCACGCCTGGACTCTGACTCGGACACTGCATGGGTGACGGAAACAAGCGCATGGAGGACTCGATGCCCGATGCGGGGCAGCGAGGGACAGCGTCCTTGATGATCGGCAACCTCAGCTTGATGTGTCCTGTAGGATCTCGAGAGGAATTTCCCTGCTGTGCCCAGATTCGTGATGGTGTTCCATTTTGGAAAAGTCGCGTCGCGTGCTGCAACGGGATCTGCATCACTCAGAGCTCATTGAACATTGCCTTTTTGTGTTTTGTGAGGGAGCCTATTTTGTTATATTTAATTGGAGTCTTTTTTCCCCAAAATCTAAATCAAATAAATTTGGGATTATTGCTATTAAAAATTACAATAAAAGTCTTATATGTGAGAATAAGTAAATACAACCATTTGCCCGGCAAACGTTGCGCTGCTCGCCACTCTCCAACTCTGACTCGTTCCATGGCTACAGTACAGGTTCTCATTCATTTGCGCCACGCTCGCCTCCGTCACCACCATGTACGTGATCCCAGTGTGCTCGTCGATCGCAAGCTAGTTCTCCGATCCATGTAGATGTTTTATGGAATCTACACCATGCAGACGTGACGCTGATGAGCGTTGTGGAGCTATTCATGCGAGAGGACATAGGGCTCACAGACGCCGAGGTCGAGGTGCTATCAGTGTCCATGAACGTCTTTATGCTCGCGTCCGTCCTCGACGCCGGCTATGTGGCCGACCGCCTGGGACGCCGCCGCACCCCCTCATGCTCGCCAACGCCTTCGTCATGGCCGGCGTCCTCACCATGTCGCTGGGCGTCCTCGTAAGGTGTCCTCTCATCGATGCTTGGCGTATGGCGTTTTGGATACAAGCACCAGGCCACACGGACGGCCCATCATCCTGATAGTGTGCCAATAATCGATTTGGCTGATTTGAATATAAAATGACTAATCAATTGATTTGCTAAAACTATGACAATGGACTAATTGATTTTACCTAACTAAAACTAACAACACCAGTAAAAAAAAATATTATACATTTAACGATATTACGGTTGTTTACGCGTTACCATGGCTTGGCGTATGGCGTTTTGGATACAAGCACCAGGCCACACGGACGGCCCATCATCCCGATAGTGTGCCAAGCTCGATTTGGCTGATTTGGTTACCATGACTAATTGATTTTCTAACTAAAACTAACAACTCAGTAATAAAAAATATTTATTTATACTAAATAATAGCTTCCTTCATTATTAGAAAAGAAAAACAAAATAAAATAAAAATACAGAGGACGACATTTGCTTTTGTTGGAATAGAAAAGTCACTGACATAAATATTTATTTATTAAATAATAGCCTCTAGAAAAGAAAAAAACAAAATAAAATAAAAATAGAGAGGACGGCATTTGCTTTTGTTGGAATAGGAAAGTCACGGACATCACCGTGCACGAGCAGGACACCCGAGAGACCAAAACACGTACGAGCCCAAGGAGGCAAAAAAAAAGAAAATACGGATAGATTTGCAAACGGAGCGAACACGTACGAGGCTGGAAACAAAAAGACCGACAGAAAAAGAGGGGAAAGGCAGACCCAAAAAAAGTCAAGAAATTTTCTCTCTTTATTAGTAGGTATAGATATAGGTTTTTTTTTTTTTTGAGAATTAGGTATAGATATAGGTATGTTATATGGAGCCTTGGGCTTCCAATTATTGAAAGCCTGGACCAAAACCAGCTCATCCGGTTCCACATAACCAGCTGCCCACTAGCCCAACTGAACCTGACCGGCCCATCCATCGGCCCACCTATCCGGGCCCAATATATATGCCCCCAAACCCTAATCCACCGTCCCCACACATCAATCCTGGCCGCCACCTCCCAGATCGACTCATTTCAAAAAAAAAAAAAAAAAAATCTGGAATTCTTCCACCCCTCGCCCAGCGATGACGGCGCTCACCGGCCGACCTTGGCACGGCCCCGGCCATCTCCGACCGGCGATGGTGCTGTCCTGCTCCTCCCCAACCCCTCCACCCGTGCTGGTCCGTCCCACAACTACGACGCGCAGACTTCCGGCCGGGCGGCGGTTGCTGGCAGTGCGCGCTCGTCCTCCCCTACTACTACTCGCTGCTCTGTGGCATCCTCATCCTCCTGCTGCGCCCTGGCGATGAAGCTTCGCCGGCGCACAGAGAAGAGCAGCGGCGACGTCTCTGTCAACTCTGGCTTGCTCGCGTGGGTGAGGGTGAACAGAGCCACGGTACGTAGCAGCTCGACCTTATGTAAGACACGCACAATCCTCTTCCTTTGACTTCGGGAGCTCGTTGCAGCAGCAGCTCCTGTATAGAACATAGAAAATCCGGTTTCTCTCTTTCGTTTGAAATTTGGATTAATGACTGCAGCTCGTTGCAGCAACAGCAGCTCAGATTTGTTCAATTCTTGTCGGGTTGCTCTGATTAGATCTTTCTCTCCCTTTTTTTTTTTTTTTTTAATATGTATGGTATTCAACAGCTGCTAATTGTGGCCGTTGCATAGGAAACTCCCAAGATCCACTCCATGTCCATGCGAGATGCTACTCCTAGCTCCCAAGATCCACTCCATGTCCATACGAAGCTTCCCAAGGTAGGGCCCTTCGTGTGTTTCTTGATTTTTTTAATCTAATGAAGCTACTACATAATTTTTTATGCCTGACGCCGGTTCTCGTCACCCAGCAGGCCCTCTTCAGATCCCATCGGCAGCAGGCTATGGATTTGGATGGAGCTCGTGGCAGAGATGCAGCCTAACAGCAGCGTCTCTGGCCATCCTACGTTGATGAAAAGAGCATGTTTCTATGCAACGGGCCAACGGCAAGCAACAACAATATCCTTTCTATTCATGCTCTTCATAGTTCTTTGAAATTAACTAGTTTATTTTGGTGCTGCAGGAGATGCGATGCAATCTTGATGAAGAGAGAGGGAAAAGGCGTGGGATTTTTCTATGCATAGAAATTGACAGCTCTTCATGATGCTTGGGGTTTTGCAGCTCGCCATGGAGAGATAGCTCACGTCCATGTGGGAGCTCAGCTTCGTCATGCCGCCGGACATGGTATGCTGACTCCTTGATGATGTCCTGTTTTGCAACTCAGTTAACTATGGCTTAAGATTGGATCTTAGCGTTTGATTGCTAGTAGGTTGTTTACTTGGCCGGACATTTATATTTTTTATGCATCGCACCGTTGTTCTTCAACTGCTGTTTTGCCTGGTGGTGCTTGAAAGGTGTTCGGTGAAATGTACCTGAGAAATTTTTTTTTGTGTGTGCGCCATGCAGGGAAGCTGTTCTGTACTGTGGATTAGAGTAAATCTCGGATAAGCTACGGTTTGTTTCAATGACGCAATGCCTCTGCCTTTGATTTTTTTAAACTGAAAAATTATGCTATGTTGAGAGATGATCTCTTATGTGACTACTTAACACTATTTATGCATTTTGAAGCGAACGTTTTATGCTTACCATTTACTGTTGCGGTCAAAATTTCAGTCTATATGCATTATCATTTAATAAAATTTGTTTCTGCACGTGCATTCATCAGTTTCTATGCGTAAGCAATTATAATTTTATGCACCAGTTTATATACATTACCATTTAATATAATGTGAATGCTATTGAAACATTATTTGTTTGAATACATAGAAATTGGTGCTTGATTTTGAAATTTTATGCAATGGAACTGAAATGTTAATTTTTGGATGCATAAATATTTAGCCTTGCGATCAATTGAGTTTACAGATAATTTTGCTTTTGCGAGCACCAAAGCTCAGATCATTTCCTTCAGTTGTCCATCCATCTAGTTTATTACGGATTTGTTTGATTCGACCCTTGTCTAGCGAGCTTGTATCGTCGTCGGTACCATCATACTAGTGCCCTTCAACAATTGCGCCTATTGGCGATGCAGCCCATGGCCTGATGGCTCGAAGTGATCCAATTTGTATGTGTGCAGACCGCCCGAATCCCCGATGTGCATGTGCTTCATGATATTTCTATGCTTGATGACATTTGTGAGATTTCTATGGGATTTCCATAACTCATTTGGGTTCATTTTTTCAACTACAGGTCCGATGATAGATGCCACCGTGTGACCTCATCTAATGGATTGAGCAGTTCCGTGTTGGCTTCTGGCGATGGTGGACACACGGTCATGCAGCTGCGAGGATGGTGGCGGGGCACATCGAGGATGACTACGAGCTCGGTCGTGATGTTAGTGCTCATTGCCATGATGCACCTTGCCTTCTCATGATATTTTTCTTCTGATTTTTATGCTTCATTAGCTATAGTTGATATGCAATGTTTTAATTGGATTTGTTCACAACTTTGCATGAATATGAGGTTGTGGCAAATGAGAGCTAGCATCTAAGCATCATAGATGTGTTTCTGTTATAGCATCATTGAGTTTCTATGCATATGAAAGTTAGAGAACGGTTCTAAAATTACTTGTTATTTAAATTAATATTTATGCACCCCTATGACGTGTTATTATGCGGCCATGGATCTGTGGCAGCGGCGTAAAACTATTTCCTTTACTAGTTTATATGCTTTTTATGCAATGGATTCCTGATGGATTTGGGGTCAAGATTTTTTTATGCATCGCCTATAAAAAGTTCTACGCTCCGTGTCTATTTTGAGATTATCTTTCTCACATTAATTTCTAGGTTTTCATGTGTTATGGATGTGTTAGTTGATGTAAGTTTAGAAGTGCTTTCTATGTATTTTAACAAGAATAATTTAGCTTTCTATGTATTTGAACCCATGGTGTAGATGGATGTATCTATGCTTCATGTGTTATGGAATAATTATGCCTGTATTTTGCACTAGAGAAGCCTATTTCAGCTGCATGTGTATGCCAAAATAGGTATTTTTGGGATGCAGTGGCTGCAAGATCATCTTTGGTTCCTCAGATTGGCGAGGAACTGTTTTTTTTTTTCGTTGAAACTCTATATGCCTTGTATAAATAGGTGGTTTACAAGAAATGGGGAGGAAACTCTATATGCCTTGTTTCAATAGCTGCCTATAGAGCCATATTTTTATGCCCATTGTTTATATGATATGCTTGGAATTAGTGGCTGGACTAGCTGTACCAATTTTAATGCTTATCCTCTGTCTGTTTGGTTTTTGTGTGCCTGTAGGTGACGACTCCTTTGCGCGACAATAATGGCTAGTTGCACCTATAATTTGGTGAGTAATTGCGTGAGAACTGTTCATTGAATTGATTTGTCGCGAGATAATTTGAGCTAGAAAAATATTTATATGCTTGGAAAAAAATGAGAAACTGAGATAAAACAATGTTTATATGCAGGAAAAAAATGCTTCTATGCATTGCTAATGTCTGACCAGCGGCAAACTTCTTGTTCCTGAACTCGCCAGCGTGTATGTATATATTTGTGTCATGGCTAATGCCCCTCCATTGTTGCATGCAGGTTCAAAGAGTTGCCGATCCATTTTTTCTCAGGCCACCGGTGCTGACTCAAGCAACCAGGTGAGGATTGAAGTAGATATGCTAGCAACCTGTGTTAATTATGTTGCCTTGTGCATTTGAAACTTATTTTTGGATGCATAGCAACCTGGGTTATTTGGATGCGACTGTGGTCATGTAAGCTATGTTTCAATTTAATTTCATTGCCTAAAAATTGAATTAGAAATCTTAATCTTTGAATGCATATAAATTAAAATCTTATTTTTTTGAATCCATATAATGTGAAGGAGATTGAAATTTTAATTTGTGAATGCATAGAAATTAAAACAATATTTTTTTTGGATACATAATAATTGTTTCTCTTTCTCTGTGCGTGCTAGGATACATTTTATGCACAAGCAATTATTTTTATATAGAAATACATTTTTATGCACCAAGAATATCTCACCTGCTGTAAGGTTCATATAAAGTTTTTTTTTTTTTTTTTTTTTGCATGTGCTAAAAATTATGCATTATTTTTTTCGCATGGTGGATAGTGTTTTGAGATTTGGTATTTTTTTTTGCCATCAAATTGGATTAGAGAATACGGACGAGTGTCGTGGTGTTGATGGCTTTAGGAGAAGACACATCTAGCACGATCATCACAAGCTTTTAGGTGACAACCGTTGCTGTTGTGAAATATTTATTATTTATGCTTCACTGGCCAATTTTTTATGCATATGCTTCACTTGCTAAATTTTTATGCATATGTGTTTTTATGCTCTCCATGCAGTAACGTCGCAAAGGGAGTAGGGGTCGTCCAGCTCAAGCACTTGGCCAGGCGCCCAATGGGGCTGCTCGGTGGTGGCGGCCCCTTCCCACCACCACCGCCACCGGGCGGCGGTGCCGGGAGTGCCACGCGGCGGCAGAGCCTATGGTGGTTCGGTGAGGTGCGGTGTCTACGGGCGGCGTGGTTTTGATGATTGCCATGCGGCGACAACGACAGATGTTTCTATGCATGGTTGTTGTCGATGGCTGTTTTGTTGATTTTTTTGTGTTTTTATGCTTGTGTACGAAGTTTACACATGTTGCTATGCATGCCTCGATACACGTTTACACGAGTTGCTGATTTATGACTAGTGCTATAAACTTTTATATGCATCTCTCGGCCAGTGCTATATGCGTCCAGTTATTCAATAATGAGTCGTGATTTCAAAAATTCAAATTTTGGAGAAGATATGTCTATATGTTTTATATGCATCCGGACGAGCGAGTATATGCATCTCAACCACTAATTTTTATACAACGTCGATACTAAAATGTTTATATGCACCTAGACGATTGAATATATGCATTCAATCAGCTCTTCTGTGGCATGATTCAATTATGAAATTTAAAATTTTGGAGTGCAATAATGAGACATGATTCAAAATTCAAATTCGGAGAAGATGATATGTCTCCATGTGTTATATGCATCCGGACGAGTGATTATATGCATCTCAACCGCTAATATATATGCAATGTCGATGTTAAAAAATTTATATGCACTTGGACAAGTCAACATATGCATTCAATTAGCACCTATCATGTTACTATGCACTCGCACACAAGTTTGTATGCACAGACTGGTAACGTAAACTCTTTATGCTCGTGCATAAAATTTTGAATTTTAAAATTTTTAGAAAAAAATATTCACAATGGTGCTTGAATCGTGCACAAAAATATCAGGAGTTGAATGGTGAAAACCGTTTTTGAATCGGATGCTTCGTTGAGGAATTATCGTGAAAAAACGGAGGGAATTTGAGTGGATGCGTGCATGTCAGCATGTGTCAGCCTTTGTCAGGTGGAACAGCCAGCTCGCGGAGAGGTTTTATGCATCGCAGAACTGGTTTTGATTATCTCGTCCATTGATTTTTATGCATCGTTGTAACAAAAAGTTTATATGCATTCTGAGCTGAGATTTGAAATTTTAAAAAAATTGTCCCCACGTACGCGTGTCAGACCTTGCTGGTGGGTGCGCCGGTCCGCCCGAACTGGCTGGTGCTCTCAATAACAACCAATAGCGCTGCCCTATATATATATATATATATATATATATATATATATATATATATATATATATATATATATATATATATATATATATATATATATAGGATCACACTATTTTGCAGCCTACGCTGAGAATAGTACTCAACGCGCCGGTGGCCGGCGAGTAGCAGGTCCGGCGAGGCTGTCTTAAAGATCACGCATGCATGCACGTTGTGGGGAGTTAATTTTTGGGAGCAGTGCTGCATGCAACAGGAATCAATTGACTCTTTCAATCACATGGCCCCACCTCCTTTATTCCCATTACATGCACGCGTCAATAATATTTAAAAGTGGTTCAAATTTTGTTCTAAAAATGGAAAAAGTGGATGACATTTTATTCTCGTTACTACTCCGATGGGGGCTGTACGAGTATTTTTGACAGGTTCCCACCTCCGACCGATCCAGCATGTCTAAATCTCCGGATGAGGTTTTTATGACTGTGGTTATCATTTTATTTGATAAAGTAATTCTGATTGACCGGCTTTATTATTATTTGTTTCAATAAATAATTCCGACGGAGCCTATACACAGTAAACTTTGTTGCGCTACTCATGGAGGCGCCTCATTTCCACTAGATGATATTTTTTATTACCATAGAATTATTTTGGTAAGTAAAAAATTCTCTCTAGGCCTATGAACAGTAATTAAATGTTGCCCCGTTAATCACGGACTTGTCTGGTCAGCAGGTAATATATTTTTATTACTAATAGTATCATTTTATTAGCAAAATAATTCCCTCCTGGTCTATGAACGGTAAATGATTGCGTCATAGCTAGTCAGTGGTAATTTTTGTTGTGCTTTTGTTACCGAAATAATTCTATGCTAGGCCGTGAGGGGTAAATTTGCATATGGACGATATAGTAAACAGTATATATGGTAAACCCCAGTCACAAAAGTTCGATGCGTACGTATATGCGAGGAACGTGGTACATGGGACATGGAGCGTTAATTTAAAGTTCGGTTCATAGGGGGGTATACTTTTTTTGGGAATGATGGTTAGAAAAAACGGAACGTGTACGATAGCTTGGTACAATCCTCGTTCTTAAGTGGCTGCATACGATTATAATAATCATGTAATTAGATTTGTGTATATATGTTGTCGAATATAAAATTAACTCAAGAATCAATTGATGTGGTCAAACTCCTAAAATCTCAAATATGACCCACTTAACTTAAGACCCATTTGTCCCATAATACCTTGATCTTCCATTTACCATCCATAATACACATGGCCTAGGCAAGAATTCACGACAACAAGGCACACAGGACGCCAATCCATCCCTTGACTGTTCGGGCATCGTTCCGACCACGTCGTTTTCCGGGCGAAAGTTCCCGCACGCGGATTACGCGTTCCCTCGCGGACTGGGTGGTAAACACAAGGAGCGTCCATTCACTGTTCGGACTATTTTTTATTACTAGTATTGTTATTTTGCTAAGAAAATAATTCCTACCTGACGAGTGAGCGGTAATTTAATTACTACTAGCGGTGACATTTTGTTGTTGAAACTAATTCGCCTATGGTGAACACCGGGGTGAGTGAGCGGTAATTTCAGTCGTGACGGGTAAGTCTTTTATTTATTACTAGTAGTGTCATTTTAGTACTATTATTATTAGTTGTGCTGATAAATAATTCCAAACCAGTGAGCGGTAAATTTGAGTGAGCTAATCACTGGCATGTACGTCTGTCAGGCGCGATAATTTTTTTTTATTATTGTTAGTAACGTTTGGTTAAGTAAATAATTCCTTCTTGGCATGAGAGCGGTAAATTTGTTATTGATATTATTATTTTGTTAAGAAAATAATTCCATCTGAAGTTGTGCGTAATTAAATTTGTTATTAAGAAAATAATTCCATCGTGTTTCGTAAGCGGTAAATTTGTTTGTGTCGAGACATCCGGTCACCGTTCGGATTTTTTATTATTGATAGTATGATTTTGTTAAGAAAATAATTCCATCTGAAGTTGTGCATAATTAAATTTGTTGTTAAGAAAATAATTCCATCTGATGTTGTACATGTAAATAAATTATTTAGCTAAGTAAATAGTATTATTTAGCTAAGTAAATAATTCCCACCGGGCATGTGACAAGTAGGGCACATACGACATTCACAGCGTCAGAGACGTCACAGTACCAGACCTAATACTAATAGTTTTATTTTGCAGGAAACAACAACCTACGTACTTGAGAAAACAGCAGAAAACATTAACATTTGACAATCTTTAAATTCCTTTGGCTCTGTGTCAGCGCCTGACTTTTGCTTGGGCTACGCCCGGGCGGCCTTCCCTGCCGGCGGACAAGGCTACATGTCCGGCGAAACAGCCGCCAGAACTCGTCGTCCTGCTCCAGCAGCGCCATGTGCTCTGGCGTCACAACCAGCTCCGCTGCGACGCTGCCTCCACCATCCTGCCCGGGGTAAAGCGATGCCTTCCCGTCGGACTTGTTGGCCTTGCCGCGGCGCGCCGCTAGCAGACTACTAGCAGTGCACCTGAGCCGAAGTCCCAGCCGTACGTGTTGAACCGCGGCGAGCTGCCCATCATGATGCTGTTGGGGTCGAATTAAGTACCTGAGGTTGTAGAGGACGGGATCGTCGGGATTGACCATCCACGCGGACACGCATGGCCCGATGTCGGCGTCTCCCAGCCATGGGCCCGTGCACTAGCAGATCCGGTGAAGGCCTCCGTGGCGATGGTGTAGATGCTGTTCCTGAAGTACTCCGGCGGCAGCTACGGGCGGAGGCGCGTGTGGTTGTTGATGACCACGCGGCAGAAGGTTGTCTGATCCGGCGGCAGGCGCTGCGAGCTCAGCGCCAGGAACTTGGTGACGGCGACCGCGTCCATGTGGAAGGGGCACGGCCGGTGAATGGAGGATGAGGGCAGCCGCCGCCGCCATGCCTGCGCGGCTGGACGCGTCGTCGTTGCCCGGGCATCGCGCCGCCAGGGCCGTCACGCAACGACGGTGATGTGAATGGAGGCGCCGCTGGGTAGAGCTGTGAACGGAGGCGCCGCTGGGTAGAGAAGGCCGGCAGGGACCAGCCGCCTCGCCGTTGCGTGGTGCCGCTGCAAGCAGCTACGGTAAATTGTGGCCACGGACGAGAGGGAATCCTGGGAAGCAGAGAGGGGTGATATATAATTGCCCAGTCATTAATATGATTATTATTACGTAGCTTTTGCATGCAGGTGTGGTAATTACGGGTGGTCATTTAATGTTTGAAATTTTGAATTGCTGGAGCCTGGAGGCATTGCAGGCGAGCGGCGGCGTTCCGCCGGCGCGTTGTTTTATATTCTTAGCGTAGGCATTAGAATAGTGGATATATATATATATATATATTAGAGTGGATTTTCTTACACCCATGTTTTCTATCCACCTAGGGGTTGGTTGTATACCCACCCTGATTTCTTCCACGTGGACATCTGGACGGCTTGAAGTTTAACGGACCAACATGGTAAGAGCGACATTGAGTTTCCCGTGCCTGGTCTTTTTGGGATAGCTAGGACCACTTCGAGTATACACAGGCAAGGGGAGTGGTCCTGGTCGAGTAATGCGGGGGACAACTGGTGAGTCTCTGTCGCGGCATGTGTATGAACATCGCACTATCGGGCGTCGTCAGCTTGCTTGTTAACTGGCCTTTCTCAAGCCCACCAGCCTGTTCCACCACCGCTAATCCCACTTGCGCAGCGGCCACGAGTAGAGTCACGGCTGCACTAGCCGTCGCCGACGAGACGGCCATATGTGGCCCCGTCGGCAGCTCGGCTAGATGCGGCAAGGCCCAGATCCACAGGCACGTCGATCGGAATCTCAGCTTGTCACTTTTTCTCTCATTTTTATAATCCATTTCTCTCCTCCGGTCTGAATCTCACAGCTCAAGTGGTGTTCCCTCCTGAGCTTTGATCGGTGGCGGCGGCGGCGGCCCCTCCATGTTCACTGTGCTTCAGTGCCCTCACCACCTAAAATCGGCGGCGGCGTCCTCTCCTTCCTTCACCGGCCGTTGCGGGCCTCGCACACACCGGCTGCGATGGGAGTCTCCGCATGAGACGTGGCGGGCCTTGCCACTGCCTGCCGGGCGTCAGCTCCACCTGGCGGCGGCACCCCTCTCCACCCCGAGGTGGTGCCCTCTCCCTTCCACCCAGCGGCGGCCCTCTCTCCTCCACCTCAGTGGCTACCGGGTCCCTTGTTGCTGGGCGAGATTCGCCGGCTTCCCATCTTATCGTATATGGGTTCATGGAATCACGTCCTCCGTCCCCCTCCCCTCGAGCTGGTAGATCTGGCAAGGTGGCTTGTGCGTAGTGAGGAGTAAGCGGCGGGGTGGCACAAGCTTGCTGTCATGGCGTGGCGAGAGTGGTGTTGTCTCCACCCATTAATTGTCCTCTGAAATCGATACGGTGTTGTCTCCACCCATCGATTGTCTTCTGAAATCGACCCTCAGAAAGCAAAATCCCATTCTCTGTACCAGGCTGCGACTATCTCTGTCTCTTCGCTTCGTAGTGGCCTCATGGGTGTTGCAGATCCTCATCGGTGTTAGCGGGGCAAGGGCACTTTTGTTGGCAATGAACATCAGTAGGTACGCCATTCTTTCCCTGGAAGCGAATGCATCCGTCCGTATATATATGTCCCAACTACTAATTTGGTATCCATGACCATAACTTCGATTTTTGCCATCGTCTGGTATTGCTGTGTAGATGTCTTTTACTTGGGCCTTCCTGTTTCCTTTCTTCTCCATTACTTATAACCTTTATGTGCTCAAAAGATCAATCATAGTTATTAGATGATGATTGTAAAATAGCAAAACCCATTCCATGCTTCAATTCCAGGAGTATTTGATCTGCAAAAGTCAAACTTTCCAAATTCTGACCGACAATTAATTGGTTAAATTATTATGCATGCTTCGTGCACACAAATGTTGCATCAATAGATTCTTATCCAAAACACATTTAGGATGGTGTTTTTCTTTTGTTTTTTATAAGCATTTAGGATGCTGTTGATTTTGTTAAGAGAAAACATTCCAAGACTACCTAATAAAAAAAAATGTGCCTTGTACTAACAAATGGTGGGAGTAACTTTTGTAATACTATTGATTTGGGAAGAATGATTTTGCAGGATGGAAAGGGAGGCAGAGACCGTGGTTGGTTCTTGTTGTAAACCATGCCGGCCTTTGGAGGACTACTGTATTTCAGATTACATTCTGAAGCCAGGCGTCCAACAAGTACCTGTTGATCATGCGCCACCCTGTCCTGTTGTAGTTACTACTTTCAGGTTTTTGACCACTCGGAAGAGGCTCCAGGTAAGGTGTTGCATTGTTTATATGCCAATAATCAAAAGCAAGAAATGGAATGAAACATTCTTGCAGTTCAAATTTGGAGGACGATGAGACTAATTTTGAGTGATAGCTAAGTTTTAGAAATCAGAATCTAGAATATATTACTATACAGAAGTGTGTGCCTCTTTTGCTTTGCCATTGCACTTTTAAACAATGCAGCTTTGATGAGCCTGAGCTTATCGACTAAAAGCATAAATGACCAGCTCGCATTATTGACTAAATATTTTTCAGATCTCTAGTTAGGTTGCTAGCTTGCATTACTGGATTGCAACTTGATTTTTGTTGCTTACTCAGGAATTGCTTTGCTGGATTGCCAATTTACATAGTTTCTTATTAGCATTTCCAAATAATATTTATATTATATGCATAGGTGGACACAATGGAGCAATGCAAAATAAGGCGTTGAAGCTTACAACTAGCTTGATTGGCCTTTGGAATCTTGATGAATGAACCTGCTGAGTTCTCTAATTGGACTTCGTTTTGCCTTTTGTGTGTTTCTCCTTTTTTTTTTCTTCCATTGTTCCTGTGCTTCTGAGTTTCTTTCCCTCAACTCATGTGTCTGATTCTCTGGCAAGTAGATCTACTAAAACAAAAATGTTTGTTTTCCTTTTTGGTCCCCATGGCCTACCCATGGTCTACCCCAAGCTTTCCAATTCATGCATCTGAAACAGCTGGAGTATGCACACTTTCGTTGTTTCAGTGTTTCAGACCCTATGGCTCCATACACTCCAGAGTCCATACACCCCGCCCGAGCTTTCTGAAAAAGGACAACAGCTTGCCACTGCTGGCCATTTCGAGTATTTTTCTCTCACCTACTCACACACAGCTGTAACCATCTTGTCCATCCATGTTTCTCTCACCTCCTCAACATCTTGTTCGTCTTGTCCATCCATGTTTCTCACTCCTCACACGAGCATAGCGATGACGACGATAATCACTTTTCAGGGGGAGCATAGCGACAAGCCGTTGCATTCCGTGCGTTTGGGAAGGCACAAACTAGTTTGCATTTTATGCACGTACGCCACATGCAAGTTAAATATAATTAAGAAACATTTCTATAATCTGATTGCACTTGACTATATTTGTAAAACAAGATTCTTTACTATAAAACAAGATACTTGATGGACCATTTCATGATTGGACCTCGTGATCACACTGCATGCCCATTCATTTCCTTCCCCACTCGCAGCGCACCCTCTTCCGACCACATGTATATACTGAACGACATATTTTCTTTGGGCGTGGGAGGTGAGCATAGTCGCTGTAAACTAATTTCTCTCCCCACACAGCTTAAACTTCTCCCAGCCGACCAGTGTCCGATGGAGACCGGAGAGCTGGGCGGGCGTCACCTTGGGGAGCCACGGCTGGTCGGTTGCGGCCGCTGCCTGCGCAAGTCTCAGGAGATCGGGAGCCGACGAGGAGTGAGGGTCAGGCCGGAGTCAGAGAGGAAGCCACCAGCACGAAGCCAAGGCCTTAATTTGCAGATTTAATTGACGCGAACATAACGGTGTACACAAAAAAATTTGCTGGTGGAGGGAGGTGAGAGAAATGTGCTGTGTGTGGAGGGAGGTGAGAGAAATGTGCTGGGTTGGCTGCAGGTAGTTCACGAGAAAGTTAGCGCGTGCCTATATGTTTGCAGGTATGGTCACCCACACCTAGTACAAGCGTTTGCTGGAGCTGCCTTTGCTTTCGCTTGCATTGCCAATACCTACTGGCCCGTCAGCTAGTAGAGAGCTTCTCCCGAAAGCACGACTCGCTGTTTTGGCCAGCACACATTTGTTTGTTGGACCACAGAACGAATTCACATGCAATGGCAAGTTGTTGTCCTTTTTTGGATGAATGAATTGGAAAGCTGGCGAAATTGTCCATACTCCCACCCTTCCTTCCTTTCCCCTCTCTCTCTCTCATCTGGAAGAACTAGAAACACACGACAACATCCTACCATGCATGCCACCATGGCCCACAACGTCAATTTGTATAGTGGAGAGGAATGATACAAAACGATTTTGTTCAGCAAACATTATATAATCGCATGAATTAGCCCTTAATCCTTTACTATTACTAAATTTCACTTGCTAGCCAAAGGATTGCAGGACTCCAAGACCTGAAGAAATCTGAATATACTGACCATTCGGTTTAGCAAAACAAGAAAATATTTTACTAAGCTTGCTGCCCATTTCAACCTGAAAGAGGAAAGGAAAACAAAATATGTGTTTCATATAGTCACGTTTCGAAGCTTGTCAGATCTTGGAAATCAGGCATGCAGGATTATCATCACTAAACTTTTTACATAAAAAGTGGAAGGGAACATTCAAACAAGAGACGAGAAAACCTACAGAACCAAATAAAAAACTAAAATGAAGAAACTACAGCTTTGCCGAGCCTGAGCTTATCTACAAGTTGTGAGCCCTGCCTCATCCATTTTGGTCCCCAAAAATGTCGAATAAAGCAACATTTTAGCACACTGCTATATCGTCACACCTCTCTGAATCCACACTGCTATATCTTCACACCTCTTTGAATCCATACTGCAAATTATAGTCCGCGAGAAAACCAGACATTTTATATTCCTAAGTGAAAATGCCCTGTGGAACCTGAATGAAACATGGCAGCAGCAACTATCGATCTCTATCAATCTCCAGCCCGCAAATGACAGCCCCTCAAGAATTTCACAAAACCATAGGGTAAACAAGAACGAAATCACGCACTCGATGCACAGCTGCTATGAATCAAAACAACGGAAGCACTCGATGAAATCACCACACTGCAGGCCTAAACAAACGGGAAGGATAACAAAGCAGCTGGGGGAACAAAGAATCTCACCGATCCTGGAAAGAACACCTCTCTCTATCATTGGCCACCGTGCACCATAGAGCACACAGAAAACAAACGCCAGCAACAATGGGAGAAACACACGCAAAAGGCAAAACGAAGACCAATTAGAGAACTCAGGTCCGTTCACCAAGATTCCAAAGACAAATCAAGATAGCTAGTAATTTGATCCCATGCTAGACTGATGAATCAATCGGTGGTATTTATAGACGACCATGCTGTGAGCCGAATCCTCAAGTACAAATTAAATTTGTGGTCTAGAAATTACAAGATTAGGGGATCCATTATGGGCACACAGAAATTACATATTAGGGGGTCGATAATGGGCACATAAAGATGGAGGGAAATCGATTTCATGTACAGGGGAGACAAAATAGATGTACAGGGATGCAATGAAGAGCGGAGGAGTTACAAATTTATTTACGGAATCGGTTCCTAAACTCTTTATGCAATAGCACGCAGCCAAGTTGAATGAATACATCGAATTTTGTCAGCTATATATACTCACCTCGGCAGCTAGCTTCTTCGAAAGATCTGTGGAGATGTGGCCGGATCGTACAAGCCGATGGATGGAATTAGGACAACAGCCGTGGATGATTCATATTTGGAGGCAAACAGCAGCGTACTATTGTAGGGTGGGATCGGGGTGAGGATGGGCGAGGTCCACGCGGTGGAGATGAGGCCGCGCATGTGCTGCTATACCGGTGGGGAGGAGGCACCGCTGCGACACTGGGAGGGTTGCTGACGCTGGTGGGGAAGTCGGAAGAGCAGCCGCCGCCGCGCTAGCAGGAAGGAACAGCGAGGCGCCCTGGAGACCCGAGGCGACGGCCCTGGTGCAGATCCGGCCGTCCACTTCCGCCTCCGACCAGGATCGATATCGCTTCACGGCGCTGGCCAAGGAGTGGGGCGTGCTGACCGTGGGCGCGTAGGGATGCGGCGTCCCGGGCCGGCAGGGCGCGTCGACCCCGACCAGCACCGGCGGCGCGCGGCACCCCTCCACCACCGTTCGGCACGACGGGAGCAGCAGGGCACCCAACGGAGGAGGACCACCCAGACACTCGCCTACTACATTGTTGTGCACGGCGAGGGCCGAGGGAATCCTGGAGGTCGCTGCCCAAGAATGCCAAGCACGCATCATCACTTACCAGCTCTATCTTGCAACTCGATAAGATCCATGGTGTTCTTCAAAGTTACTCCCTCCGTCCCTAAATAGATGCCATTCTCGCTTCCGAGAAGTCAACGTTTTCAAATCACGGCGATTATATATTAAAATATATAAATATTTATGCTAAGTAATTAGTATCATTGAAAAGATCTTTAAGTCTAGTTTTTTTAATAAATTTATCCGGAGATATAAATGTTGGGCGTATTTTTCTACAAACCTACCAAAGTTGGAAAGTTTGGCCCAAGACGCACCCAAAAACGACATCTAATAAGGGACGGAGGGAGTAGCTACCTAGCCAGCCAGCTGTACTCTACTACTAGCAAATGATATGATGATTATCCCACCGCCGCACCTTTTGTTAATTTTTGTTTCTGCTGGTGGTACGGTGTATGTGCAGGGCTGCTCCGGTGCGGCAAGCCGTGACCCCATAGTGTCGGCGCGATGGGGGAATCAGGTACACACGGTGGGTCCGGTTGGCTACTTTTGGTTGGGCTAACTCGGGAAGGGATAGCTGGTCCCGTTTCATGCGATCAGGACTGCCGGGGCTACTTTCGTGGAGGGGACATCGAACACGGGGGGAGGATAGAAGACACGGGTGCAAGCAGGATATTTCCGATATATATATATATATATATATATATATATATATATATATATATATATATATATATATATATATATATATATATATTATATTAGGAGCTCTGGGGCTTCCAATAACTATTGAAAGCTCACGACCCAAGCCGCGACCATCTGGTTCCCCCAACCAGCTGCCCATCAGCCCAGCCAAAACTAGCCGGCTGGCCCACGGACCCATCTCAGCCCATTATATAAATATCCCCTAACCCTAATCACTGGATCCTCATCGAATCCCCAGCCCTGGCCGACACCCCCCCCCCCCCCCCCCACCCACCCCACCCCACCCGAGCCGACCCGCCCCCGCCGGCCGCGCGCATCCCGACCACGGTGCCGGCGGCGCGGCATCCCCGGTGCCACCGCGCCCGTGGCGGCGCCGCCCCCAAAGACGGCCGTGGTGGTGGCTCCCTTGCCGTCGCAGAGGAGCTCCGGCATGCTCACGCGCCACCCACTGCGACGGCGCGAGGGGGCCTCACCGACCGACAAGCTGCGTGCCCCCTCCACGGCGGCCGCGGACGCCATCAATGGAGGCGGAGGTGGCCCATCCCGCGAGATCCGGGTGGTGGTGCCACCCAAACTCCTACCCCAACCACAAGCGCTGGCGGCCGACCCACAAGAACGCCGTTGCGGGGCCTACCCCTCCCGTCCGCGCGGCGGGGCATGACCGACCCTCTCGAACCTCGAGATCCCGGCGGCGACGCACTTCCTCCAGCGACCACGGCTTCCTCGGATGCGCTCTCGTGGTCGAGGCCTAGGGCAGGGGTAGGGTCTCCCGTCATCGTTCTTGTTTTTGTAATTCAGATTCTTGAGTATTCAAATCAGAAGCTTTGATGCGATTCTCCTTCCTATGGATCTGATGATGCTTGCAGGGTGAGGCGGTGGTTGGTTCGCTGGGAGGAAACAATTCCATTGGATCTAGCGTGAGTGTGCAGGGCTACGACATGCACATGAATGTGCATCCGGTTAGTGCCCCCTCCCTTTCCCCCTGGTTTTGAATGTTTGATGAAATTGTGTATTTTTAATGCTTCGTTACTCTGGTTTTTTCATGCTGTATATGCACGGATGATGAAATTATCTAGCTATTCTTGCAAGCTTCTTGCACGCATAATTTTTATGCAACACTGTTTATATGCTTTGCAAATATGGAAGGAAAAATAATACTTTATATGCTTTGCAAACATAAACATAGATTTTTATGCACATGTTGTGAGCATTGCCGCTGCTGCTGATGAGATGGACGACAGGTGCGCGTAGATGCAGCCATGCCCGGGGACGCCGACGGCGGTTCAACGGCGCACGGGGAGCGGCAGTGCCAGCGACTGGCCGGTGCGTGGTGGGTCAGCTGCGTGGACGGCGCGGGGCGCAACGAGGACGTCTACGAGTTGGGCCGCACGTACGACGGGCATTGGTGCCAACACCGGCTCCCGGTCAACGACGCAGTCACTAAACGATGACGTCCTTCGGTCTGTCTTCTCCCGTGCCTCTGAATCCTTATCTCTGAATTTCATAGCAGCCAGCATCTGTGCAATAACGGTGTGACACAATGGTTTTCCAATGATATTTTGATCTTTTTTTTTTGTTTGCCGCCTTCAGGAACATGATTTGTGGCAAATGAAGAACTAGCAATGCAAGCAAGCAAGAATGGTTTCCATGCTCTTAATTTCCACGCTGCCACACTGTGTGGAAGGTGACCAGCTGGACATCCTGTGCAACGGCGAGCAACAACCATTCCTGTGCGTGGCATTTCCATTTTTATTTTTATCCATAGTTTTGACCTGAACCATATATTTGAATCCATATTTATTCATATCAATTAATCAAGTCTATCCACTGTTGCTAGTATTTTATATTTTATATGCAGTGTGTTTGGATGTTCCTGGCACTATCATTTTGGTAAAATCTCATGTTATGCTCTTATGTGCTGCTAGGTACTAGGTGAGACGGTCTCCTTCTTGGTCACCAATCCTGTGCTTTTGAGGGAGATCGATCCAGGTACTAGGTAAGACGGTCTCTGCTTTTGATCTGTCGTCCGTTTCCGCTTGATCCTACTTGCTTGATGCACCATCCAATTTAGTCCTGTAATCAAGATTTGTTCCTCCATCTCTGTTTCCTGTAGAAGGTGTTCGTGCATGCAAATATGCAATTGAAAATGCAGAGTCTGATTCTATCAGCTATCAACTTCTGAACGTAGTAATAAGGAATTGGGGTATCGATTCTAGTCGTATTTGCTTCGAACGATAATTTATTTTTGTCACAATAATTTTGCAATTGAAAATGCAGAGTCTGATTCTATTTATTTTTGTCACAATAATTTTGCCCCTTCATTATATTGATTAGGCAACATGTGGGAGAAACATTTGCCGCCAAATTCGAAGCTGCAGGTGCTCATTGTCGTCAAATGCAAAACTGCAGGTGCTCATTGCTGTCAAATGCATTGGATTTTGATTTATATAACTGCAGTTCCACGTTCAAGGTTCAATGAGCATTCAACTCTATTTTCTTTGCTTGTTTTTATGCTCTGCTCGGTTCCAATTAGTGCTTATCGATTATTGCAAGACTAACACATATTTTTTTTTTTTTGGCTTGCTTCTCTACTGAAACGTTGTTGCATCAGTTGTGTGAGCTGTGTGTTCCTAAAATATTTAACTTTTCATCCATGGCTTGAATACAAATTCTGTATCAGATTGTTCGCAGCGAAAAGCCTTTAGTGCTAGATTTTTTTGGTTTCTTTTGGTTTCTATGCTTTGCATGCGTACTTTTATACGCATGCTAAACTGTGTTTTCAGGCCTGATTAGGACAAATAATTTATTTGTTTCTATGCAATGAATACATATTTTAGTATGCTGTGGAATTGTGGAATCAAGAATGGCATGACATACTTTGTCCCTTCTGTACACTGTTGGTAGTCAATTTGTACTAGAATGAATTTTTGCTATGATTTTTAATGTATCCGGTGCTTTCTAAAACATGTTTCAGTGAGTTTAGCGCCGACAGCTAGTAGTCTAGTAATCATAGGAAAGTATAATTTCTATACGCTTGATTGAGTCTGTATGCATGTACTTGATAATTAACGTTCATTGAATTTGAAATGTTATTTTTGGATGCATAAAAATGTAGCCTTCACGCTTATTCAGTTACTCCTTTAGGCCGCTAATAGAAATTTATGCTTCATATGCAATAGATTTTTTAATCTTTTTATGCTATGTTTAAATATTTTGTTTGTGAGGAATACATTGGTTTCAATTTTTGTATCGATGTGTGTTTCTATTCTTGCATTAGTGAGTTTATATGCATATTAAAGTTAGAAAATGAAGAATCATGTGCTATTTAAATTATTTATGCATTTCTTGTGACTTGTTATTAGATTGAGTCAAATTATTTATGCATAAATCCTCACCAATGTGCTCATGTCTGATCTAAAGGTAAAATAGTTGTGTGTAGACAATTTTGTGATTTAGATTATTTCTAGCGAGAGACAATTTTGCTTTTTGCATTTGAATTATTGAAGCATATTTATATGCATTGTCGATGTATATTTCTATGCATTATTGGAATGCACCTAAAAATACAATGGAAATTGTGTGTAGGACAATGAGGTAGCTGCGGTGATGGCTGCTCCATTCACTTCGCATGGGCAACGGCGTCGGCGAGCTAGGGCCAGTTGTGGTGCTGGCCGGGATATGGGTAGAATTTTTAACCCGTCGTATCTGCGGCGGTGATATCTCGAGGTCAGCCTTGCACATATCTCGCATCTCATCTTTGTCTAGCCATGTTTTCTGTGTAACTGAATTTTTATGCTTCCTGTGTACACGTTTTTATGCACCATGTTTCATGTTTGTCTAGCTGGTGGTGTTGTAGCTTGATATATCTACTTGTCATGTGTTTTTAGATTTTATATGCCTTTGTGCAACTATTTTTATTCGATAGTTGTGAACTAGATTGGTTGCCGGGATGTTGGTCTACAGACTCTATAATTTTTTTTTTTTTTTTTGCATTCCTTTGGGGAAGTTTGTCATTTGTTTGTGCTATTTCATGCTTAACATGGACACTTGGAACTAAATATATATATGCACGTTGTGTTTTTGTTCTGCAGAGGACTACTTGCATGGGCGACAATTGTGTCGCGTCGCCTCTCTAGGTGGCTTGGGCGGGTTGTGTGGCTGGACAACATTGTTCATCCAAGATTTCTTTTTTTCTTTAGCAAGCATAGGAGTCTATGCATGTTGAAACTGTCTTTTGAGACATGACAAAAACTTGTATGTGTGTTTCTATGCAACCAATTGGTAATTTTAGGGTGAACATTACTTTTTGGAAATTTGTAAGCTTGGTGAAACTTTTAGAACAATTTTGGCATACATTGTTGGAAATGTGTAAGCTTGTAAACAATTTATACATTGTTGGTGTATTGTTCTATACATTATTATCTAAGCAGTTTTTCTAAGTGGGTTTCATGTGGTATCAATATGTCTCTACGTGCTTTGACCACCGATTCTATGAATCTAATTGTCCATGTGCTAGTTTTCAAAAAAATTGGAGAAAATAAGACCGTCTCCATATTTTACGCTTGTCGTCTCTAAGTTACATGCATTATTCTCATGTTACTTATGTAGCACCATATTAGAGACGTTTCTAACGTGGTAACAAAGTTAATTTTTCTACATCAAACCACTAAGTTCTATGCAATGTTGACACTAAAAGTTTTCAACGCATCTTGACAAGTGATTGTAAATATTTCTATGTGTTGTTTCTCTATTTAATCATCCTACCACCGAAGACACGAATGTCTCCATGTTTTATGCTTCCAGTCCTCATATAGTATGCATTATTCATATGTTATTTATGCATCACCTTATTAGGGAAGTATGATTGCTGCCCATCATGTCTTAATTTTCTATATGCATCTTAACGAGTGAATATATGCATCCAATCGGCCCTTGGTATGGCATGATTCAAATTTTAAATTTTGGAGAAGATGAGATCGTCTCCATGTTTGTACGCACACGCCCACATGATTATTTGCATAGGCGGATGGCATTATCCCAATGTTATTTATGCATCAGTCTCAATACATACTTGTCCTATGATTCTACGCATCAAACTGGCCATCACGTGCCAAGATTCAAATTTTAAATTTTAGAGAAGATTACATCATCTTTAACTTTCTCACAAGTTAGGTCTAGTGTCCATCGTTTATACGCGGCAATAAAATAAATCTTTATTCATCCAAACAATAATTTCTATGTGGCATTGGTGCTAAAAACTTTTATATGCATTTTGACCAGTGCTCTATGCATCCTTGGGCAATAATGTGTCATGATTCAAAATTCAAATTCTGGAGATGAAATGTTTCAATGTTTTATATGCATTCAGACTAGTGAATTTATGCATCTCGATCACTAATTTCTATGCAACATCATCGTCAAAACTTTTATATGTATCCGGATGAGTGAATATATGCATCTCAACTGCTAATTTCTATGCAATGCCGACGCCAAAATGTTTATATACATCCAGACTAGTGAATATATGCATCTCAACCACTAATTTCTATGTAATGCCAACGCCAAAGCGTTTGTATGCATCCGGACTAGTGAATATATGCATCCAATCAGCCCTTATATGCACCCGATCGACCTTCAATTTGCTACAATTCAAACGTGGTGAATCAAATTTCAAATTTGGAGGATAAGAGAGCGCCTGCCATGTTGCTATGCACTCGCTCACAATTTTCTATGCACAAACAATAGCATAAAACTCTTTATCCACGTGCACAAATTTATGAATTTCAAAATTTTTTAAAAAAATATTCACAATGGATCTTCAATCGTGCACAAAAATGTCAGGAGTTCAATGGTGAAAACGGTTTGTGAATCGGATGATTCGTTGAAAAATTATTGCTTAAAAAAAACGAAAGAGAGTAGATGGGTTGCATGTCAGTATGCACGCGTCAGCCTTTGTCAGCATGTGTGAGGTGGTGTCTGGTGTGGAGAGAGGTTTTTATGCGGTGGCGAATTGATTTTAATTCACTGCAACCGTTGCTTTTTATGCATTGTTACCAAAAAATGTTTCTACGCAGTGTAAAGGTGGGATTTTATGCGCCCTAGCGGGTAGGTCTAGAGGGGTCCTCCCACCTGAGACGTGCGTCACACTACGCATCTGAATGGTTGGGCTGGTTAGGGGGACTGGTTGGGGCTCTCCATAGGTATTGGAAGCCCCCGGGCTCCCAATAGAATGACCCTATATATATATATATATATATATATATATATATATATATATATATATATATATATATATATATATAATCGTGTGTTCCTTTCCAATGGATGTTTGTATTTATATATCATAATACGGGCGCAGTTCTTATTTTTCGACGCTCTTCTTATCTTTCATGAACGAACATAAATATATAAATGCTCTATGTACTAACCGAAAAGTTGGTAAACATCATTAAAACGCACAACTAAGTGAAAAAAGAAAGGTCCAAGTAATCTCACGGCAGTGAAAGGTATTACTAAACTGCTTCGGTTTGAAATATATCACCTTCTTAGGGTTTTAATAGAGCCCCGGCAGTAAAAGAGACAACACTACCGGTTTGCAAATACGAAACCGATAGTGATCGACCTTTCTATCGCGTTTATCACGTAGGAAAATCTAATAATAAAAATATGGATCAAAAAAACCTAAGATCTTGTGTGGGGGCATAATTTGGGTGTACAAGGTTGTAAAAAAAATTCAAGACATTTCTACATTGTGGGAGTAGACATGCTTCACAAAGGTACATGACCCCTTTCATCGGAAGCATGACCGACAATTACATCCATAAGCTATCTTGCCGGGTCATCTTCGTTCCGGTGTGGTCTCGGCCTCAAACTTTTTTCTTAGACGTGCACATGCCACGTGTGAAGGAACCACGATGTTTGAGATTTTTCGGATAAGGTTTGGTATTTTTTCAATTAAATTGAATTTCTACGACGACGACCCCGTGTAATTACATGTTGAACTGGGGTTACCCACTGAGAGCAGTGGTGCTAAAATTTCCCACATGGTCTCATGTGTCCTAGGAGGGAATTCAAAGTGTGTAGGTTGGTGCAAAATTCATAAGTTTTGAAGCTTTAATTAACCTCCTTCTATCGCGTTTATCACGTAGGAAAATCTAATAAAAAAATATGGATCGAAAAAACCTAAGATCTTGTGTGGGGCATAATTTGGGTGTACAAGGTTAAAAAAAATTCAAGACATTTCTACATTATGGGAGTAGACATGTTTCACAAAGGTACATGACCCCTTTCATCGAAAGCATGACCGACAATTACATCCATAAGCTATGCCGGGTCATCTTCGTTCCGGTGTGGTCTCGGCCTCAAACTTTTTCTTAGGCGTGCACATGCCACGTGTGAAGGAACCACGATGTTTGAAATTTTTCGGACAAGGTTTGGTATTTTTTCAATTAAATTGAATTTCTACACGACGACCCCGAGTAATTACGAGGTTGAATCGGGATTATACATACTTCACAAAAGCATTACAATTAATTGATTACAATTGACACGGTACAATAATCAAAGTGTACAAACACATTAAGAAATAACCACCTCAAAAACACCCTTCTAGCACCTATGCCCGAGGTGGTTACAATGCTACACGTTATGCTTATCGATCTAAGTAAGGCGGATGGGACCTCTCGTGAAGAACCAATGTCTCTCCGTGTCGGCAAAGGCCCCGACAGAGACGGGGCTCTCATCTCCCGGCGACGAAGCACAAGAATGCATGCTACTTGGCTCCCGCTTTCCGTCGGTAGTCCATGCAACAATGGCGTTGCACGAGCATCACACCCGCCACGTAAGCAATGTTGTAACTTAATCTTCAAAAACACCCTTGTAGTACCTCTTTGTATACCTTTGTTTACCCATGATAAAATGTTTATGTGGAGGGCTTTCTCCCAAATAGAGGCCATATATGTTGATAGGAGAATGGGCAAATAATAAGAGGTCGGCCGGCGCGACGGTTCGCCATACATGGCTCTCTGCGTGGGGCTGTTTTTATAGGCGGTGGTAGGTGGGAATGAGCGGTGGTAGGTGGCAACGAGCGGTGGTAGGTGGCAACAGTGTGATCTTATCACCGTGAGCGGTGGTAGGTGGCAACAATGTATGATCATTGTCGGGTCACCGAAGTTTATACCCCGGCAGTGAACCTATAATGTAACACTACCGGGACTCGCTAAACCGGCGGTGATTAACTATAGAAATGGACGCCGCGAGGTGAAAATTTCACAAGTCATTTGAACCCCGCGCCATTCGTTCCAGCCTTGACGATATATAATAGCCGGGCGCTGGCGAGCTGAAATTTTCCCCGGTCATTTCAACCCGCGCCCCAATCGTTCCCTACCGCGTCGCCGACGGAGCACCACCACCACACACGCCGCGATGCCGTCCGTCGCCCCTACGGCGGCCCCTCCATTCTCTTCTTCTCCGACGTCCCCAACGCCGCACCGGCGTCCTGCGCGCCCTTCCACGGTGAGAACTAATTAGCCATTTAGTTCCTCGAGATTTTTCCTATGAGAATGAGATCTGGTCGCCGTTGTTCTCGCCGCCGCCTCGCCCGCTTGTTCTTCGTCCACGCCGACGGGGACCGCCGCTACACCGCACCGCCGTCGCAGCCTCCCCGCCGTCCCCCCGCCCACGCCCGACACCGCACCGCCGTGGCCTCGAGCTCGATTCCGCCGGAAGAACGCCCGTCCGCGCCGCCTCGCTTCCTTCTAGGGCGCTGGCGTCTCGCACCGCCGAGACAAGACAGAGCGCGCGGACCGCACGAGCTTTCGGGAGAGTGCGTCGGTCACACGCCTTTGAGTTGTTCGTTGAAATGCCCGTGTTGATAAATCCAACCTCGCTATTTCCTTTTTTTCTATTTAGATTTTGCTTTCAAACAGTTCGGGATCCTTATATAGTAGCAAAAGTATTTTAATTGGTCTATGGTGAACAAATTAGATTTAAACATTGTGGTCATTTACAGCAATGATTGAAGACATTCTAATGCTCGAAGTGTGATTGAAATGAGATAGATGTTGAAATTCATGAGTTTTTCGTGGTGTTCAAATTCTTGCTGTACAACATTTTCGAATGACATAGCATTAACATTCTATTTTGGCTGCATGTATAGGCAAACCATGGCGTGGTATGTAGTGCATGTTGGTCAAGTGCCGGGGATCTATCGAACTCCGGGAAGATTGCTCGCTCAAGTCTCTCGCTTCCCCGGTAATTGTTACAAAAATATAAGACCTGAATTTGAAGCTTTCGGGGCCTACTATGGTGAAAACTTTCACTATCAACCAGCCCGGAGATCTATGAGAAGCCTCTCTCCATAGATATGAAGATTAGGAGAATTGCGACTTGGCCTATGAAAGATGTCTTGATTTTAGTTATGTCCATTGTGATTGTTTTTCTTATTTGGAAGTTGATGTCCTAGGCTGAATTTTGTAGAACATTAGGTGGAGTTAGTTGTATGTAACCTTTGAACCATGTAATGTTTTGTCGATTTTAATGTATATATGATGCTTTTATGGGTTTAAAAATAGCTGATTTCGACGAATAAATTCAAAAATTTTAAAAATTTAAAACAAAAACGCCGAGTGGCATGGGCCCGACAGTGAATGAGAAACAAACCGGTAGTGTAACTATACCAAACACTATCGGTTTGAATTACAAACCGTCTTCTATGACAGAAACATCACTGTCGGCTGCATTAACCAACCGATAGTCTCCACTCCAATAACTTATTTGTCGGATTGAAATCACCGACGGTGTTCACGTAAAGTTCACCGACGGGTCCAAAGTAAACCGACATTGTTAGCTCTTCGATACACTATCGGCTCAATCTAACCCGATAGTGTTATCCTACGATTCGTCGGTTCGTTAAAGACCGACAGTGCTCTCAATATCAACTCGCCGGGCCGACTTCCGAACTGCAGTGCTTGGATCAAAAAATGCCTGCCGGTCCGTGGAACACCCGACGGTGTTCGGTGACGATGCGCCGCCGGTTCGATATCAAACGGCATCTCTACTCGCATCACCGCCGGTGTTTTGACCCGGTAGTGTTTGAACCCCACATCACTACCGCTATGGTTCTCGCGGTTCATTTTCCGCGGTGAAGTGAAGGGGGTTGGAGCCCGGCAGTGATGGACAATTCTGTAGTAGTGGTAAAAGCATCATATTTGTGTGATGCACAAAGGAGAAACCATCAGATAAATAGGATTCCATCGGTCAGCAACGTAATATGCTCCCTTTTCCAAATGAAATAAAAGGTTTTAGGTCGACAAAATTCCCATAGAATTTTATCAAGTATGTTGGGAGATAGTCAAACGTGATATCATACAACTCTTTGCTGATTTCTACAGTGGAAAGGTCAATATCAGCAGAATCAATTATGGGATTATAGCCCTGCTTCCTAAGAAATCTGATGCGACTACCATCCAAGAATATAGACCTATTTGTCTATTGAGTTGTCTATACAAATTGATAACCAAAACACTTACTATAAGAATTGAAAGAGTAGCGCACAAATTGATCCACCAAAATCAATCTGCCTTCATGAAAGGCAGAAACATTATCTATCCTATAGTTGAAAACTTCTGGCTTTACCAAGCGTTGAAGTCGTCCGGGGCGAGCAAAAACTACCCCAGCACGATGCTCGCCCGGCACCTTCGCCGCTCGCCGCCCGCCGCCCGATACCCAGCAACCGCGCGCTAGATCAAAGCGATTTACAAGGGCGCTTCTTTGCTCTCGACGCGTTGCGTGCGCCCGGCGATTCCTCCACGGCCGGCTGCTCCGCCCGATCCCCACCAACCAGATCGTCCACGGCCCGGCCGACTGCTCCGCCGGACGCCCGTCGCACCGGTCGTCGTGCCTCCACTCCGTCCGACTCAACCCCAGCCCCGCGACGCCCCCGTCCGACTCGGCTACCTCAAGCTCCGCGGCGTCGCTCGTTCGCGGCCCCCCGGACGCTTTGGTACAAGGAGCGGGAGGCCGCCCTCACAAGTGCTCCCTCGATCGCCGTCAAGGAGCAGGCCGTGCGGGCGCTCCTCCCGCCAAGCATCGTCCGCGCCCAGCGCCGCCGTCCGCGGACACTTCAACGGCCTCGCCCCCGCTCCGACGCGCGATGCGGGTGTGCACGGGTCACGTGTGCACCCCGCGAAAAGACGATTGATGTCAACATAGGCGAAGGTTCAGTGCACCCAGTGATGCTAAAGTAAATGAAGGGCAGTTCTCATTTATTGCGAGCACCCAGTAGCATCCATTTATCGTTACGAATATTCAACTCACCATAGTGATTAGGGCACTCACAATGCGGACTCTATCATAGAGTCTAAGACTATTTATTATCTCGAATAACGTGGACTTGGAGTCTAAATAAGACTTGGAGTCTTGTTTTTTCTCATCTCTCTCCCATAGATATACCGCCACATCGCGCTACATCAAGAAATTACAATAAATATGAAGGTAATAAATGTGCTTAGACTCTATGGTAGAGTCTGCATTGTGAGTGCCCTTAAACGATACATCTAATTTAGAATCCAATTGAAGCGTTTTGTTTCTTGCAATTAAATCTACGAATCAAGACCAATATTAATTATGTTCTGATAAAAAAAATAAATCTTTTATACTGTGGCCGTATCTGCAATAACAAATAACGCCGCTACAGTTGATGAATCACATATCTCATTTGTTGCTCATACATGATTAATATGTTGCATAGTTATTCCATCCTTTTTATTGTTACGAATATTTAAATTATGATATTTATTAAACAAAACATCCAATTTATAAATTGATTAAACCATTATGTTTGTTACTATTAAATATACAAATCAAAACCAATATTTAAATGTACAATTACATATACAATTAATCCGTTATGTTCCTTACAGCATGTACAACTTTTTGGTTTCAGTTTTTTTTAATTTAATTTTAGGTCAATGAGATGACAAAAGAAAATAATATTTTTTTAATTTAATTTTAGGTCAATAAGATGACAAAAGAAAATAATATAAAGTTTTAGCAACATATTAATCTTGTACGGCAAGGAATAAGATACTTTTGATATAAACGTTGTGATTCTCAACGAGATCTATGACTTGGTAGTTTTGAGTTTTTTTCACTTTAACGGCGATAAAATGTTAAAATTGACTTAATGTTTTAGGAGTATATTCACTATACGACTTGATGAGGAGGTTTTGCAAGTTGAGAAATGAATTGAACATACTTGATTTCTCCAACATGAGTTAATGAACCCCATATATGTATTACTTGCCTCTCATTGGACAAAGCAAGGTAAAGTTGATTGACTTGACATTCATACTATGCACAAGGACTTGTTTAGTGCATCTAGACGTAATTTATATTAAAATAGGCTCGTTCATGAAAATCAAATGTATCTATCTATTACACCTATATAGAGAACCCCCGCTAGAGTTCTCTCGACATGCAAGTATGCAACCTCAGCAGCCCCACTAAGACCATGACATCTAGTGGCGGCCCCACCGCTTGAACTAACTAAAAAATGTTATAACTCACAAACCAAGAAACCAAAATAAAATTCTGATCACACAATTGAATTTGTTTTTAATAAATCCTTCAAACCAAGATCTCATATGGATATATTTCAATAAAATTACAGATAGGCCCCATCGATGGTAGTTGGGATATATCTCATACACAACCATTTTCGTTTTTTTGCAGAACCTCTTCTACCGAAACTTGATTCACACAAATTTCCTTGCATTCAGTATGAGAAAACATGGAACTGTATTCTAAGATATCAGCCTTTTCTCCAAGGCAAAACATTCCACAAGCAAGTGGCAAAGTTTTGGATTTTTTTTAAAATTTAACCCTTTTTTCAAAACAAATTTCAAATGTATCCCTAGTTTGAAACATATTACACCCGGTATCCCTTTTTGTCGCGCGATCCCGGTGGCGTGATTTTTACACATGTCGCGCCACCGCGATGTGGCGCGACCGGGTGCATCCACGGTGGCGGACTGGCGTTGACCGGTGCTGGCGTGGCTCGTCGTGGGGGCGCCGCTGTCGCGCCAGTGCATGCGGCGCGACGCAGCGTGTAGTTGGCCTGTTTTGGTGGATTAGATGTGTCATGCATGTACGTGTGTATTTTGATCAGCTTTTTGCATGCATGCGTCCATCCATCCGTCACTTCCCCATTGCAACGCCATGCTCATACGCCCATGACTCACGCGGTCAGAACCTCCAGTGCTCACATGCATTGCCCTGTCCATGCCACTCCAGTGCCTGCTGACCCAAATCGTTTGCTTGATCTTCACATTCATAGGACTCTATAAGAGAGGAGTGAGCGATGGGCCCCACTATTGTAAGCAACTAAAAAAATACTATAACTCACAAACCAAAAGTCCAAATTAAATTCTCGATTCCACCATTAAATTCGTTTTAATTAATACTTCAAAACTAGATGTCACATGAGTATATTTAGTGGACCCTACAAATGATAGTTAGTATAAAGTAGAGATATAAAGAAAGGATTAGTGCGGAAAGACCGTAGTAAAGAGAATCATTATAACTTAGATGTATAGATGAAGAAAATAAAGAAACATAAGTACGGGAGATGACTGCTTTTTATTTGGTTATCCTCAACCATGCCAAATCGTTTTAATTTAGAAATGATATTTTGTCTTCATCATCTGGACACCTACAGTACGAGTAGAGTACACTACACTACAGTAGGAGTATATACTCCGATTAGCTCGTGTGCCATGCATTTGCATTAATTACTCGCTAGCTAGCTAGAATTACATTATTGCATGCACTTTTTAATCTGATCAACACTTTTTACCAATCCCGGTAGGTTTTTACCGTCACTCGCCTTCTCGGCCATTTGGATAGGACTACGGATGGACATGCCATGACAACTCTTACTATAGGTCCGCATGCACATGCCATGACTACGGATGAATTGATGGATGGATGGATGGATAGGCAGACCAACCTGTTGTTTTGCATGGGATGCATGGGATCTCTCCGTCGCGCCGCATGCACCGGGCGCGACGGAGCAGCCCCACGGCCAGCACCACGCCAAAGACCGGTCAAACCCGCCACCGTGGATGCCCGGTGCCGCCACATGCGGTGGCGCCGACATGTGTAAAAATCACGCCAGGGATTGGCGCGACAAAAAGGGATACCGGGTGTAATATGTTTCAAACTATGGATACATTTGAAATTTGTTTTTAAAAAGGGCAAAAATTTAAAAAAATCCCAAAGTTTTGTTGTTCCACTCTCTCTTCTTCAGACACTGGATAAAACTTCAGCCAATATAACCACTTTGAATGACCAACACATTTTATCCCTAGCTAAACAGGCCCTCACTTCTGTGTATTAAGGGGATTTACAATTTTTAGGTGTTTGTGTGTTCGTGCGAACCCAGCACATGTCCATGCGTGCCCTCTTCTAAGAGCGCTCCAGTGTAATGGTTCTAACAGCTTCTTGTTAATTAAAAAAAAAAAAACCTTACTGTTCTCACCCTAGCAGCTCCAACAAACGTGCCCAGCTTTTTATCCCCTGTGCCACCCATGAGCCCTGCATAAGCACCTCTACCCCACGAGCCACATCAGATGCCAATGCCCACCACCTTCAATCCAGTTACTACACACGATACAGCAACAAACATATCGGCAACCATCGTTCCTAAATTCTAAACGAAAGCCCTAACATTGGATCTTCATCCCAAACGCTAGTGAGACTCCCAAACGAGCACTTAGGTTAGCAGTATAATCCATTTCAGCTCTGAGAATTTCATTCGAATCTTACATCAGAACAAGCACTAAGGGAACACATAAATGTTACATTGGGCACCACATTTATGAATGACATTTCTGGGTCGACAGATGACCCACAATTTAATTTACAACATCAATAGTCAGGCAAAAACAATAAGTAATTCCAGTCGACCTGCTTCGAGCAACACAACAATTAAGAGCTTTTTGACCAGGCAATCCGAGCAACACATCGGTGGGGCTTTTTTGTCCAAGAAATCCGAGCAACACAAAAGTCAGGAGATCATCACCAGTTCTCTTTCCATTCTAATAGCGGGTTTTGCCTGGTTCATAATCCCACTTGAGATTGCTGTGACTTCCATCTAGCAGCAGTTCAAAATAGTATATCTAGAAGTTTCTTCCTCTGTATTGTTGCATCTCCTGCAGAACATATTTCAAACAAAATCAAGGGGATCTCACTATAGTGTTCTG
The DNA here is from genome assembly GCA_015847255.1 of Hyparrhenia diplandra. NCBI lineage: Eukaryota > Viridiplantae > Streptophyta > Magnoliopsida > Poales > Poaceae > Hyparrhenia > Hyparrhenia diplandra. Next base: position 61,521 of record JADLZK010009811.1, read on the forward strand.
ATTGCAGAACATATTTCATGGTATACAAAGGCATATAAACAGTCATTTTTTAACTTACAGGTGCATAATAATAAACAGGCCGAGTCTGCCCCCCCATCATCATCTGCTGCCCATACTGCACATATAAAGAAGTAAACTTAGCCAGCACTAACTTGGAGCAACTTAACAGTTCACCAGCAAGTTTCAATTTAAATTGAAGAGCTCAAATAAATTAAATATGTGAATCTTCTTGATCGCAATGCATTGTGATTTGTGAATCATAATATTAAAGAGATGACACGAAGGACAAAGCTCACTACATGCTACTTCGTTACAAATTATAAGACATTTTAGCTTTTCTAGATAAATTGCTTTCACTATGCATGTAGGCATAGTGTACACTTAAGTGCATAGCACGAGCTATGTATATCTAGAAAAGACAAAACATCTAATTTGGAATGGAGTAAAACTTAAAAAAAGCAGCAATTCATGATAGTATATTTGAAATCAAATTTATCTGGTCAGTCCTACATGAGAACCCAGTATCATATAGATGGATAAACCCAAGAGAATTGAAGGGACCATCTGAAGAAAAACTAGAGGATTCTAGGATTCAAGAGAGTGCAAAAAAAAAGGTACTCGCTCAGATTAAAAAATTACTATTATCCAAGGATAAACTGAGAAGTGGAACAAAAATGCAAAGTTAACTTCACTCCAGGCGAAGCTTTTCTCACCTGTGGACCAGCAGGATGCATGTAACCTTGCGGTGATGCACCAGGTTGAGTATTGTACATGACAGGCTGGGCACCATATGCCGGTGGGAACTGCAATTTAATTTATGTAAATAAAGTGACTAACTAATTGTTCAATCAGAATCAAGGTTTGACTAATGAAGTAACAACCTTCTGAAAAGAATGACTCCAAATAGTTTACACTTAATTAATGCTCAATAACAATTAAACAGTACAGTACTCCCTCCATTCCATAATCTAAGACGTTTCGGCTTTTCTAGATACACATAGAATTTGCTATGCACTTAGATATACACTATGTCTAGATACATAGTTAAAGCAATGGATCTAGAAAAGCCAAGACATCTTATAATTTGGAGTAGAAACTCGAGAGATCCTTCCAAAAAAAACAAGAGATGAAAGTATGCTGGTTTCAGGGAATACATTTGTCTGCAAAATCGTGATCTTACCAATATTACTACTGGTCAGAAAAATTTCAGGTTCTACTTAATATCATAAACAATTCAGGAAACCAGAGAGACCAGTTCAGAAATTTCATATTGAGAGTCGATGGGGCTAAAACAATGACAATTACGTTAAAAACCAACAGCAAGAATTACTATTACATAAGAAGGTGCTGACAAGCAGGTAACTGGTTCTTAATGACAACTATTTTTGTCGGCAAATTAGTGCGCTCATGTCTACTGAGAAAACTAGCTTATTCATCTTAGACCAGTATTTGACCATCTGCATTTAGTTTGAAATCATGTTTCACCTATTTCTTATGAACTTTAAAAGAACAAACATGAAAAAAAACAGTGATACAAAGGCTTACCCCCATGCCCACTGGCAAACCAGGTCCAAGTTGTGCCGCCCGGCATGCTATTAGGATAGTAATATGATGCATCAGATGATGTAGGGTGTGGTGGCCTCTGAGATGCTGATGGAGTGAAACTCTTGGCATTTGGATTTAGCTTGAATTCCTGATTGAAAAAAAGAACTATCATTTTTATAAATTGTAAAAACAGCTAAATGAACAGATGTTCATAAGCATGCGATCATAAAAAAGGCCAATGTACCACCTCTTATCACACATCACAGATATGAACCATTTAGGTTCCTACTGGTTAAAAGTTATTTAAATTTGATATTAAATACATAAAAGTTGATTTGGCAAGCAGATTCATCAGGAGAAGTGATCAAAGAAAAACATAAACAACTTTATTTCTCTCAGACCTTAGCATTAGGGTTCAAAGTTGATTTTTCTGAGGTAAGGGATCCTATTGAAGAGCTTGGTGACAAGCCAGGAGCACTCGCAACTGAGTTTGCAGCAATGCGCTCTGATGTTGACGATGTTGAACTGCCAGGTCTTTGAGAGGAAGTCACAGGTTCGCAGATGGATGTTTGACAGATACTGTCAAATCAGGTGTTTCTCGAGATTTGAATGCTTGACCAGAAGATGAGGGTTCATATGCATGTGAACTTGAGGGTGGCCTATCCAACCCTGCAGAAGTAGCATAGCATCACATATTATGCTATTTAACTGTTGCAATTTAATAGAGCCAAAGAACAGGAAGATCCTACAAAGCTCAAAACTAATATGTAATAATAGGGAAATACACATGCCAGGCACAAAAGAAAAGATTCCTACAAATTAACATCTGGTATGTAACATATATAATAATAGGGAAATTGGTGGGAGCCCAGTGGAAATGGTACCCCCATAAGATTAAATACAGTTAGTTTCAAAAAAAAAAGATTAAATACAGTTGATCAAACATGTCCTGAATTTTTTTAAAAAAGAAAACAATAAAAATCATGTAATGGTGGACATAAAACACACACACAAACACATGGCACAGGTACAATCCGTAAATGTAATGTACGTAATAGAACCATCCATTTTGAATCTTATTTTCAAACAATTGATAAATAGCAAAAGGACAACAACAATGAGACCCAAGAAACAATGCTTACACAAAGAAAAGGAGTGCTGACAAACATCCAAATGAACAAGACAAATGGAAAATGAGTCACCAAATCTACAAGTACAGGAAATTTCCAATTGATGCTGAAATTTACTACTCACCTTCAGAAATAAGAGGTCTGGCACCATCAGATAACTGTTAAATAAAAAGAATATAAGTTCAATTCAGGTGTGCGAAGAACTTTTTTTGACGATTATATTTAACAAGTAACGTAAACTTACATTACTATCAGGTTGCAACTTTCTGTTATCCATGTTTTCGTTACTCTCTTTGCTCAGCTTTTTTGTCCAACCTAAGGTGCACAACAATATGTCAAATTTGATTAGTGCATCAACTATGCTCTCATCTGTTCTAACATGTTACTAATGATCTACTTCAAAAAATATGCCAAGTTCAACCAGTAAACATTGGAGTACACCAGTTCATGAGTGATTTGATTTAGCTCATTTACTGCCCACTAGGACAAGGAGAGGAACATGTGCAATGAGCATAACAATTGTATGCCAACAGCATTTACACTTTCACAGAGAACCTGTATATGCTAAATACTACGCTAGCTGAGACCATGGAAGGAGTTTTCAGGGTTATCATCAATGGTCATTAAAATAACAGGTCAACTGGAGATGTTTATGTTCAAAGAGTTAATTCACATTTCGAGGAAATGATTAGAGGACTTTGCTTGGTTAATATACTTCCTGAAGTTGCCAACGTAAGTACTCTTGTTCCGCTAGGCGCTTGCCTAGGCGCAATTCCGCGCGACTAGTCACGAGTCGAAGGCCGTCGCCTGGCCTAGAGGGGTAGTCGGACATCTAGACGCCGCCGGGAGGAAAGCAGGCCGCCGTCGCAGCCAGGAGGTGGCAGCGACGAGCGGAGGCAGGGAGGAAGGCGAGCTGCGAGCGCATCTGCGAGGCACTGGCCTGCGTTTACGGCCCTGCGCGTATGCGCCCTGCGCGTGCGTGCCACTACCTCCGCGAGGCCGTCGTGGGGCCCGTTCCTATGGTTTCACCTCATCGTGGAGCCGCCGCTCGGCCACCGGGAGCTCCTCACGTTGACCGATAGCGCAAGTGGGAGTCGGAGACACAGGGGAGGGGGCAGAGTTTGTGTGGTGGGAGGATGGCCTTTTCCCCACGTTAGGTCTGCAGATCCTTTATTTATTTTTCTTTTATTTAAGGTAATTTTAGGCAATACATAAGTATATGTACAAAAATCAAAACGCCTAGGTGCAATTACTCCCAACTAGGCGCTAGGCTGAGGGTCGGCGCCTAGAATCTGCCTAGCGCCTAGCAGAACAGGGCTCTGAAGTCAAAGTTAGTTAGCATAGCAAGCTAAAATTCATAGGTGCACAGCAGCATGTAGGCAAGATAAAATTATTGCTTAGTCGTTGGTGTGCATGCTTATTAGTAAGGCCAAAAATATGTTTGTTCCCATCATTGTATGTGACTTGACATTGGTAAATGAGCCAGCACTTTCCCAGTTTTAAAATACCCGGTTCTGTTCTATTTCCTGTTTAATGTTTCTTACATGAGGCTGCACACTCCCATCTCCAACAGTGAAAACATATATAAATCTAAGGAAATCATGTTTGGATACTACTTACATAGTTACATTACATACAAATTATGAAACATGCTTCAACACAGTTTCATTAAAGTTCATGCTTTGCTTGGGCTAAGCAGGCGATACATCTGCTGTGCAGTTGTTTATCATTCAATATAAGTAAAGTTTCAACTGCCACAAGGGATACCGGCTACACAAGGCCCGCCCAGAAGAGCTTAGGGTTAGTTATTATTAGCATACAATCGAACCACTTTTGTGGAAAGGCTAGCTTTGAAGTGTTCTAAAATAAGTTATCCTCATTCAAATGACAAGTATGAACCTGGTGGACTCCTGGAGGATTAAAAATCACCAAATAATCATTGCTGATGAATTAGCAAGGGGTTAGGGCTATGAGCATGCAAGGTCTTAAACCGATGCAATTGAGAGCAGAAAAAACAAGAAATGATTTTTAGTCCTAAGAAAGTTAGGATGGACTTCCATTTGAAAGCAGAGAACTAATGAAAATAGAGCTCAGATTAACTAAAGCTAAATCAGAATACGGTTGGCTAGAGTGAGTTTAGCTACAGGTCAACAATAAATAGAAACCTTATCATGGGAGATAGTACCTGCAACAAGTAACATGAGATCATTGGGACCGCCTTGAAATCAGGTCTTACATCTTACATTAACTTATATATGCCCATAATTGAATACTGAACAAGCCAGGTGAAGAGGACTTTGTACCTGTTTTCATCATTGGACAAGGGTCTATCTGACAAGTAATCAGATGTTGGCTGGCTAACGCTATTGGTTTGGATAGTGGCAGATGCATCAGTATCATCAAATGTGTGGGATGATGATTCTTCATCCTGAACGTCAAAGAAATAAACTAAGATAAGTGCAGATGTCATGCTTCGAAATACTGCATTAACATAGCTTCTGTTATGGATATACTGCATCAAACAGATCATAGAATAACTATTCTCTGAAAACAAAAAGCTCTTATGACTTGTAAGATTCTCATAAAATAGATTGGAAATATTGTTCATAAAAGGCAAACACTCTCCAAGGCTTTTTTCAAGATAAAAGAAACATGGAAAAACAAGACCTTACTCTTACATTCCATGCTTTTGAGAATGTATCAAGTCAAACTTACAGCAAAAACTAAATTAACCAGCAAAGTTGCACAGTAGAGACTGCCTAACACCTTAAAAATAGTACTTCCCCAATGTCAAAATACTTTGACCATCAATTATTAAAAATATATGTATGTGTGCACAAAAGATGCATCAATATATTCTTGTTTGTTTCACAAATGTATAAACACCTGTTTGTAGTAATTGATACATATTCTCAGCAAGATAAGTTAATGGTCAAAGTATACTTGGAAGACTTTTATGGAGTACTTAATTAACAACATTAGTATAAAAAGTTATACTTCTGTACCATTGTTGATGGACATGCCATGGAATCCTTGGGATCAATATTAACTGTCCTGTTAAACGAATCAACATGGTATGTTCTGCTTGGGACTTTAGCAAATGGTGGCTTGTACTTGCTGTTATCGGTGTCTCTAAGCACTGCTGAATATTTTATCTCTTCATCATGGTCCAAGTCATCACCCAGGAATAAGCCTCTCTCCTGCAGACATAATTTCAATACTTCAGATCTTTAATACTAAGAATGTACCTGTATACTATATTTTTATGCACTTCAATCTTCATTAGATTTGCAACAGAGAACAAAAAAAGAAATGTGAGCGTAGGCTTGCCTCTGCAAGATGAATATCTTTGGTATCTTCGCCCTCTATTTCTCTAGCTATTCTTGTAGCATGCTTTTCAAGCTCTCTCATATGAGGACCTCTCTCAAGCTTTGTGGTATAAATTTCTTCATTGAAAGTACTCTTTACCCCAAACAAAGCTGCATTGGTTTCAAACTGGTCCCAGCTCCTGCAAATGCATGAATTGCTAATTATCATGCAGCCTTGTACAACAATGTCAGAGATGTTTTAGCACTATTTCCATTGATGCAGGCACTAGGATTAGGACATCACTTCAAATAAAAGGTGCCTACACTGACGAAATCACATATTGCTGCTCAACATTATCATCTAAATAGTCCATTTTTTGCTGTTCTGTTATGGAACTAAATTATACAATGTATGAGTATAAAACAATTAACAGAAGCTGATAGCCAGAGATGATTGCTTATCTCATGACCGTACATATCAATGACTAAGGTAGTAACTAGTAAGGTGGTCAGTTGTTGCAGTTAAAAGAAGAGGAAAAAAACTTATATTGCTTCAGTACATCAAATACCTATTTCCCTTTCTGTCATACTTCTCCAGTTCGATACACTCTGAATCTCCGTCATCTGGTGCCCAGCGCTCAAGTTCCCTCTCTTCAAGATAATGAGAGCGGGAAATAGCAGAATCAATCAGCAAGTCCTTCCTTTTGTCATGGCCAGGACCTTTTGGCAGCTCATCACCACCAAGTGCTACATCCTGACAATCCATATTGGATAGTGACTACGTAATTAAATTAATGGCATATGGAAAAGGGATAATAATTAATGGTACATTGTCAATTCAATCCATAAAAACATAAGTACCCCCACAGAAATCAAATAAACTAATAATTCAGGAAGGAATAACAAATGAAAATTTCCAAACCCATAGACAAGAATAATAAGAATGAAGGAAGAAACCTTGGCGAAAACTTGTACAAGCTCCCTTGCTGGTATTATCATAGTCTCAGGTTTCTTTACAACATCAGCAGCACATCTTTGTCCTCTGGCAGAACCATCCTTTACGACCTGAGCCATTTTTAAGACTACTCCTGTAGGATAATCTTGAAGTTAAGCACTGAAGGGATATACTTCAGGAAAACAGAGCTTGAATGGAAAACTGTAAAGGATTCTTAAAAGCTATGTCAAAGATAGAGGTGTACCGAAGTCTTTGTCAGAGTTTGTTGCATGGAAAATTCCAGAGATTATAGACCCATTTTTCACATGCACGTCCACATGATGCCCAATAAGTTGTGTTAGAACATAGATTAGCCGGTCCCTTGAATGGCTTCCATGCCCTAGTTTGATGCCATTTTCTTATCAACAGAAACATTATCAGCAATAGCTCATTTCTTAATAACAAAAAACATTATCAACAATAGGTCATAAATGCTGAGGTATTAAACCATTTAATACAAGGTTTGATGTTTACCTGAATTGTTAAAACCACCAGATGATGACCTCACCAAATTTATTTTACTTTCATGCCTTCCACTACCCTCCCTATCCAGCTTTTCGTTGGGGGAATCCATTCACAGAACCCCTACTAGGAGAGGCAATTTGCTGTTGATGACTCATCATTCCTATACAGGAGCCCAGAATTAAATGCTGAGTGAAGTAAGAAAGGTTTGCAATCACCAGACAAATTGCACTTGTTACTTGTGACAAACTGTTGGAGAACAAGTACTTAATATTTCAGTAAACACATGACGAACTGTTGCTAAACACAAGTAACCATGACAAACTGTTGCATGACAAGCTGACAAATTGTTCTGGTTACCATGACATTAAGGTCACAATTATCTTAAAACACATGGAAGCTAAGTAAATGGATGTATAATATTGCAAATGCAAATACATATAATTGTTGGCAAATACCACAGATTATATATATAAAGACCATTGAAATCTAATATTGGAGTTGCATCTAAAGATTCTCAATTCTCATGCACCATAAAATGTCTGTCACTGAGGCATATGACACATCTAGATCAAAATTTGTATTATCAACATAAAGTGACTAAGTAGAAAAGGTGTGGCAAAAGTGCTAATTGACAATTCTATTGATCATAACACATTTTGCACAGCAAAAATGGGTTTTGCCATGATGAGCAAGTTTAACGTACAACTAGGTAACTCAAAATGAGACGTGTGTAAATGCCTGTGAGTCCCCATTATATTCTGTGTTTTATGCATAGAATTATCTTTCCAGAAAAACGTCCTGTGTGAAAGACAATTTATGTGTTCGAGAAAAAAAAAGAAAGACAATTTATGGTAGGTAACATATTAACAGACACATTTGCAGGAGTCCTTTTATGTACTCCAAATCATTATGGTAGTACATAAACTGATCCACTCACAGGGAGTGTAATCACAGACTGATTGTGTAAGATGTTGAAAACACTGAATCATATGAGACTACATAAGATTAAGACCATACCCATCATCTTATTGGATTTGCCAGATGCAACATCACGTCAACATGTTAAACACAAGAAACTGGATACTACCTGATTGCTAGTATAATAAAAACAGGATTAGCTAGATGTAACATCAATATATCGCTTGAATTTTGGCACAGGTAGCGCTGCCCAAGTCATGGTAGATACTAGTTGGATTGGATAGCTAAACCACCCAGCCAAAACAAAGGATAGAAAACTACACTACAATATAAGAATGAGTCGCTTCACAGTTATGAGAGCATGACATAAAAAACTACATTTCCAATATTAAGAATGAGTTGCTAGTATAAGCGTGCGACATATGCACAGCTTCCCAAGCATGATTTAAGGACATGAAATCAGGATCTCGGCAGCGGGTATACAAAACAAAATCCGGACAGAGAAACGGCTCCCCCCAAACTTTCCAGGAGGCCACGCACCTCCAATCTCAGAGATCTAATCCGCCGCACCTAGGTCTGCGATCTCGAGCAGGCGACCGAGCGCGGAAGCACGTACCGCCCGTCCCGAATCCTGATCTAACAGAAGGAGCAGAGAAGAGGGAAGAGAGTCCCCGCACAAGGGACGGTCAGCTACCTGCTTCGTCGGAACCCTAGGGTTCCGGTGCCGGCCAGATCGCCGGTGGGGACGGTCGTACGAGTCGAGGGGGCGAGGGCCTCCGGTAGCGAGCCGACGCGTGAACCGAGTGTGGGTGGAGGGGGCAGGGGGGGCGGGGACACGCGGCCGCCGGAACTCTGCTCCTGACGACGAAGGCGCGGGCGGCGGCGGCGGCGGCGGGAGGTGGGGTCGGGCTGGGGTTGGGTCGCCGCAGCAGCCGCGGTTGGGGAGGCGGAAGGAAGTCCGAATGAATCGGGGCAGCCTGTGCTGTGCGATGTGACGGCGTGAGGTGTTAGTTTTCCTTGCCGGGTTCGGGCTTCCCGCGGGTGGGCGGGCCGGTCCGCGGGTACGCCGCGTGGGCAGGCTGAGCCCGAGCTGCTCGTGCCGCCAAGTTGCGCGCCTGCCGGCTGCCGGTGCGGCAAGCCGTAGCCGGTAAGGTGCACGGATGCTATACGGCGCGCGTGCGCGGGCATCCAAACGGGGCGCGCGCGCGGACGCGTGGGATGCAGACGCGCGGGGAGTGGGCCACGATTATTTTTAAAACGATATGCAAACTTTAAAAATTAATAACTTTCTTGTCGAACATATGTTTTCAATTCCGTTTACACCATCGTGTTTATTATGACGAGATTTATAAAACTAGATCCATATTGGATATGCTTTGAGAAAAATTTCGTGATGACAAAAATACATAGTATGAGAATGACACACGTTATATAACATGATATTACTTGGAATCCCTATCGTAACTTAGCGCGGAGGCGCTTTTAGCGAATGTAAGTCATTGCTTTAAGGTCGAGAGGGCGGTAAGTCCTCGAGAAGCGTGAAGCAAAAAGACATAGCGGGGATCATGCGATACAAGACGTTATAGTACGTAATGGCACACGCTATAAAACATGACATTACCGCAATCCCTATCAAAACTTAGTGCCGAGGCGCGCCTTTTTAACGAATGTAAGTCATTCGCTTTAAGGCCGAGAGGACCGGTAGACCCTCGGCGCGTGGCAAAGCCAGAGCGAATAAACGGGGGGTGCCCAAAGTAGTTTAGTGGGCTTCAAAGCCTGTGGGGGTGCCTAAAGAGCTAAAAACTACTGAACACTAAGAAATTTTTGAAATTTTTAGGGGTCTGGGCGGGCCGGCGTGGCCTTAGTGGCTTCGCCCCGCCTCGACGCCGTGGAGTAAAGACATAGCGGGGATCCTGCGATATAACATAAAAAATTTGTATTATGATAGTTCAAAAATATTGATTCAAAAAGTTTCTCAAAACATGTCCAACATGGATCTAGTTTTATAGACCTCTTCATAATAATTGTGATGGTGCAAATGGAATTGAAAATAGATGCTTGACGAGAAAGTTATTACATTTTAAAGGGAAAAAAAAAGAATATGGGACCCACAGTTACGCGCTCTATGGACACAATTTCTCCTCGCTCCCTTCCCTTTTCTCCTTTTTGTGTGAACGACTGATCTACGGACACAATTCGTCCTAAACAAGTGGTTAAAAAACCGGCCACCGCCCGTAACCAACCCAACCAAAACCAATGTCACAAGTTACAAGCCGGTGGGGCCGGAACCCACCTAACCCAAAAGGACTTCGAGATCTGGCGGCCGGTCACGGTTCGGGCTCATCCAAACCCGTCGAAACCGAGGAAAAAAAAAAAGATGTGGCCTTGGGTGGTGGTGAGGGTAGCATCGCCGAAGCCTTGGCGTCGTCGGAGGGCGGCACCGGCGAAGCCTTGGCGTCGTCGGCGGGCGCCGCGCGTCGGTGAGTTGCGAGAGAGACGGACCCCAGCGCCGCTCTGGGTGCCGCGGGTACCGGGGCGCGTCGGCCCGCGGCGCGGAGACCGCCGCCTACGGAGAACCTACGCCCCGGTCGCCGTCGGGGCATGGGCGGCAAGCATCAATCACGGGGCGGGGCCGGTGGTTAGCTCCACCGCCGCACGGCAGCAGGGTCGCCGCCCTCCTAGGGAATACAAGTTGAGCGCCTGTCACACACGGTGGTGGCGGTGGCGGCGCGCGCTCCTCTTGGATTCACAACCTTTTCGCTAGCTAGCTGTTGTCGCCACTTTGACTGGCGGATGCTCTAGCTCTCAACTGACGAACGTTGGCTCCGCCTTGTTGCTGGCTGCTGCTCTCCATTCTCTACGGTCTGCTCTGCTGCCTCTCCCTCCTTGTCCTTGCCCTCTTGCGGACTACTTGAGTTAACCGTGTTAAACCAACAGCAGACCAAACCAACAGGGAGAAAAATCAGCCACCAACCCGTGAAACCTATACCAAGCCGAACCAATGTATGCTCACGCGGCTTGGGTCCAAAACCCAGACAAACCCGCAATAACCAACCTATGAACAGGGTGAGACGCAATTTCTCCTCGCTTCCCTTCCCTTTTCTCCTTTTTTTCTGTAAACATCCTCCAATTCGGTTTCTCCAGCATTTCAACATGCTTTTCGAGTGGCATATATCCCAACACCCAAACACGTTGAAGGAATGTGATAGTGTGAGGTGAGAGCCCATTGCTGGCAAAGAAATATATATAATAAGTACGTACCAATATTCGGAGACGACTTCAAAATACGATCTTAGTCTAGGTTGTAGATTTTGGATTGGATTGAGCTGAATTGTGCTCGAACGGAAAGAAATGCCTTGTTTGGTTTGTAAGGAAATTGTTGAAACTTAATCTAGCTAGTGACTTCGAACTGACGTTTGATTCAGTGCTTTGGGAACTCCATATATCTGCATACTTACCAACGAGGAGGAATATATATAATCACTGGCGGAGGGAAGGGGGGGCTGGAGGGGGCCAGGCACCCCCCAACATCCATGTACATACTTGAATACTGCTATATATAGTCTTATATTTAACATTTAATGGTGATAATTAATTAGTGCATGCAGTTTAATTTGCCCATCAAGTATAGTGTGTGCGTGAGTACCTTTGGGGTAAGCGTGTGGCTTTCTTTGATCTCTATGTCCATATGCATGCCTTCTCACTCATGCATGGGATATATTGCATAAATAATATGAATTTATTAAGGGATACAATATGTAGTTGCAAGTAGAATTATATTATGTACCTTAGAATTTTTTTTTGTTGGATAAATGTACTTTCTGGAATGGATATGTAGCTCATTTGCTTTTATTATTACTTGTTGTCATATTTTTTTCACTCTTACTGTTTCTATTGGACATGACTACATTCTAACTTTCTTTATTGAAGATTGTTGGCTATGAGCCTTAAAAAATATGTATATTTTGCGGATACCTTGACACTCTAATATGTAAATCCAAAATCTTCGTAAACACCCCCCACTTATGGTTGAATCGGCTCCCCTGTATATATAATGATGAAGACTGACTACAAAACTGTCTCCACAAATTGCATCGGCACTGAAACGTAGTAGAACAATTTGTTGGCGAGACCAACTCAAAGGCGATCGTGGGAATAACCAGTTGCAAATCAAGGTCAACCGTGACGCGGCTTTCCAACGCTTATGAGTTTAGTGCAAAAGCACATATTGCGGCAAAGCTGAGAAAGTATCATGTCGTTGAACTCCATTTCATGGCAAGTACGACGTAGGTCCTGAGGCGCACGAGTTAACTATTTTTAGGGCACTCACAATGCAAACTCTACCATAGAGTATAAAAGTATTTATTATTTTGGGTATCGTGGATTTGGAGTACAAGTAATACTTGTAGTCTTGGTTTTTCTCCCTTTCTCTTCTATAAATACACTACCACATCAGCGCCACATCTCTATCTCTATCTCTATCTCTACTCTCTACTACATATAATGCACCAAAAAAATCTTTCCTAAAGCCACACAACAAACTGTCTCCTACAGTCATTATTATCTCCTAATCTTCTCTAAGTGCACCCAATAAAATGTACCCCAATGATAATCATCTTTTCAAATGAATGGTTCGGATCTATTTTAATCCCTTCTTTCTCTCACTCGCCCACATCCAATGGTCAAAATTGCGGGGATCAACGCTCATCTACCACCATCCTCCGCTCGTCAGGCCCACCTCGCGTCCGCCTCTCCCACTCCGCAGTCGCCGCGACTCCTCGATCTCTCCCCCACGGACGAAGCCATATTCTATTCCCGACGCCGCACCCAAGCGCGAAACGCGATGCGCCCACCAAGCTCTCCCCTACGCCGCACCCACTCTTCAGCTCCCCGCCCACAGCCACGCCGGACGCCGCCCGCCCACACCGCTCGCAGCCACCGCAAGACGCACGCCCCATCGCTCGCCCGCCGCGCCACGAGGCCCACCCCGACCGCCCAGCGGCAAGCCGCACCGCCAGGACGCACGACGGGACGCCAGGCTTAGCCCCCACGCTCGGCCGGTGGCCAGCCGGTTTCTGCGCCCTGGGTCCCTCACTCGCTCACCCGGCGACGGTGGCGGGCTGGCGCACAGGCGGGCACCCCTTCGGCCCCCTCCTCCTAGCTCTCATGACTCTGGTGCGACCGATCGTCGGCGGTCGTCGGTCCTCCGCGCGGCGGGCTGCACACCTCCCCTCCACCGCGGCATGGGCGGGGCGGCGGTGAGCGACGAGTGTCGTGCTAGAGCATGCAGGTCGCGGCTGCCGTGCTCCATGTCTTCGCCGGCTACGAACACCCATGTCCGCCCCCCTTCTCTTTCGATTTTTGCTGTGCGAAACCAAGTACCACAAACCAACGGATCTGACTTCGATTTTTTTTTAGGATTTATTGGGTCTGCCCCTGCCAGTCTACACATCAGAGATCAAAAAGATTGGGAATCCAGATATGCATATGTGGTAGAGATATGCATTGTTCAGTGCTTTTGGGATCACATTGTTCGTCTGTTTCTTCTACGTTGCCATCGTGTCCAAGCAGTATGGTGTATGCTTCTATGTGCTTCTTCATCACCTAACTGGAGCAGATTCTGTGTCCAAGCAAAACGAGTGCTTCAGTTAGTGTTGGTCTACGAAGTAGGCCAGTTTTTTGTGCTATTGATGCTTCGTAATTCTGCAGGTGTTGACGCTTCCTACTTGTCCTGCTACTACTGTTACTGTTATGATTGTGACCATCTCACTTGCTATGAAGAAGATCTGGAGAGGGGTACACAATAGCCAGCCACGTCGCGATCAATGGTAAGTGATCCAGTTCCTACTGAATTCGGCTGTTTTCGTATTTAGATTGTTCAAAAGTGCCAGCCTTTAGGGATTGTGTAACTCAGATCTAAATTAGAGCTTCCTCATCATCTGTTCTTTGTTTGATGTCGCTTTAGGGGCTCATTTTCTGTCTTTGATAGATGTAGTGTTGAACCGTTTGCTATCAAAATCATTGAATGCTACATCACCAAATTATATTTTTCCAGGTGCTAAGATTTATGGTATTTTAAAAAATGTGGCTAGAATAATTTATGTTTTCAGACTACACAGGTTTGGAGTTCAGTCATTATCATTCTTGAGAAATCAGATGAATTGCATCTCCAAAATAAATACTTTGGTAAGTCTGCATGGTATGTGATGCACTTCTTCCCTGATTTGGAGTTGTGATAGTAGGGTTGTACCATTCCATATGGTTTAAGCTGTAGAAGGACATTACTTGGGATTCAGGAGCTATAAGTACGCCAGCACTAATGTATACTCTTGCCTGATATAGGATGTGACAAGTTCGATTCCATGTTGCTGAGCATAGCAGGTTAGTTGCACCTCACCCTATTTATAGATTGCCTTCTCTGATTTTTTTTTTTTTTTTTTTTTTTTTTTTTTTTTTGTACTTAGAATGTCTAAAATATATATGTAATTTGAGACAGCTGCCAAAACATCCCGAGCTTTGGTCTGATGTTTGTTGACCAATAGATATGGGATGCCTAGATATCAATGTGAATAAATACCAATTAAGTCTGTCATTAGTGTGGCCCATAACATTAGCACGGTCAAAGCTTCTAAACTTTTATAATATTTGATTATGTTAAGAAAATTGTAGCTACTGAATTCTTGAATTGGTTGTGTTGTGTAACTACAGTAGCTTGAATTCCAAAGCCTGAATACTGGGGCGGCTATAGATTGACACCAACACCTTTAGAAGGTAAGCATTTTACTCTATATATGCTATATGTGGGCATACCATTCATCTATATGCTAAATGCATAGGGGAACTGAACCTATTGATGGGAAGGAAATATCTATCAGTGATGTTGTTATTAAGAGTCCAGTGTAATAACAATAGCTTCCGATGGATCACATTTATGACAAGTGTGATGCTTCTCCCTCGATCGCCCTGATTTATTTTCTTTTTGAAGCATGTTGTGTCCTAGATTGTATTTTCACCTTTAGATTGCACAAGCCACTTTTGTGGTCGCCGCTGATGAGGAGCTCACCACCCTCCGCGCCGAGAGGCCTCTAATGACGCTGATGACAGCGAGCGGCTCCTGGAGGTGTATGAGAAGCTGAATCTCCGGGACTCTGATGCTGCCAGGGCCCGGGCGTCTTAAGATTCTTGCGGGGCTGGGGTTCGATCATGCGATGCAGGCCAGATCCACAAAGTCCTTCAGTGGTGGATGGAGGATGTGTATTTCGCTTGCCCGCGCTCTCTTCATGCAGCCAACACTCCTCCTTGATGAGGCGACTAGCTAACCACCTGTATCTGCGCGAGCTGTGCTATGGCTGGAGGAATACTTGTGCTCGCTGTAGAAGAAGACATTGATTGTTGTGTCCCATGACCGTGAATTCCTGAATACAGTGTGCAATGAGATCAAACACTTGCAAAGTATTCATGTGTGTACAACTCTAGAACAATGAGACATGCTTGTTTTATGTTATACAAGAGAACTGAGAATATGATATTATGGTTTGTATCATTGGTTTGGGCAGAAGATCACTATAGAGTTTATTAGTGATAGTCCCATGATGATTTGGAACAAGAAGGTACAAAGATGAAATTATTGTGCACCTGGTCAATCAGTACAAGTGCACTGTTGTACATCTGAAGATTAAATTCATGTAATTGACATGGAAAAAAAAAAAAAAAATTTGCGTTTCATTGCTATCTGTTATCTGAACCCATATGCCGTTATCTTATTTTGTCTAATTTCTGATAAGATGTGATTTTAGACCATTGGTCATATACAATTTGCGTGACATAAAAACTATGAAAAAATCTTATTGTCAAACCAATTTTAAGTGTGTTTCTTAAAATAAAGCCGAAGAACGCACGGGCAGACTATATCTTAGTCAACAAAGTGTAATAAATATGAAGATAACAAAATAAGCTTAGACTCTATGGTAGAGTCTGCATTGTGAGTGCCCTTAGTAGTCTTTGTTCTTTGGATGTTGAACCAATTTTAGGTTCAATCCCTTTATGTATTCACGTCTAGTTTCTTACACCAAAGAAAAAAAAAAACATTCGCCCTCCATCCCACAAATAAAACTCTTTTTTTACTTCTACAATCCTTATTTGACCGTTCATCTTATTCAAAAAGTTTTAATAATTTTTAGTTATTTTGTTATGACTTATTTTATCATTAGAGGTACTTTCATAATAATTTATTTATTTTATTATTTGCATAAAAAATTTAAATAAGATGAATGGTCAAATAGAGATTGTAGAAGTCAAAATAGATTTTTTATTTGTGGGACGGAAGGTGTATGTGATTGGTACAGTCAATGACAAAGATATATTCATAGATCCATTTTATTTTGCATTCAAGACAACATAGAAGGTGTGAGTAATTTAGAAAAAATACCCATACTATAAAGAGGAAAAATCTTTAATCGCCTATTCCACCATTTGATTTAGGCAAACAAACGCACCCTCAATCTCCCATATTTCCCTCAATATATAGATGGATTCTCCAGAAATCTGCTTTGTAATTTTAATAGAATTTTTAGCCCTGTTAGAAAAAAAGATAAATAACAGAAATAGATGGTAATATAATTTTTTGCCCTGTTAGAAAAAGAGATAAATAACAGAAATAGATGGGAAACTAGCTGGTAATAATCACAGATATGATAAAGATATAATTAAATTAAAACGTGAAGTAGAACATATCCAAGCCCTCCAGTAACACAACAAACTTCATACCAGAAAAAAAAAAAAGGCCTAACCTACATTCTATACACAGCCAAAATGTGGCACTATCAGCTAACTATTCTGCCCTAAAATTTCATTTTTCTTGCCTACACTAGTGCTTTTGTTCAGACATCCTAAAATAAGAAATCAATGATGAATCAAAAGAAGACATGAATCACGGCTTTCGAAGGGCTGATGCTGCCCCCATTATCACAGCCATTACAATTCCCAGGCCCGCGCCCAGAGATGCACCTACAGCAGCAGCTGTAACAGAGCCATCTCTTTTTGGGGGCTTCTGCTTCATTTGCAGGGACGCTGCTTTCTCTCTCGCCAGTTCCTGCAACAATCTCTCACGAGAAAGCTCCTGTTCATCATGCAGTGTTCAGGGTTACTGTCAAGCCTGAAGGATTCTAAGACGCTCGCATTCATATGTTATGATTTTCCCCGTCCCCCCTACAGACAAAATAAGAATAGAAAAATGTACCTCAAATGCTAGTTCTTCATTGTTGAGAACTACTTGATGTACAAGTTGACGAAGGGCACTAACACCCTCCACATGCATAACAATGTCCTTCCGCTGAAATGGTGATAGTGCAAAGTTTACAGGAAGATAAGCAGATCTGTTTGCAGGATCCTTGTTCCCTGAATTCTCAGAAGCTGATCTGATCCCCTGCAAACTGTTTCTAGCACTTGGCATCAGAAATGGGGAAGAGTTAACAACTTTCGTCATCTCAGGAGAAGCTTGATATGCTTCCATTGCTGAGCTGATCAATGTGTTCTGCTCATCCGCACTAACAGAGAATTTGTTGGTTATTGCAAGAATCCAAGGAATACTTAGCGCCTTAGCTTCATCCAAGAGAAGTGAAAGAGCAGGCTGAGGCCGACAAGTATTGGACTGTTGATACTGTGGAATTCGATGTGCTAGGTTATGCACAGCAATAACAAGATCAGTCTTCCTGCTGATATCATGGAGTCCTAACAACAGTTCTTCTTTGAACCGCCCAACCTCCAAAGGTAGCTCCTGATAGAAGACAAGTCCATAATAACTCTTAGTCATTAGACATTCAGGGTATAGGCAAATAAAAAAAAACTTCGGTGATCATAAAGGAAATCACCAGACAAGAACAGGGAACAAATTATTCTCCATGTATCTGCTCTGCTCTGCTATGAACCATGAAAACCAATAACTATACCGATCAATTACACATTTCAAAGGTGACTCCAGTAGTATCAGGATCATGTATAAGGGGAAAAAATAGGCATTGAGTGGTAAAAAATGGAGTAAGGCATAGTTTTCCCCAGATGATTTTCTGATCCACACATCTCTAATTTCAAGTCACACAACTCTACTATATTTTCCATACTAAACTCCTGAGTGGTGCAGGCAAGCACAATGCAGTTGTGTAAAACCTTGAGAGAACAGAAAGAACAAAAGGTAGCAACAGTACCTGCAAGTTTACTGTTGTCGAATCTATGTAGCACAATCCACTTGATATTCCCTTGCCGTGCAAATCGACATGTATGCATTCAAGAACAGCGCTATTTCTTTCTTTAATTTGTCCTAACATTGCTTTAAGCAGGGACGTTTTGCCTGCCCCCTACATCAGACAAATAATCCCATATGTAGCATTTCCATTTAACATAGTAAAGGGACATATTATATCAATATACCCAAATACATGGGGATACCTCTAGTCCAAGCAATCGCACTCTTCGAGTCCTAACGTCGACCTTTTTACATACGGTTACAAAATCACTTGTCCCATATATGAGAAATCCACTCAAACCCTTGCAGCAATCTTTATCTTCAAAAAATGACTCGAATCCGAAGTCTGGGGTTGAATCAGCACCTATCATCACAGGAACCATGAAAGCCTCACTAATGTAATTTGGAGGCTGCTTTAGTGGTTGTCCAACAAGAATCCGCATTTTATGAAATGTAGGGTGCATTTCTCCATTTGCTGGGTATGAAGTGAGTGATGGTAGTGTCTCTATTACCGTGGAATACCTGCATACAAAGGCCATTAATTAAAGTATGGAATACTTCAGATATAACACTGGAGTAAATCTTATACACGGTAACTAATCAATCAAATGCAATAGGCAAACACAAAAGGTATTTTACAGTAATATTACTGCTAGCCAAACTCTGGCACAAGCCTTAATTATGAAATAACCAATTAGATGATCTGTTTATATGTTCAACATAGATGATTTCAAATTCAACAAAGCATGTACTTGAGTGGTTCATTGATGGTTTCAAACTTCATATGCATTGCACCACTTACACAGAATCCGTTTTGAATGACAGTTTCAAAAAAAGATAGATCTTGAGCATCATGACCTCGATGTTCTAGACGATCTAAATACTGGAGTATCACAAGATAGAAGGCACCAATTTTTCTTTAAAATGTTATCAAAAGCTTATAGTGAATACCCATTTATATTGTTAATTAAAAAACATACTTTGTTGAGATTTTTCCCAAAAACTTGTAAATTATTTCACAAAATAAATTCATACCAGTGTCCATTTATCTGTGCCTGGAAAAGAGTGCACATTTGCAAGTCATGCCCAATTATATCAACTTTCAGGGGCTCAGCATTTTTACCGCCAGGTTGTCCATTCCATCCAAGAGGAAGAATAGAAGTAGCAGTTCGGATAATAGGAGGGTCCACGATATCACCAAGTTCAACAGAATCAGTAGCTGTTAGACCAATTAATTCTTGTAGATGTGAAAATTGTGGCAATTGCTCAATGCCAGTAAAAATGGGGGCATTTGCACACATGCATGAATCATATATTCTGCATAAAGAAAGAAACAACATTAGTTGTGGATAGTCATTTTTTTCAATGAGAATGACTGAATGATAACACAATTAAAGAAATGCACTGGCGTGATACAGCGTCGGTGTCGTGATCTTAGAGGTGAGTGGAGGAGGCTGGATTGAGAGTTTGAGCGAAGAGGATAGCGAGGAATTGGCACAGTGGACTGTTTGTTGGTGACAGCAGCTAAACCGCTCGCAGCCACCATTGAAGATAAAACCCACCCGCCTGGGAGGTTTATTACTTATAAAAAAATAATAATAAAAATCGACAGGAAGGAGCAGACCGCACCCCTGCATTTTAATTAAGAGGATGCAGGGCTCGAACCTGTGGGTCTCTGGACTGAGAGCTAGCTCCAGTAACCAGTTGCCCACGAGAGCACCTGCTTTATTACTTCGATAATCTGATTACAATCTATAGGTGCCCCCTTTATAGGATAGGTGCACCTCTTAACTAACCACAATAATCCAATAGTTACCTAACAGAACTCCTAAACTCCTCCCCTCTCCTAACATAAGCAGCCAAGCCTATAGCCATGGCTGGGCCTGGGCCAGCGTCTATATTGACACCCAACAAAGGCGTCTATAACATGGCGGCCCTTAAACTTGTGTGCAAGGAAAACAGTGAGCCAGTTGCAGCTGTTTCACAAAAATTATGAGTTAATTAAATTAGGCTACCTTACGATTAATATAAGAAATCGAGTCACACTAACACAAGACTAATCACATTTTCCTCACGTTGAGTGCAGCATTTAGGATACCTTATCTAACATTTATAGCAAATAAATGTTTACAGAGAAGAGTTAGTATTATGAAGAATACAAATTTTCTTTATTCTCTATCATGATTTAGCTATTTATGAAGAATCCATAACAAGTTTAAGATTGAAGGACACAATAATTACAGGGTAAAGTCAGTATGAAGATGAAAGTTTAAGAAGTAAGCCAGAGAGATGGAAGACGAAAGTTTTGGCTAAGAGTTAATGAGTTGAAGATAACCTGATAATGGGTCTTACTTTTGAAATCTAGCTCTATAGGACTTCATTGAGTGTGACTGCAAACGCTCTCTTAACTCCGATATAACAGACTGGACCTGCACATGCCTTTGCCAAAATATAGCAAGAAAATGAGTGGACCCAATATGGTAATAAACTCAACCAAAAACCAAAGAAAAATAAAACATGCTTCCTATGTTTTAGCTTTTTTAGAATAAGGGGAATGAGCACCAAAATAAGAAGCTCATACCGACGTCATCTTGGAGTATTCTGAATCTGAAAGTGTATTGACTGATGAATCTCCCAATAGGTAAAGCTGAAAACAATAATAATATTTTCATGACAGAAGTTAAATACATTTCTGATATGGATGTACCATGAGAAATTAGTTAGGGCCCTTACAAGAGCAAATGGATAGCACATAACAAAACTAATATTTTGCTTCATGTTTTTTTTTTTCGAAGTATGATAATTTCTAGAGTTTGTCAATAAGCAAACAAAAATCAGAGCATTAATCGGAATGGCACAGTAAGATTATTTAAATAAATGACATGTTTGTGCCAATCTTTCATCACCTAATCTTAGGAACAAGCAAGTTCAAGACTTATCACATTTTCTAAGTTGAAACAGAATAATGAATATCTTGAGATAGAAGCATTGTGGCATATCGTTAAAGTCAAATTAGAGAAAATGTATAAATGCTACAGGTAATATTTTTATAATAAAATTGTAGCTCTTGAGTGCTAAGCCATAGATGATCTTCAATCATATGACTAGTATTTTCTGTTCCAATAGGCTCATTTACATGTGAAGCTGTGGTAATATGTAAATCTCCCTTACTGAATCGAGAATTGCAATCTGGAACAAAGGGGCAGTGGGTATCATGTTGAATAGGAGTTAAAAACTGTCTTTGCAAAATAGTTTTGGTTAAGTGATTAAGTCTCTTGCAGTGTTTTGGCCTCCAAGTTCTGCCTCCTTCACTTGGAGATTTGTCCTTTGATGACTGGCATTGCAGAGCTAGTGAGGCAACAAATGTCCTGCTGCAACAAGACCTCAACTCTCTTATCGTTCTTGAGGCTTGGACAGTGGGACTCTTTGGAAGCATCAGAATCACTGTGACTGGTAAGGTTTCTGATCCTACCAGGGATCTCTCTCAGGCGGTAGGGGTGGTGAGCTGGAGGATGAAGGCGAGGGCCGGCGCTGGGGCGCCGTGGCTGAGGGTGGCGGCTAGGTCACGCGAGAGAGAGAGAAAGAATTGACGGAAATCTCCCGGCTCCCTTCAGGAAGCCGGAAACAATTATGTTTCTGCTTAATTGTTCCAAAAGGGGATTACAATATTTATAGTCCTTGGACTCTAATAATAGGAATATTGATATAAATCTAATAATAAATGGATATCTATGGGCCTTAGCCCTCTCCTAATGACCGCAGCCTAGCCACTATTGGGCTTTGCGCCTGATATATGGAATACCGGTCATAACAGTGACTTTGATGGCACTGCCCCAGATATGGAGTGTCTTGCTGTTGTTCGCTGAAGAATAGACATGGCTCTGGGGTATGGCTGGGGGCTCGGGAGGGCCCTCCCTCTTGTCTTGCCCTAGCATTTAGTGATTAAACCTTGTTGTGGTCTATTTATTTTCATCACGGGCGCACATGTACATTAAGAATTAAGGGCGCGAGTGTATACGCTTATTCGCACCCCCAACAACACACACACACAGAAAAGGTTAATGTATGTGTTACTAACCTCACCAAACGGCACATATGAAGGCAAAGAAGGTACCCTGTTCCAGCGTTTAGAACCCTTTGCTTCAGATGCATTTATTTTCTCAGTCCTATTACTGTCTTCAGTGTTCCCTCCATCTTTATCAGATAAAGGGGCAAGAGCAACTCCTTGTGAACTTTCTTGAATCTCAAGAGATTGAGGTGGTTCTTCTGATTCATCGACCTTTGATTGCAAATAACTATCCAATTGTGATGGTGCTTTCCCAAAAACATTTGTTTGTTTTTGAATTACACTTAAGCTTTTTCCGCACCCCTTCCAAGGGAACAAGTTTTGAAAGCCTCCAAAGTGACTTTTTGCACTGGACCAACGCCTAGAACGAGCTGTTCCCCGTTGTTCCCTTTGGGCCTTCCAAGACTTGCCTCCATAGTTTCTTCAGATTTCACACCAGTTTTATTTATAAGAGATACTTCAGGTGTTTTGCGCATTGTAGTGGTGAAAGTAAGCTGGAGATAGAATGCGTGGTACCAAGTCTTCTGGAATACAGTAGGATTTGAAGTAGTCTTGCCATCCTCTTTTGTGAACATAACTAACAAAAGGAAAACAAGGGAATAAAGGAATAATTTTGAGAGCATCAAACCTGTTACATTTATCTCTCTCCAGATAAGCAGTGTTAGCTAATAGTATTTTTAATAAGCTCATCAAGTGCAAGATCCTAGCTATATCTAAAGAAACTTACTCTCTCAAAGCAGCATTCCCAACAGGTGGCTGAGAGAAGGTGATGCACTTCACATGAAGCGTGTTATTCTCTTTAGATGGAGTGGTAGCAATAACTCTCAAGATTGCTAGTGTAGCCAATGCAGCAACCTGTGGTTGTATTGAAGATGTATGAGCAAATAATGAGATACTGTATATTATCCACAGGTACCTACCGCCCCACCAAGTGAGTGTCCACAAAGAACAAGTTTCCTGTTCCTTCTCTGTGCGAGATTGTATAGGTCCAGTGCTGGAATTCCATTAGCACGAGCCAAGAAACCCTGTATGGTTATATTAGGTTAGGAAAATCACCAAATCCTAACCACAATGATATGTGAACATAAGATGAACTGATTCAGCATGAAAATGCATACTTTCGGTGCACTGCAGGTTTTGATTTTCTTAGCTTCTTTGATGTTTCTCGGTAAGATTTCCCATGGTTTTCCTCACCCTTTTGGGCATCATTTTGTTCAGGGTCAACATCAGGAGCCAAATCCTGAGCAGTATCTTCATGAAAAAAGGTCCCTTGGAGTATATTCACATCAGCAATAATATCTCTATAAATTGAGGAAAAATGAACAGTTGATTCAATTGTATTACTTTAAACACAATGGACATTTGAGAGTCTGAAGTTCCATAAAACTCTTACTTGTACTCCTTTGTGCCAATAAATGTAGCAAATAGGGTGTCACCAGCCTCTGCTAACAGATACCTGCATAATTTAACCACTAAGTAGATTTATTTATAGGGTGCATTTTTCCTACTCCCGTGTGTAACTACTCCCATCTTTAATAAACAACCTTGTCTATGGGTGCATACACATTGATCAGTTTGCTTATGTTTATATATACTCATTTTAAGATACTCTTTATCTTACTACGTAAAACCATGTGCAGATTGTCATTATTTGGACTACTTTAAATAATGAATAGGTAATCAGAATAAAAATATAGATATTGTGTAGAGATCCAATGCCTACAGGATTGTCCAGGAGCGGAAGTAATTTTTTAGATTCACTATTTGCTTTCCAGCAAAGATCACACGTTTAGGATGTCCCATAGCATAATTTACCCTATCCTCACAGTAATTACAGAAAGGACTAGTTTTTTGTGTGCATTTACATGGTTACTTGATCTACTTTAGATTAGAGTTGCACAAAAAATAGCTCAATTGTATTTGATTCTAGGGCTTGATTACAAACTTTTGCAAAGAATGAAAACAGTAGCAGAAATCACAACAAATATTGAATCCCCTAAGTGGGCTTCAGCTTTTGGCTTACCGATGTGGTACATGATCCAAGGATGGTTGAACACGCTCCAGGGATACAATGTTTCCACCGAAATCAGACTTAAACTTGTTGATATATCTCATCATCTCAGAAACAGGTCTCTGCAAAAGCATACAGATATCAACAAAAAAAAAGCCCTTTACTTCAATGGGATAGGCTTAAACTGTTACTATCCTAACACTTTTTTTCTTCAGATTGAAAAAGGATGTCATAGTGACAAGAAATATGTAGCAAATCATATACGTCAGAACTCAGAACATTCAGCGAATTGCATCATGGAAGAGGGGATGCTGATCGGACATATTGTAAATGAAGATGAATGAACGAAATAAGGTAATGCGTCAATACAATGGGAAGCTAGAACCAGTATAAGCATCTGGGCATTTCATGCAATCCATTTGCAAGGAAACATCTTTTTAAAACAAGTGCAAGGCTAGTTGAGCAGCACAGTGGGTCCTAGCGTATCAATCAGGTAGGCTAGTCAAAAATTAGATACTAGGAATTAACAGAAAGGGATGAAGACTTGAAAAGTAAATATGAAAACAATAAATCTGGAAAATTTATATTTATATGGTTTGTAACTACTATACCAAGCTCAGCACAAGTAATCCAAGACCAACTAAATCAAGCAAGAACATCAAAAGACAGGGTGCTGCTCCTTCATGCCATATTAATTAATTAATAGTATGGTTTTGCTCAGAAAAATTGTCCAAGATTATGTGCCTACATTTGGTGGATGGAACACTACATGATGATTACAATACAGAGACGTGCAGATTTGATTACCCTTCCCCAACCAGAAGGGGCAGGCAACTAATAAACATTCTAGCGTCCAAACGTTTTTTTTTTTTTTTTTTTTTTGACGCAAAAGACTGGAGGGGATCCCCACTGCGATTAAATTTCAATTAAAATAAAAGGAGCAGAGTTCTAGCGTCCAAACGTTGATACTGCATAACTATGCGTCACTGCTTACTTTTACCGCATGCACCATTTGCACCCCAATTTACTTTTATCGTGATCGGTAAGGGCGAGCCGGAAAAAAAAATTGAGGAAATGCCAACGCACGGACCTTGTAGACGCACTCGGCGAGGACCATGGCGCAGAGCAACTCCTGGAGCTCGGCGACGGTATCAACGCGGACAGCGCGGCAGAGCTCGCGGAGCTGTCGGCTACGGCGCTCGTACTCCTCCCGGAACATGCGTTCCCGCTGGCGCCTGCGGTCCCCGGGCCACGGCCAGGCGGGCCGCGGCGGGGGCCAGGGCCACCGCGGCGCCTGCGGCAGCGCCGCCGCCCAGGGCTGCAGCCGCGCCGCCTGGTCCCGCACCCACGACTCCACGCGGCTTGCCAGGGCGGCCGCCATTGACGTGGGGTGAGGTCGGGTTTGGCGATCTGGTCGAGGAGAGGGAAGAGGGGGGAGAGTGGGGGATATGCCCGCGGGTATATTTTGGGGTTGCGGCCCAGTAGATCCAGTTCCAATGGAACTGGAGAGACGTATCGCTTTGGTTTTGTTAACGTTTTTTTTTTGTTTGACTGAAGTTTTGTTAACGGTTTGGGTTCTCCTTCCGGCACAACTCCACAGGTGCTCCTCTTGTTAAAAAAAAAAAAAAAAAAAAAAAAAACTCCACAAGTGCTCCGTACAAAATTGCCATGGAGGTTTTCAGCGAGATCCCATCCCATGCGTATCCATATATCTCACCATTAGCCATCGTTTCAAAAAGCTTTAGCTCTTTACTCCCTCCATTCTGATTTATCTGGTGCTAAAGATGAAAATGGATGGGATAAATCCCGTTTCGTCAGCAACCGTATACCCTGTCTATTTCCCTTTTTAGGATAAGGAAAACGGGATAAAAAACGGGACAGAGCGAACCGGGTGTGGGATTAAAAACAGTATAGTGATTTTCCATCCGTATTTGCGGTATCCCATTTTTTACAAGGATATTCCCGTTTCTTTCCCTTTTCCTTTTTAACAAAATCCTTTCTATTTCTACTACTCAAGGTATTCATCATTCTAGTACAACTATTGCAATAGAATGGCAACAGACTCGTGTACAGGGAACTAGTTTTTTTTTTTTTTTTTTGGTTCGCGGGATAAGTCTGGTTTGTGCCATCGGCCTGTGCTGATGTCGCGCTACTGGCCCGTCCTCTGCTCTGCCTCCACGCTACGCGACCTGTCTGATGTCGCGCTCTCGGGGATCAGGATTGAGGAGACCGTGGTGAACTAGTGAACCATTAAATTAAATCAAATAAACATGTATGAGAGTGCTGCGTGCTGGTGGACTACTGCACTGTATTGGCTGCTATTGGCGTATTGCTGCTGAACACATGTTGTTTCCTGTTTGTGTTTTTTTTTTTTTTTTTGCGAAGACTGTTTGTGACTTGTGAGTTGTGAGCATATATGTGTTACGTCTCTTGTCTTGTGTGATGTAAAGATGTATCCCCTCCGTCCCATAGAGTTTGACGTTTTTTACTTTTGAACTTCATGTTTGATCCTCCGTTTTATTCAAAATATTTATGTAAATAATAAAATAAATTAATTAATATTTAAGTATCTTTATTGATAAAATAAATCATAACAAAATAAATTATATTTGTGCAAAAAAAATTGAATTAGATGAATCATCGAACAAAATGACACGTAATCCGGGATGACAAACTCAATGAGACGGAGGGAGTATGGTAATAGGTCTCTGTATTTGAGCTATCATATACGGCATACATGTACCGGCTTAAGTTTTCGTTTACAGTTCATTTTCATCTATTTTCCGATTGTATTTACTCATTTTCGTATTTATCCGCTACCGTTTCGCTCTAGGCTGTCTGGCTTCCGCTCCCGTTTCCGTCTAAAAATATGAAAACGAAAATGATATAACACTCATTTTATGTTTTGGCCATAATATCCGGCGCCATGAAGATATGGGGAGTAAATTAATTATTTGGTAATTAAACCAAGCGGCATGCACTGGCCAGCAATGAAGCGTTACATGCAACCACCTATCAGCGATGAGATAGAATTAGCGGCTGGGCTGCATGCGCGGCTGTTGTTACTCAACATGCATGAAGTTAATATGTTTTTTTTGGGATTAGGCTCGCCACGCCACATAAATCCGAATGGAAATTATTCAGGTTGTTCTGCTAATGGTTTATAGAGCTGATAAGTCGAACGTTGTACCATAACTAATTTTTTCGTGATTGGCCGTTCATCTGTTTTTCATTAAGAGTAAAGCATCAACAATACAAGCAATCCTTGATGTGGTGATAAGATATTTGTTGATTCCATTGATGGCGAGCAACCTAGTTACTGGATACTACAACATAAAGGATTACATGGCAGCTAGATTGCGCGACCAAATAGGGCAGACAACATCAAGCGTCCTTAACCCCACTTGCAGCCATTGTTAAGCTTCCAGCACGAAACTCTTGAAAAGCTCCTGGATCGTTGCGATGTCGTGCCTGAACACTCCTTCCATAGTATTTAGGAGGCAAGCAAGAGGCAAGAGTCGAAAGTTCTTCGTGAAGTACACTCTAGCTGTAATCGTTGCTCAAGCCACCAAGATGTAATGTCTGCAGAACCAAAGAAGCAAGGCCAAGCGGTGAGAGCAACACATCCATAGCTGCCTCGCAAAGATGCAGCCGAGGAACAGGTGCTCACAAGTTTTGATCTCCTGATTGCATACAGCGCAAGCATCCTCCTACTGCAGCCCATGTCTTCTATGCATTGCCAACCAAAAGAAAAATTACTTGACCTTTGTCGGCGCCTTGGTGTTCCACAATTCACGAGCTCCAAGCATTTTGGTGGAACCCGCAAAGAAGGCGTGATAGGCGGATGATGCTGAGTATTTCCCATCCCTTGTCCACCTCCAGATGAAACGATCTGCTTGCAAAGCATCCAGCACCACCTCAAGGAGCAGCCCCCAAACGAGTAAGTATTGGCACAACACATGTTCAATCGGAGCACCGACAGTGTTGCGAGCCCAACAGTTATTGGTGTTCTTTTCTTGCCGAGCGCCGAGATGGCCAAGTAGAGATTGGGCACGTAGTGGTAGAGCGGCCCAACTCAAGACCAATTGTCTGTCCATAGCCTAGCGGCGACGCCGTTACCAATGATCATAGACATACTGACGACGGCCATAGCTGCGACATCCCTCTCATTCCTTGATGGCAGGTTTCCCAACATGAATCAACATTCGTTCGACCCAACCATTCCCATCTTAGTCTCAGCGCCATCCCAAAGAAGCGCAGGTCCATGACCCCATGGCACCCAGCTCAGTAGGCCTACAGACAATTGGCCACGCCAAGTTGTAGTGCCCGCCCGTGGTCGCCTCCTTGCCTGCCCACGAGAATGCTCGGTGCCTTTTGTCAATCTGGTCAATCGCCCACTTGGACAAACAACAAGATATGCTCATATGGACTGGGATTGCGGATAGGGTGACCTTCGTAAGGAGGACGCGACCGGAGTGGTTCAATAGACCCACTTTTAAGTTGGTATTCTGGCCGCCACCGGGTTCACGAGAGCCTGTTCGTCCGCCCTTGACAGTATCTTAAGCGAGGGCGGTACACCAAGATAGCGACATGGGAACGATGCCACCGCACATGAGAACGCAGCCTGAATAATCCCTAAACCCTCCTCTGAACATCTGATTGGAATTTTGATACACTTGTCGATGTTTGTGACTAGCCCCGAGGTGCCAGCAAATAGCCTCAGAATGCGGCTCACAGCAGATCTTTCGTTGTTGGCGCGACCAGCAAAACCAGATCATCCGCATACAGAGAGGTGCGATGAGTTACCCGACATGGAAGAGGCGTGAAGACGCCACGACAGTCTGCTTCTCTGAACAGGGAGTTCAAGGCCTCCATGACAATGACAAACAACATGGGCAAGATGGGTCGCCTTGCCGAAGGCCCCGAGCTTGAATAATTCTTCTCCTTGTGGTTCCATTGACAAGCACCTTGGTGCTCGCCATCAACAGGAGGGTCAAGATCCAGTTGGTCCATCTCCGCGGAAACCCGACATGACGGAGAACTTCAAAGAGCCATGTGATAAGTTCAAGTAAATAGTGTCTGATGTGGTGATAAGACATTTGTTGATTACTTACAAGAGCCATGTGATAATAATGTTATTAAACACACTAATTTGTCTTTCTTGAAAGCGGGCACTAATCAAATGCCAATATACTTTCCAGTTGAGGTTAGTATAATATATAGCATTTGTTCCATGTACATTTATTACTTTTTTGACATATCCTACATGTAACACTATGGATATCTCTTCATGATATAACATACTATTGTTTTGTATCACATTTCATACTCTAGGTTTGTCAGATCGCGCTGAGGGAGATCGCTACTCAAAGCAACTCAATTGTACTCCAAGAGATTGGCTAAAAATGTTTTCCAAATCTCCTAATTTATCTATTATGTAGAATGAAACACCCATAAAAAAACTAGACTAATCCAACAGCTTTTGGAAAAACTTTCCATTCTTGCTATATAAATCTGCCACGTCATGGGACCCTGTCATCTTCGGCACTTCTAGCAATGACACGTGTGTGTGTGTGTGTGGATGAGGCGCAATGGGGGAAAAGGTCGGGTAGCTAGCGACGCTCGTCATCCAAATATAGCCACCGAATTTCTAGGAATATAGAACGAGTAAATTTAGAACAACGTTTAGACAATCTATTGGAGTGGTACTTTTTGTCAATAATAGCTATATATATAGCTTTACACAACGTTTTAACCAATCTCTTGGAGATGCTCTTAATATCATATATTTTACTGGTAATTGTTCTCCCATTCCATGTGTTATTTACTAATAATAAATTGTTATGTATAATTGCACCAAGTTATACTTAGAGCAACTCCAACAGCCTATCCAAAAATATATTCCAAAAACCAAGATTTAGCAATTCTCTAAAATAAATAGCCCATAAAAAAGCAGAGTACTCCAACAGCTCTTGTATAATCGGCCGATCTAAATGTTTGAAACTGCCCTGTCATTCCTTTTTTAGGTACAATTGCATGTCTCCGGTCAAGAAAATGCGTGGGATAGAGGAGGATTGCCGGCTAAAAAGAGTAGGAAGCTGGGATGGCGAGCAAGGGACGCTCGCTTAATTTGCCTAGTGGAGAATCAGGAATAGAAGACGAGCCAAATTAGATATTGAGATGACGAGGCTGTTGGAGGTAATTTTTTGCCTATAAAAAGCCAAAATGGATTTCACAGGGTGATTTGGAGAGGCTTGGAGTTGCTCTTACTAGCTAGAGAAGTTTTTGCATGCTACTGTCAAGATTTTGTGTGTGTATGCCATTACAGGATCCATTTTTTGTGTGCTCTATTGAAAAGTTTCAGTATAGATTCTTCAAAAAAAGTTTCAGTATAGCTGGTACTTGAGGTTGGAGCATTGACCGTGCAAGGGATGTGCCTCCACTTCCTATGTGCATAGCCTGAATGTTTATTTGGCGATCGAGTCCATATGCATCAACCCCTGCTGCTTCCTCCAGCACCTTCTTTTTTTTTACAACAGACTATTATACTTAACAGCAAACAGCTGCTAGGAGCCTTACAAAGTTCAAGGCAACGGAATGAAGTGCCTCTGCATGAGAGCAGGTACATTGTAAACCTGAAGAAACAGGATTTTGTGAGTCTATTAAAGAGATTTTGTAAACCTGAACAAAATCCTGTTTCTTACTAATATCAAAGCCGGAACAATTTGTTCCTGGATCTTTCAAAAAAAGACTGCCTAGCTAGAACATCAGCAGTTTGAGCAGATCAAATAGCAAGAGCAAAGATATATCGGCATATCGGACTGGACCTGGTCGCCCTCCGCGCGGGCGACTCGGGGTCCCAACCCTAGCGCCGCCGCCCCCAGGCCCTCCCTCCCCCATTCTCCACCTCGCCGTCGCCGGAGGAAGGCCGCCGGGAATCCGAGCGCCCCAATGAGGGCGGCGGCGAGGCCTCTCACCCGGGGGAGGGTCGCGAGGTCACGCGCGGGGTGGATCTCGGCGGCTATGGCGGCGGCGTCGCGGGGGGGGGGCGTGCCGAGGCTGTGGGCGAGGTGCCGGGATGGTGGAGGAGGCCGTGCGACGACGGGAGTCTCGACGGTGCAGCGGTGCGTCGAGGGTTCGATGGTGGCACGGGCGGGGCGCTAGACTTGCCGCCATGGGGGGCTGATCCGTGCTCCCACGCCTGGTTGTGCGGGCCGGCCGACCAGGGCTGCAGCGGGCGGCACGACGGATGTTGCGCGGCGGTGGCATCCGACGGCGGCACCGCAGGGTCTTCGGAGGGAGGCGATGCGGACGACGCGGGCGGTGGTCGTGGAGCGCGGGGCGGGGGCGGAGCGGCGAAGAGTGGTTCGACGGTGGCGGCCTCCGTGCTCCACCGCCGGGCTTTCCTCTTCCCATGGTGGCGCGGCCGACCACCCACATCGGGGGCGCCGGAGAACCCGGTCGCGGGCTGATCCGGCGACCCAGAAGATGGGCGTCGGCGTCAACGTTGACCATGGTGGCGGTGTTTTCGGACGGCGGCGACGATGAAGCAATTGGGTTGGCCGTATCGGGGTTGAACCCGTGGCCGGCCATGGTGGCTTCCACAGTTCGTCAAGGTGGAGGATTCGTGGAAAGGGACGACGAGGATGGCAGCGGACGCCGGCATTTGTTTTCCAGATCTGTATTTCGCGATGGTGCACGCCGCCGGGCGGTTGGCGTAACGGCATGGACCCGGGGGACATGGCATTGGTCGCCACTATCTATGACGGGCGGTGACGCCCGAGGGCGCCACTTTCCTCGCCGGAGGCGCCGTCTTTCAAGTGGATCTCTACGGTGAAAACCAGCACCGTTGGGTGGGCGGCGATGGCGTCTTTGGATGTCATTTTTCGTTGGAGACGTCGTTGGTGGAAGATCCCTTGGATGTCGGTGGCGCCGGCATCAAGGAGAGACGACTCATCGCACACACTTATGGGGCCTTATGCCGTTGCCAGGTCACAGGATCCGGAGTCTCTAATGGTGGATGGGTTTTGTTTTTTTTTTCAGAGTGCACCAGTGTATTCGGGTGACCTTAGTCTTACCTGTAACACTGTCGTTCAGTTGTAATTGTGTTGGCCTGATGCATCCTCGGATGACTGAAGCCGGAATATAATTTCCTTTATCTAAAAAAAAGAACATCAGCAGTTTGATTGTCAATCCTTTGGTTCCAGCAAATTCTTGTGTATCTCTTGGCCTGTAAAGTTGGAGAAGATTTGAGTGAAGTATATGATTCTCCAGTCCGGTGGATTAGCTTGATCCTGAGCATTCAGGAAATCCACTATCTATTCTACTACTTTCATTACACATGAAAAGGAAGTGTACCTTGTGCTATGGAATCCGTAAGGCTGCATATCTATGCACAGGAGCCCAGTGGTTGTGGATCAAACTTGATCTGCTCCCTTGTGGTCACCTTTCCTGCTTTTCTTTTGGAAACAGAGCATTTCCCAAATCTCAGGATTTGGTTCGGAGAATGCAAATTTATCAGATAAAGATCTAGACCTGTTTAATTTGATGCGATGGTGTACGTCAAATTAAGATGGCTAGCTATAGGTTTGAATCTTTCAAGTATTTGAAAAAGTCTTCGTGTATATGGTTTAGAAGGAAGCTGTGTAAATAGAAAACCTTGGAGGAGGTGAATCCAAAGGTCATGCTATCATATCAGCTTGTCTCATGACTGCTGATGGGTTGGCCTGTCGAAAATGGAACTATTGGCCTGTACTGTTGGCCCTTCACTCTCTGTCTCTATCTTTCTCTGGTCTCTGAATGTAGGCCTTTTGCCCTGATCCTCTGCTTCCTGTGCAAACTTCTGATCCTAAGGATCCAGAATTGACACTTAAGTTATGCTATGATGAGGCCATGAGCATGCTCCAACCACTGGGCAGAGAACTTGACCTTCTGATTGTAATATTGCCCAACAATAACGGCTCTCTTTACAGTACTTTATCTTAACTTCAAAATGCACTCGACCCTTGACTGACTATCTAAAACTAAAACTCCTATCGCCTCTTCAGGTAACTTAAAAGAGAGATTGGACTACTGTCTCAGTGTTGTCTTAGAAAACATGTTCAAAGATGAGCAAACAGTATCATGCAAATGTTGCCCTTAAAATCAATGTCAAGGTTTGTTGTATGCTGTTGCATATGTGCCTAGCTGGTCCGAGGAGGAAGATATTAGGTGATACTCTGTACATATTACTTTGAAACTGTAGGTAGGAGGAAGAAATGTTGCACTTGCTGATTCGAGGAGGCTGACCTGTGTTGGTGACATACCACTATGTTATGCATCATGGGAAAAGTAACAGTCTCTTGCATTCAAAAAAAAAAAAAAAGTAACAGACTTTTTGGTCGCTGGTCGTTTTTCTTGTTATTTGTGGCGAGTTTCTAGTTTAGTACTTGAGGTGTGTGTATTTACTCTTTGCACTCGGATTATGGGTCCTTTTGGACTCGTGTATTGTTCTTTTCTTTTCTACCTAATGAAATGATGCGTAGCTTTTTTTTTCTTAGTTTGAAAAAAAAAAGTAAAATTATTTTTCCCTCAGTATTGTGAAGAACTTGTAGTGTTTTATGATGTAACCTCTTTTGTTCCATGAACATAGGCATGTACTCCTTCAATTTTAAATTATAAGTCATTTCAATAATCTTAGAGAGTCAAATCTCAAGTTTGACTTATAATTTGGGATGGAGGGAGTACTTTTTGAAGCCTGCTTATATGCCACCGGTGACCTATGTGGTGCTCCAGAAGCGTCGCCATGCACCGGTTGTTTAATAAGTCTCTAAATAAATAATCATCTTTTATCTCGGATTTCTCACTAACTAAAAGATAGAGAATTGGATTGGTGGCTATCTAGAGTATGTATCACTAACTATAGATAGAGAACGGTATTGGTCGCTGTCTAGAATATTTATGTGCAAGTTAGGCTCCCTAGAGTATGCACAAGTCATTGAAAAACTCTTGAAGAATAGAAAGATATACAAATTAAATTTTATTAAAATGTTCTTCTAAATGATGATTCGGAGAGCAAGTTAAAAAAGGTTCAGATTGTAGATGCTCTAACGTCTGACTGGAGCTTGACATCTTCAGGGACGATCCAATGAGCAAAGCCAAGACAGCCCAGTGCCCACACGGTGGTTATCTCGAAAGCCGGAGAAAGATCTGAACTGAAAGGCTCCAATATGTACAAGTCAGCAGATTAGGTATCTGATTCAAATACGTAAAGTCAGCCGATTAGGTATCTGATTCGACAACGCGTGAAACATACGTCTCAGCGACCCATCTGTAGCACTGAGAATGTTGACTCATCTCAACAGAAAAAAGGCATAACAAATGATGAACAAACACGACACATATTTCTGCGACAAAATCCATGTACGGCATCAGATATGATTCAGGACAAGAAACATGTGAACTGCAAATTTCAGATGAACAAGAACTTTTCAGAGGGGAACCACCACTTACTCCGCGAGACAAAAACTGTATAAAACCTCATATGTACCAAACCAAAGACAAGAGTATATAGCTATATATGCAGGCTGAATATATACAGCAAAGCAACCAACACCCCCCCATTATTCCCCTAATTACATAACCATGGTTCCCGGGGCACTAGCAGCTAGCAGGAGTAGTGCGGCTGGTGCAAGGTCCTCTTCATCTTATCAAGGATCCCGGCAGCCTTCCGTCGTGCCCTTGAAGTGCCGTTCTGCGCGAGCCAGGCCAGGGACCCGTTCAGCTTCTCGTGCTCCGCAACCTCTCTCAGTTTGGTGCGGTCATACATACAGACTGCAAAGAGAACCGCAACTGCATTCTCCTTGTTGCGCTTGCACTGGTCTTCCTTTATAACATGGAGCATGGAGGCCACGCCACCAGTCTCACCGATCTCCTCTACTGTCTCATGGTCGCTCGACAGCAGGGCAAGGATGGCCAGAGACTCATCCACAAGTGAGTCATCAGCGATGGCCTTCAGGGTCACGTCAATAACCCCACACTTGGTAGCCCTTGATTTGTTCTCGTGCAGCATGCAGAGGTTGAATATAGCTGAAGCTGCATCTTTCTTTGCTATCATGCTGCCATGTTCGAGGAGATCGACTAGAGGTCCCATCACGCCTAGTTCGCCAATCTTCACCTTGTTGCTGTCAAGGGCAGATAAACTAAAGATGGCAGCTGCAGCATTGCTCCGGGCCTCCATGGTTCCTGATTGTAAGGTTCTTATAAGGAACGGGATTGCCAATGGGTCATCTCCAATAATCTTCTTGTTGCTCTCATGAATAGAAAGATTAAGAATAGTTGTCACCATATCCTCCAGAACTTCTGCATTGTTTTCTAGCTCTGGGTTGGATGCTATGGAAATCATCTGTGAGATTGAATCTGGTTTTCTCTCCTATGGCTGCTCTTAGTGAACTGTTGCACTTTGTCAGCAGCCTGAGATCTTTAATGGCTTCCCTCTGCTCAGATAGGTTTGACGACGATGCAATCCTCTCAAATATTTTACGAAATGTCTTCCGCTCATTGTTTGTAACCAGATCTTCGTCTTGGTTCTCAACTGGTGGCAGAGTGATCCCATTATCTGTGCACCACTGTGAGATCATGCTTCTCACAAGGTGGTTCGGGATGATAATTGTGTTTGAAAGGACTTGTTGAGTCTGTGGGCATGTACGGTTTCCAGCACTTAACCATTCTTGAATGAAACGACGATCATATGTCTGCACAAGGAGTAGATTTATGTCAAGCTTATGCCACAAAAAAAAATTACGACAATTCAGCAGTAAAGAAAGCAATTACTTATGAAACATATTTATAACTCATAAGCTACATGACTTTAGTGTAAGCATACAGAGAAACAAACAGTTGTATGAAGCAGATTGACTGATTTGTACTTTCTCAACCATTATGTTAAGCCAATACACAATTTTGGATTCATGCAAAATAAGAGGTTTTATGAATGGATCAATACACAACGTCAACATCAGGGACCACACAAAATAGGTAGTCATTTATAAATAGAATTTAGTTAAATCACTCAGTCAACCAGGCACAGTGATGGATATGGGACCTCCAGGAAAATGAAGCTAGTATACCAACCAATTTATTCAAGAAGAATTTAAATTAACCTATTTCTCCTCAAGGTAAAAGTATCAGTGCCATACCAACTTTTTCATGCAAAAAAAGCTGCAAGCAGAAGTCTCAATCGTATTTATTTGAACACAACTGGGTGGCGCAGGGCTAATTAAAATTTGAATTAGACTTGTCACGTCGTTTGTAAGGAAAACTTTCCCTGAACGAAGGAATAAATTCTGAACAGGACACGCCGACAGAGGCAGGACCAAGTCAATACAGCAGAGCTAGAATGGAATATAGCACATCTCCAAAGGGACAGGCAATTGAAGTGTTGAAACTAGTTTCCAAAACCAGTTAAAACTGAATCATCAAACATTAACTTCTGTTATGAGCAGCTCTATTTTCCTTTTAATTCAACTTAATACATACATTTACATGTTGACTCGCTCCATTCCAGAACTTTTATGGCTTTAACTTTCAAAGAAGTAACAACTTCACTTGGTGGGATGAAGCAATTGAAAGAAAACCAGGAAAGGGATGAAGCAATTGAAACAAGAACCAAGAACAGCCCAGAAAGAATCAAGGTATATAAAATTTTTGCTGGCAATGGAAGTCTCAGAAAACAAGGACCAGTACCACAGCATCAATGTAGAATACAGTGGACCGAAAACCGAAAATAGGTTCGTTAGATTGACGGGTTGCTCACATCACACCGACAGAATGATGCAAACAAAATCCCAAGGCCATAAAAGCTGTATCTTCGCATGATTTGTCTGTGCGAAGAACTAGGGAACGGCAAGTGAACATGGCCATAACTCGAGTCACATGCACTGTCCAACATGGGGGGCGTAAGAAGGTCAGAGTGACAGCAGCACCCATCTGAAATCACGTAATAATAAATCCTCGTTCCAAATCCTAGCCATAAAATCCGGGTCTCGTGTTGCAGTACGCAACGTCATCTGTGGAAAGAGAGCAGAAGAGCACGCGGTTGCGTAGCAAAGAGGAAGAATGGCCATGTGGTAGCTTGCCATGGAGAAAGTACAAGAGAATGGCAATGAGAAATCGTAATTTTGTTTTTACAAGAGTTAGCAAGAGGTTAAATAATTAAGAAGAGCACAGGTAATTAGAATACTCTGGCTCAGTAAGAACAGTCTATTTTAGCCCATGCCTGGAGAATAACCGTCCACCAATAATCGAACGACAAAAGCAACAGAAAAAGGGGGAAAACTGACTGTAACAAAAGGAACAGTAAAAAAAACAACTGGTAGAAAGATTTTTTATGAAAAAAAAATTATATAAAAAAACACTGCTCAGCAGCCGCAATCACATCACGGGAGAGCGGCGAATCACGAGCAAAAAAGTATATAGCAGATGAAAAAAATTAAATAAAAATAAAGGGGGCACAAACAAAACTGTCCGAGGCAGGAAAGGGACAGGTGGCGGTATCATCAGAAGCTTCTGGCGCACCACAAAATTAAATTTCGCTGTGCGTGTGGAGGTTCAGACGTCGCAGCAGCGCTAGCACGACGAGGAGGATGAGGACACGAGAGTAGAGGAGGAGGAGGAATCATTAAAAGGAAAGGTAAATAAATCATCATATATACTGTACGCGCTAAAAGGAAATTCGAAATCCACCTATACTCGTATCGTAGGAAATAATAAAATCGCACCTCAATTCTTTCCTTAAAAATCGTATTAATAAGGCAGGCTAAAACTTACTAGCTTGGTTGAGAAATGGCAATTAACGCTAATCGACCCCAGAACACCAAGCGACGACGGGGAAGGGAAGGGAAGGGAGTACCTGGCCGGAGGCGAGGACGACGGGATCCCCATGATCTCCGAGGAGATGGGGCAAAGGAAGTGCTCCGGGACCTTGGCATCCCCGTGCGGCGCTTGTTCTGCCCGCCGTCCACGCCGTCACCTGCCCTGTCCTTGCGGGGTGGGCCAAGCTCGGCGTCCCTGAGCTTTGGCGAGCGCCTCGGCCGCCTCGTCGAAGGCCTCGGCGTCGGCGCTCCCTGCCGCCACCGCGGCCACCAGGCGCCTCAGCCGGCGCCGCATCGCCGCCGCCTCCTCTGCCGAGTCCACGGGCGTCGGCTTCGCCATCCCCTCTCAGCTAGCTAGCCAACGGTGTTATCGGACGCTGCTACCTGCTAGCGCTGAAGCCTCGCGGTCGCGGTCGGGGTCGGGCCTGGCGCCGGCCGGCGGGCATGGAGAGGTGGCGCGTGGCGGAGGAGAGGCCGGGAGGGGAGAGGACCAGAGGAGGGGAGGGTTAATGGGTGGCGGACGGGTGGTGGTGGGTTACATTGCAGAGGAAGGAAGAAGCGGCGGGTTTATACGAGGGTGGGACCCGCACGGGCACGTTTAGCCCCGTGATTGTTGATTTGGTTTCGAACGGCGGGGCCACCGGGTTGGGTTTTGGCCGGCCGCCACTGCCTGCTGGACCAGCTTTATTTCTTTCCTTATTATTATTATTATTATTATTATTATTATATAATTGCACATCTATATGCTCCTAAATACTACTCCTAGTATCTTGATGCTACAATAAATCAATTTCTCCAATCATCAAAAGTCAAACTAAATAAATTTATAGAAAGTAATAATATCATCTATGGCACCGAAATACAATATAAAATTTAAAATATATATCATTATGTATCTAGTCATACCAAATATGCATCATAAAAATATATATATCATGCCATAT
Organism: Hyparrhenia diplandra; assembly: GCA_015847255.1. Taxonomy (NCBI): domain Eukaryota; kingdom Viridiplantae; phylum Streptophyta; class Magnoliopsida; order Poales; family Poaceae; genus Hyparrhenia; species Hyparrhenia diplandra. Next base: position 100,992 of record JADLZK010009811.1, read on the forward strand.
CTAATGATACTAATTTAGTATCATAAATGAATAGTAATATTTAAGGAAATTAAATTTAATATAGTTTGTTATAAATCAATTTATTATGTGATAGAGGCAGCAAAACTGTAGCAACAATAAAAATATATATAGTATTTGAGAGACAGATGCAGTTATAATTACATTACATGGTTGCTTTCATTATTGATTTTGGACTCTCATTTACACTTATTTTTCTTTTGGAAGCACGGTGTGAGATGTAGAGTTGCAATATTAATATATGTTGAACTTTTCTTAAACAATGAAGAGCACAATCTTGGCATTCACGCTGGGACGGAATGATGTTGACTATGCATTGTTTTGAGAAAAGGTGACGGAGGCTGATTGTGAGCACATTACGGTTAGACACGAGTGAGTGGAGAAGATTGCTCTAGACTCTAGTGTACTAGCCGGCGTTCATTTTCATCTGCATCCACGGACACTCATTGCCGCATTGGCCATTTATGTTATTTGGTATTGGTATTAATTATGTTCCCTCCATATCGTAATTGGAAGACGTTTAGAACAGCGATACGGTTTTCAAAACAAAACTAGGTATACTTTTATGAAAGTAATTTTGAAGACAAATCTATTGATACACCTTTCATATTTCCAAACTCAACTTTTAAAAATTACTCATGATTTATATTTCAAATGTTTGACCAAAACCTTGTACAAAACATCTTCTAAATGTGAAAGGTGCTCATAGGGGTAGGGTTTGCCTAGACGTGTAGTACATGTGTCATTCAAAAAAAAAAAAGGTAGTACATGTGTCATTGTCAAGTTTAAATTCTTCTATATTTGGTCACAATTTAATTTCATTACTACACTTAGTTTTCTAATTTCTATATATGTGGGTCCATGCTTCGAATTCAAAGGTCCTTTTTGGGTCTGCCCTCCGAATTATATTTGCTAAGACTGTAAATGCAAATTTTTGAAAACAACACTAAAATTCCTTGCTATTATTTTAAAATCCTTGGTTGTGGAACTATTATTTTCACATGAAAAACAAAACACTAAAAAATTCCTTGCTATTATTTTAAAATCCTTGGTAGTGGAAATATTATTTTCACATGAAAAACAAAACACTAGAAATTCCTTGCTATTATTTTAAAATTGTTGGTAATGGAACTATTTTCTTCACACACTAAAAACAAACAGAACAGAACCCATATCCTTTTGTGTTTGTATTTATTTTCCAGGTCTATAAGTGTATGTACAAGAAGAATGATATGGAAACATTGTGGCTTCATGCTCGCTATGTGCAGATAACATAAAATGTTGCCATTTGTAAAGGGATATTTGTCTACGCGCGCGCGAGAGCACTAGAGAAATGTCTCTCCAAAACCCCGCCACGCCCAGCTTTTTACGCACGTGGCGGCGTTTTTGCCCGTCCACGGAAAAAAGATTTTTGCGTGGCGGGCACCTTAACACGCCCGTCACGTAAAATAAACCAAAGAGAAAAATCGAAGCCCAACAAGCCCCCTTAATGAATGCATCGCTGGTATATATATGGTGATGAAACCCTAGCCTCCACTTCACTTCTCACTTTTCTCTCCCACCGCTCCTCTCCCCTTCGACCCTCTCTCCCACGCGAGCGGCCGAGATGCCCGACGCCGGCTCCTCCTCTTCCTCCCCTCCCTCCCACGTACACCATTGTCCTCAATGCAACTTAGTTCTCTATGTGGTGTAAGTAACATATAAAAAGAGATTTATGTTTTGGTTCAAGATATATGCCTAGGCGTCACAGGTCCACCTCGGCGGGCCCCGGATGGGCTTGGCGGGCTTTGTGTTTTTTTTTTTTTTTTTATTTTTTGAAATCATTACCGTGGCGGGCGCAAAAAGGCAAAAAAAAAAAAAAAAAGTGGAAAATGTCTCTCCAAAAAAAAGGGAAAACCAAAGAGAAAAAAAAAATAGCCCTTTTAGTATTTTCATGGTGCACGTACACCATTGTCCTCGCAATGCAACTTAGTTCTCTATGTGGTGTAAGTAACATATAAAAGAGATTTATGTTTTGGTTCAAGATATATGCCTAGGCGTCACAGGTCCACCTTTCTCGCTTTCTCGCAAAAAGGAAAAAAAGAAAAAGAAAAAAATCATACCAATTTTGTATTTTATGATGCTTTTTATATATGATGCCCAAAGTATATGTAAGAATATAAGAAGACATTGTAACTCGATGCTTTGAGTGTAAGTAACTTAAATGGTTTTCCGGTTTTGTGGAGGACACAACAACTTCATGCTCTGTTTGCAAGTATCTTAAAAGTCTCCATTTCGCATAGGGATATATGTCTTTGAGTACGGCGCCGCCTTCCCAGGGAGGCAAGCTGGACGACTACATCACCGCCTTCGAGAACTATGCGCTACGCATGGAACTTGAGGGACAACGCCAACGTGTCAGCCTCTTCGTTGGAGGCCTGCGTGACACGCTTCGCACGACGCTCGAGTGGTTCGAGCCTTTCTTGCAGAAATGAAAAAAATACTCATAAGGTGCACAAAGTGTACTAAAAATGTTTTAAGGATATCGTGTCACTATGTTCTATGTGCATGTAACTTAGAAGGGTTGGTTCTCAAAGAGGTATGTGCTTGATACACTACCATGCTCAGGGTTTTTCTTGACTGTCGTTGGGGGAAGCCAGAAAATCGTCAGAAATACACTTCCTGATGACCTGCCGTCAGAAAATGACGAATAGGAATAACCCGTATTTCTTGACGGTCAAACGACAGGAATCTATTACTGACGACAATTCCTGACGATTTATTTTTGACTAGTAAATTCTACACCGGTAGCGTGAGCATGAGGGGAACTGGACCTTTCCCTCAAAAAAGAAAACGTCAATAAAATGCCATACCCATTTTGATTTTCACAATGCATGCACCATGTGTGAGATTTCCATATCAACGACGATGAGTATAGCGTCAAATATGAAGTGTCTCACATTACGTGGCGATCGTCATGACTCAGAATTGGGCCAGCCCGGGAAGGGCTAAAAAGGGCTCGATGCGCCGCCGCCGCCCACGAGGGGGCCAGGTCGCTGTGGCGGGCAGGGGGCCGCCGCCCCCTACCGCCGCCGCCGCCTCCCCTCCAGTCTGAGTCCGGTCGCTTAGCCGTCTTCAAGTTAGGATTATCTTAGGACTTTTGGTGTGTAAAAGGGAATATTCCAATCTATAAGGAAGGCCCTTATTAGGAAATAAATAAATATTGCTTGTAAAAGGTATTCCAATCGTATAAGGAAAGCTTATAGAGAGATTGCTTAGATTACAAGTCCCACTAGCCGGGCTATATAAGCGAGGCATGCAATCTCTTTGGGGATAAGCAAGTAATAAAAATAGTTCGTATCTATCTCTACCTGCTCCCACCACCGCCGCCACCCGCGCCACGTGCCGCCCCCCGGCTTTGCCGCCATCGCGCCCACCGCCCGCTGGCGCGCCGCCCCTCCCGACCACGGCTCCCCTCTCTCGCAGCGGTTGCTCGTGCCGCCCGCACGCCGCCGACGAGAGACCGCAGCCCCCACGCTACCTTCGGAGCTCCAACGGTCGACGAACACGTGTCGATTCGGCCCAATCTAGTCGGGTTCGATACCGGTATCCGGAGACCAGAACGATTCCCACCACCCATGGCTTCCGAGATGAGGAGTTCACCGCAGCGGCCGCTGCGCCCCCGACGCATACAACCGCACCAAGATCGCCGCCGTCGATGAGATGGAGACGCCGCCGCGCCGCATGGAGTACGCCCGCATCGCCGAGGACTTCCCCACGCCCGATGAGCACGTTGGAGGAGAGCCCGGCCGGCCGCCGCCGCCGCACGAGGGCCGCCCCCGGCGCCGCCTTGGCCGCCGCCTCGCGCCGCGCCCCCCGTCGATCTTCCGATCCCGCCATCCTCCGGAGGGAAGAGGAGGTCGACGCTGCACGCGACGCACCGGCCGTTATCGACGCCATCTTCGACACCACCGCAGCACCGGCTGTACTCTCCTCCTCCTCCAACACGTGCGACCGCGCGGCAGACTCTCCCAGAGACGGGCGCCACCGCGGGCGCCCTCGGACGCGCCTCCCGCGGCGCCCAGGGCCCATGGTGCCACCCGCGGCATCACGTCCCCTCCCTACGCCAAACGCCCCGCAAGTCCGGGAGTACGACAAAGACCGACGACCCCGACCTCCGGATTCGCAACCGGAGCTCTTGTTCGAGCTCAACTTGGACATCGACCGGACTAGTACGTGCGGTATGTCGCCTTCCACCTCACGGTATTGCTGCGCTTTGGTTCCTTGATCCGCCCAAGAGGAGGTCCCCTTTCGAGTGGGGACGAGTTCACACGACGCCGCGACATCACTTCAGACCCCGCCTACCGACACTACGGGGCGTACGCGCCGCCTTCCCGTGGAGGCAAGGCGGGACGACTACATCACCGCCTTCGAGAACTATGCGCCACGCATGGAACTTGAGGGACGGCGCCAACGTGTCGCCTCTTCGTTGGAGGCCTGCGTGACACGCCGCCGACGACGCCGAGTGGTTCGAGCCTCGTTCGATGGAGGAGGCCATCGACCTTGCCCGCCGCTAACGACGACGAGCCCGCCGACGCCGAGCCAGCGCCGACGCCGACCATGTCGGCCGCCACGTCGACCCCATCTACATCGACAGCGATATCGCCACGGCCCCGTTGACCGCAGATGCCGGGCCAGCGGCGCCTTGCTGCGCGGCGATGGGCGACATCGACGGGCCGACGACGAACGACATGATTGCTGAGCTGCACTTGGCCACGACGACCAACAAGGACCTCGGAATCATCGCCAACGTCATCGAGTTGCGGGCAACCGCACCAGAGTGGAGCCTCCACTCACGGCATCATGAGGTACTTCCACCGTTACTACATCTCGGCTGCTTGAGCTTCTCGGGACTTCTGGCGGGAGAACGCGTTCCGCAGACGGTGTGGCAAATGGGCTTCCACCTTCCTAACCGCCCCACGGAAGATCAGGCGTTCCCGCCCGGCGTCCTCCTTCTTCAAAGCGCACCCGACGTCGGTCGAAGGCGCCACCGTCATCCTCTTCGACAACAACGGTGACATCTTCTTCCGCATCGACAACGTCCACGGTCGGGCGCACCAGACACAGAGAGCGCCCGGATGGGGCCGCCGTCGACGCCCGGCGACCTCCTCCCACGGCTGCCTCCTCGACTTCACCTCCTCGCCTCCCACGCCGCCCGACACGTCCACCGCAGGTAGCTCCATGCAAAGGTGATAGTGCCGACGACTTACGCCTACACGTCTCCTCCTCCGACACGCCAGATGCTCGAGTTGTCGGGCGCCCTCAGCGCCTCCGTCATGCGCCGTGCATGGGCGGAACGCCCCTTCGTGCAGCCCCCGCTGAGCTTCAAGTTCAGCATCTACGCCCGGCGACCTCCACCTCGACTTCTCGCCGCCCGACAAGGGACGCCCGGCATTCGCAGCGGCGACAATGACAAGTCGTGGCCCTCTTGTCTTACTTGCCGGGCCAGGCGTGGTGACTTCGCCGATCAGCGTGCCCTTCGCCACCACGGTGGGTTGGGCAAAGACGTGGGACGCCGCCTCGTCGAACGGTGGGGAAATGTCATGACCCGAGGTGGGCCACCCGGGAAGGGCTAAAGGGCTGACGCGCCGCCGCCGCCCACGAGGAGGAGAGGGGAGGCTGGGCGGGGCGGGGCCGCCGCCGCCGCCGCCGCCTCCCTCCCAGACGAGTCCGACTCCGCCGTCTTCAAGTTAGGATTATCTTAGGACTTTTGGTGTGTAAAAGGAAATATTCCAATCTATAAGGAAGACCCTTATTAGGAAATAAATAAATATTGCTTGTAAAAGGTATTCCAATCGTATAAGGAAATCTTATAGAGAGATTGCTTAGATTACAAGTCCCACTAGCCGGGCTATATAAGCAGAGGCATGCAATCTCTTTGGGGATAAGCAAACAATAAAAATAGTTCGAGATCTATCTCTACCCTGCTCCCACCGCCGCCGCCGCAAGACACACCGCCGCCCCCGCCGCCGCCGCCGGCCGCCGCCGCCGCCGCCGGGCCGCCCCCCCTGACCACGGCTCCCCCTCTCCTCGTAGTTGCTCATGTCGCCGCTCGTCGCCGCCGCGACGAGACTGCAAACCCCTACGCCACCTTCGAGCTCCAACGGTCGACGAACACGTGTCGATTCCCGCCCAATCTAGCCGGGTTCGACAACGACTAATTATCAGCTGGTTCTCATGGTCGTAATCCGTCTCCATGACTTTTTATTTATGGTCATAAGTTGCACTCTGATCAAGTTTTTTTTTTTTCTTGCGAGGAAATCAATACACGTTTGTATTTAGAGGCGGTAACAGGATGTACTCCTAGTATAGTATTATAATAAAGAGGGAAACATGCATGAAAATTTCCAGCACAGTTGTTGACGTACGTCGGTGTGGATAAATGCATGCACTTTCCATTTGGCGGAGGACGGTACAACGGCAAGTATTCACACATTCTACGTGGCTTTGTTTGCACCCTCCCACAAGACTTGTGTGACCCAGCTGGTTGTACTGATCAGATTAACCGCACACTGTGATGGCCATTCCATTAATAAAACGCACATGTGGATAATGGATCATTGCCAGGTAACTTCCATTTGGGAGTATGCAGGCGACGCGACGCTGACGCTGATGCTGAGGCTCCCTCGTGTAGTCGTGTCGGCATGCCGTGGCGCTACTGCGTCTGCGTGTCCCTGGACAGCGGCAGCGGCAGCGCCAGCGCCCATGCCCATGCCATCAAAGCAGTGGGGCCCTTGGCCTGGCCTCGTCCCGGGGTCGACTGCGTGGCCGGACAGCTGGCGCTATATAGGAGTTCCGTGACCCACATGATATGCCATTTCGATGATCGCATTTGCATACTGTACTGTAGTATATGCCGGTGCCCCAGCAACGACGGAGCTGTGCGTGTGCGTGCTCTCGTTTCTTGCAACGACGACACCGTACGTGCTGCTGCTGCCCACCGTCCAAGAAGAGAACCTTCCGCTCGCCGCCTGCTCGTCTCTCGTCTTTGTACAAGGCAAGGGGAAAGAGAGCCGTGTAGTCTGGAGGAGTAGCTGCTAGTGAGTGTAACCAACGCCACCCCCATGGAATAGGTAGTTGGGAGCAGGAGCAGAGCCGTGGCAGCCGGAGTGCCGGACTCGATCGGTTCTCCTCTTCTCTCCAAAATGCAGGGTCGCACACTCAATATTTCCACGCTATTTGTGCTTGTACCACTCCTCCGTCCGTCCGTCCGTCTCTATCTGATGTCAACAGCACACTCTTTGTGCCATATATATGTGCCGTGGGAACAATAACTAACCGACACCGCCATAACTTGTAGCATCGCACGCACCTGCAGATCACCTCCGTGACGCTAGCTCCCTGATCCTGTCATACGGCCATTACAGTTTCAAGTAATCAGAATTGGACGCTTGATAGAGTTGCTGGTACTAGACAAGTCAAATCTGCCAACTAACTACTAAGTAGGACCTAACCTAAGGGCAGGTACAATGGTGTTGTGTTGTCTCATAAACGACTTAATAAACTAGATGTACATTGGTTGTTCCTTTAAGTCGTCTCATAGTAGCATGCAATTCCTTAATTTATGGGGCAGAGAAAAATAGGATTGTGAAACTAATTTGACAACAACTCATACAATGGCATACAACTAAATTTTAGCATGAATAGACGAGGTATGAGCGTGTAGCAAGGCCCTAACAGCACAAAAACAACACATGCATGAATAGGTAGCTAGGTAGCACAAGGCAGCAGAGAGCATTGCCGCCGCTGCGCTCAACAGACGAGCCATGCATGTCGTGCCTCTCCGTCTCTCTCACACTGACTCAGCCCATCCCATGCATGGAGGCGGGGCCGGAGAGCTCCTCGGCTACCGGCTGGCGAAGAGAAGACGCCACTGGCCACTTTAATCCACCGCGGCTGCGCGGGCCCTTGCATGCGGCGGCGGCCTCCATCGAAGGAGCGCGTGGCGGTGGCAACAACAGCTGGACGACCGCGCGGCGCGCGCCCGAGTTACATGTTTGTTCCCGGTCCCTTTTTCCGTGGCGGCCGGAGACCAACCAGCTCGATGAAATCGGCATGCATGCATCTGCATGACCCCAACGAGCCCGTGGGCGTCAAAGTCAAGAGCCGTCAGCCGTGAGATGAGATGCGCATGCGCACGCACAGACTCAGCAGTTGCCTGTTGACGGACTTGAACTCGTTTTACGGGGAACGGAAGGACGCTGCGGCGAAAGCCGCGTTGTGTACCTGCTGTGCATTTGTGTGTGTGTGTGTGCTCTGTTTTCCTCTCCAATCAGCCCACTCTCTGCATGCTAGTAAAGCGTTTAAGGCATGTGCGCATGCTAGATTATTTTTTGAAACGGATTCTCTGTACGCGTGTCATTAAAAAATGATCCATCTATATATGTACAGTTCAAAAGCTCATTGTGATTCCTATAAAGCACGTGTCTATAACAGCCAACACTTTTCCATCAACTGGTTGTGTTAAACTTGAAGAGAGTTTAACACCATTTATTATATCGGGTATTGTGGACTTAGAGTAGGGTATTGTGGACTTAGAGTTTAAATACGACTTAGAGTCTAAAATACAGTAGGTGGCTGAATTGCCTCTCTTCAGGTGATGCCTACAAAGCCTTCAGATCTCCATCAAACTCAAGCCAACAGCAGAGCACATGGAGACGTCCATTCAGCACAAAGCATCGCCTGACCGAAAACACAAATTCAGGGGATTGTTCTATAGGAAAAGTGATTTATTATAGGCACGTGCCTTTCAAACGTAGTGGTTACTTAAACAGCCAACACGCGCATGCAATCTGATAAACCGTCTCTATCGCAGATATGCATGCCGATGAACAAGAGTATGTGAGTACAGGTCAGCTTGGCCCAGCAGCAGTTATAACAGGGTGAGCCAGGATGGCACCAACCGACCGACCAAATATGCATGGCGAGTTGGCGACGACGGCGATTGCGTGTCGCCGTGTCGGCTGCACTGGTGTCTGCCATGCATCGATCGACCCGGCCCCTCGATCGAGACGACGACGATCGACGATGCCACCAGTAGCAGTAGTAGTAGCCTAGTAGGTCATACTCATCATACACCTCTATCGATATCTCATCGACCCTTGGCTGCAGCTAGCGCTATGGACAATTCCTACTACGTACCGAACGACGTCGTCTTTTGTGCTCGATCTGTTTGGTTTACTTTTGAACTAACTAACACAACAATCATTGACCCGTTATTGTAGTCCTCGAGAATTATCCTTGTGTTTATTATTAGTGCGTGTCTGAGAGCGTGCGCACACACACATGCACGCGTGATGGAAAGAAATGGTACTCCAGTGGATCTCGGCGTATTTGAATGGATCTCGGCGTCGGCGCAGGATGTACGTAGCTAGGGAGATCATCTGCGAGGGCAATCAGTGGATTGTGGCGGGATTCAGGGATTTGTCGGTGCTGTTGGCCACAGCTATTGGTTGACAACGGGGTTTACTCAGGCTCTGTAGTCACTAATTCTGAATCCTCAACCAGCTGCTCCTTGTTTCTCTGTTTTTGTTCTTTTGTTTCAGAGAATTGGTCGGGAAACCTGCAAACTTTTGCGTCGTGCATCATCGGATTCGGATGTGTGATCTGCAGCCTTGGAAGTTTGCGTCGTGCATCATCAGACACGCACTGCCTTTGTTCAATCTTATCGTTCCCCAAGAAAGAGTCAGGAGCCATGGCCACCGTACGCAGGACCAGCCACGTCTCTTTTTTTTTCTTTTTACCGAAGTCAACGAGGGAAACCTGATCTATTTTTTAAATTTTTTAATAATGCAAACCTGTTTAAATTCGCTCCCACGGGAGTCGAACCCAAGTCTGCTGGGTGCTATCAGCGCTCTAACCACTAGGCTAGAGACCCTTTTTCACCGGTAATCCAAATCGATCCCCAAATTTGGTGCAGTTTCACTTGACATCGATCTGCTCCTCCGTCGCTACCATGGGTAATCCACATTATTTTGCGGTAATCCATATCTGAGCTCGTGTGGATCCATGACTGTACTCCGGCATGGGCGTACGTCTAGCTTTCTCCTGCACCCAATTACCACTCAAGAACAAACAGGCTCACCCCAAGCTCCTCTATTGCTACTGCTCAAGGTCGTCCAGGAGTTCCAATTAACCCACTTGCCCAGTTTCTTCCTAAGAAGTATGTTTTTCCCTTCTCTGGTTGGTGTTAGATTTTGTGGAAAAGTTGTTACCTACTCCCTCCGTCCCAAAATAAACGACATTTTGGGTTTTCGTGCCACAAGTTTGACTCGATTTGTAGAAAATACGTAGAAGATTTAAACCTCCAAATAAATTTGTTAAAAAACTAGATCAAAAGATCTTTCCAATGATACTAATTATGTAATATAAATATTAATCCTATTTTAATATATAATTGCCGGTAGATGTTTCTCGGGAAGAACGTCATTTATTTTTGGGACGGAGGGAGTACGTAACCAGTATTATCTGTGGATAAAACTCCATGTCTGTCGTGGCAATTCTTGAGGCACCAAATTAATTGTCACGTAACACTAGATCGAACTCTCCAATCTTTTTTTTTTTTTTTCTCGAAAGTGAGCTTAGCTTGTACTTTATTAAGAAGAGTTAGAAAGTTCATACACGACTTGTGCCAAGTCCTGTGGCGAGCTACCGAGGAGGTGGCACAAGTAAAAACACTAACATAAGGCACCGGCTGGAACGGTGGAGCAGAATAGGTGTAAACTAAGAAAAAACACAATTGTGAGACGAGAGAAAGTGTTATCCGCTCGGGGGACGCACTAGAGGCGCTCAACCGTCCTCGCCCAGCGATAGCCCCCGCATGGGGAAGATCTCCGGACGACCCAGCGCTTAAGAGACCCCACGACATCCCCGAAGTGGCTGTTGAACCTAACGGCGATGGAGGGATCTCGGGATGGTAGACGGCACCCCGGCTGGCGGCCGCCCCATTTGTCGAGGAGGAGGACGACGCGCGCCCGCCGCTAGGGTCGCGGAAGGCAGACTTGGCCGCAAGCGGTCATCGCGCCTAGGTACCCAATCCTCCTTGATGGTGCGGGGGCGCCTCAAACGCGGTGGGGTCATGATCAACGGCTCCTCAAGAGGTTGGCGGAGAGACTCGATGAAGGCCGTGACGTCGGCCTTTGTCCGCAGCTCCGTCCTTCCCACAGCAGCCATGGTGGCAGCCGGTGTCGAAATCATTTTTATACTTTAATGTTAATGTACCATGGAGAGTGTATGATATAGGATGGACTCTCATGCCTACCGGTCAATACTATAAAACTTTCTTTCTTAGATGGTTCCACGCTCCGCGGTTTCTCAGCCAAAAATCTCTCATTAATTATTTACTAGAGCAAAAAAAAAAAAAAAAAAAAAGAAGAAAATCGTTCAACAAAAATTATTGTAACACTGAGTAAATGTTATTGTAGACAAGCAAATGTGTTACAAAAAACTAGTTGTAACACTGAGTAAATGTTATTGTAGACAAGCAAATGTGTTACAAAAAACTAGTCTATAGTAACATGAACAATTGGAACATAACAAAACTACGAGAACTAGTAACACTTTTTGTAATCTATAATAACCTAAGTTGGTGTCACTATATATATCTTTATTGCGTAGAAGTGTTATGTGAATTTGTAACACAACTTGTTTGCACGCCTTGCACATGTATGGAATCCTCCCATTTTTCTTTCTCTTTGTATTCTTGTTTTTTTGCTCCACTTCATCACGATGCCCTTTGATTCTCGATCCTTTCCTCACTGTTTGTTGTGTCCCATTACCAAACGAGACGAGGGAGCACAAGAGGTTGGCCACGATGGACCAACAGATCAATAGGATTAGGATACTGCGGCTCTTCTATAGGAGTTGCTGTTGCGGAATGCGTCAGTGAGAAAGTGATGGAGGGACGTCGAGGGAACTCCCAAGTGCTCCATGATCTTCTACACCTATATAAAGAATTCTCACTAAGGAGTTCTCTCGACATGTAAATATACCACCTCAGTAGCCCCACTAAGAACATGATATGCAACGACGACCGACAGTTTGAACTAATAACAAAAAATGTTATAACTCACAAACCAAAAAACTAAATTAAATTCTGATTACACCATTAAATTCTTTTTTTTAATAAATCCTTAAAAACAAGATCTTATATGGATATATTTCGATAAAAATATAGGTGAGCTCCAATCGATGGTAGTTGGTATAGAGTAGAGTAAAATAAATAATAATAATAATAATAATAATAATAATAATAATAATAATAATAATAATAATAATAATAATAATAAAGAACGGAAAAAAAAAAAAAAAAAAAAAAAAGAATAGGGAAGGTGATCGTAATATTCTAACTCCTAAATTTTCGTTCATACCCGCGGGGAATCCACCTAGTTTCTTAAAGAGGAGGCCGCATGTTGACACGCTACCACTGAAAAGATTTTACGGAAGATAAGACCTATGGTTCAGAGGTGGACATATTTGTGGAGCTACATCCGGAAGCAAATGCTCATATCTATTAATCATTTTTAAATTAGAAACAGATATCTTAAGACGACTGTTTTTTTTTTTTTTTTTTGATATCATAAGATGTCATGATCCGAATTGGGCCAGCCCGAGAGTGGCTAATTGGGCCAAACGCGACGACCGCCGGCCCGGGGGGCTGGGGGGGCTGCAGCGTGCGGGGGGAGGCCGGCCCCCGCCGCCACCGCTTTTCCCTCTCCCGCACAACTCGAAGTTTGCTTCGCCTTCAAGTTAGGATTATCTTAGGTAATTTTTGGTGTGCAAGGGGCTATCTCATCTATAAGGGAGACCCTTATTAGGAAATAAATAAAATAGGAATTGCTTGTAAAAGGTATTCCGGTCGTATAAGGAAACCTTATAGAGATTGCTTAGATTACAAGTCCCACTAGTCGAGCTATATAAGCAAGAGGCATGCAATCTCTAGGGGACAAGCAAGAAAATAAAAATATATCTCCACTTTCGGTTCCGGCCGCCGCCGCCTCCACGCTCGCGCACAAGCACCCCCCCCCGGCCGCCGCCGCCGCGCTCCGAGGCCGGCCGGCGCCGCCCCCTCGCCACCGCCGCCATAGTCACCCCCATCCTCCTCCTCTCCTCCCAATTCCCCAATTCACGTGTCAATTCCGCCCAATCTAGCCGAATCGACATAAGACGACCGCTTTTGAGCGCAAATCTTAAGATGACTGTTAAATGATTATTAATTAACATTTGGGATTCATCAATATATGTTTATTTTAGGATATTTGAATTTAAAATCTAAACTTGTTTTTAATTTAAAATGTTTAGGGTACCAAATATTAATTTTGATTTTTTTTTTTGAAAATTTCAAATTATCAAGGATCGATGGAGACACACCCTATATTGTAATTTGAAATCATTCTAAGTATTAATAAAATATATCATCCTATCTATACTTAGAGTGAGTGTATATTGCAATGGTAGAGGTGTTATGTGTGCTATAGGTCGTGGTTTTTAAATTGTGATATGAAGTTTGTTGATCGGATACATTCCAAAGTTATGGAAGTAGAAGTTTGAATCCGATTCTGGTATTCAAGTTGTGTCGAGGACAGGCGATAGCCTAGGTGGTTGGCTTCCTAGGTGTGGAACCAACCGCTCTCGAAGTTCGATCCCCCATCGGGGGACGGATTTATGCACCTCATTTTCTTCTTAATGAAAAAGCACCTAGTTCCTCCTAGGTTGGGTCTTATTTTTTTATTCAAAGTTGTGTTGATGATACATGGACTAGGATAGCCACTATAAATTTCATATGTTTTGCTGCCGCCTTTTGGCTCAAATATTTAGAGGTTTCGCCTCAAGGTTTGTTCTGGCATGATGTTAATTTTTTTTTGCTGTGTTTGGGGGTTTTGAAAAGGATCAGCTCCCAATTGCTTAGATACTTTTCCATGTTAAAACCAAGGTACTACCTTAGCTTCTTATGTTGAGGAGTTGATGAATTTGTGCATCAAATTCTTACTCACGATTTGCTTGGCCAAAGGTTTATGATGTAAGTGTGGTTTACAATGGGGTGAAGGAGTGATTCATTCATATGATGAACAGGCTGCCGACACCAATGAAAGATGGTCTGAGATCGTTGATAATGTTGGCTATCTGGGAGGTGTGGCGTGAAAGGAACGACAAAGTTTTCAGTAAGGATAGTAGGAATGTGCAAAAGATCATGGAATCCATGTATGATGAAGCACACCTCTGAGCACACGCACACGCAGGTAATACATGGATGTATCTGTTTTGGAAAAAAAAAAGACATGAGTCATCTATCGGATGAGATCGGACGGCGAAAAAAATAGGAGGCAACTAACTGAAAGTATTAGAGGTAGAATATCTCCAAGAGTTTGGTATTTTTTACTTTGGCAAATCTACTCCTTAAAATATATGTCCAGTGAAAAAAGAGATCATCTCTAATAGTTTGGCATAATTGACTCCCTAAATTAAAGTCTGGGCTATTTGACGGAAGAGATAAAAGAAAAACACTTTTGCAAAATAAACATAAAACTTTTAGCAAATTAACAAAGTCCATATATATGTAAATCCTTTGTATCTAGCCTTTTTACATCAGGACCCAGCAAAAGTATCAGTCTTCAATTTTTGCCCTTGCTCCTCTAGATCGAATAAATCGACCGCACGGAGCCAGACTCCCGGTGCTGGTAGCGGCTCGGCGACGAAGCTCGTCAATGCCGTAGCAGCCCGACCCATGGTGCCTCCTGCCATGCCTGGACGTCGACGAGGGAAGATGCTTGCTCCCTAGGCCTGCAGCACGGGAGTGCTCCGCTCGGATCTGAATATATATCAACCGGAGGAAGGAGCGGGCGCGGCGGCCGAGCTGCTAGCAGTAGCGAGAGGCCGGGGCTAGGGATTTCACGGCCGGAGGAAGGAGCGGGCGCCGGCGGAGCCGCTAGCAGCAGCGAGGGCCGGAGGTGGGGGATTTCGCGGGACCGGGAGGCGGGGGCTTTCGCGGCCTCGCGGGAACTGCGCGCAGAGCGTCGGAGCCAGAATGCCAAGTCGGGAGATGCGCGCATATATGCGCGTGGAGAGACCGATTTTGCCAAAGTTCTAAAATTTGTGTCGTTTGCCAAATTATTGGAGACATATATTTTTGTGATTTTTGTAAAAATTGAAGAATATCAACTCAATATGCCATACTGTTGGAGATTCTCTAGAGGTGGGGACAGTACCAAAGAAGCAACATCTAGTTTTAGTTTTATATTTTTATTTTAGAAACATGGTAAATTAGTCATTTTAATGTTGTGTTCATCGTTCGTCATCGTTCAGGTCGGGATCGAATCTCGCGCCAGCGGCCAAGAACGCTTGATGGGAGAAAGCCAACACCTCCATTTACTCAGTTTGCTGCGCTCTGCCGCAGTTCGTGAGAGCAACGACTCTTCGTCGTCGGACCAGCGACTTCTTCCACGGGCTCGATGTCGCCCCTGGTGCATCACAGAGAGCGTGTCGTGCTAGGGCTTCACCGTCCCCCCCACTGAACCCCTATGTGCGTGGACATGGTGCCGCGACCGGCAGGGGCGGAGGGGCGGGGCTAGGAATCCCCTATGCTAGGGAGCGGCTGGGGGGTGGGCTAGGAATCCCCTATGCTAGGTAAACTTTCTTGTGTATTAAGATTTCACCATGTATTTGAAACAAAATTTTGACATTTATCATTCCTACAATTCATAGGTTATTACTTGCCCCCTTCATGGTACTTTTTTCGGCTCCACCCCGGCGGCCGGCGATCGACACACAGCTCGCAAGCGAGCCACATGCCTACTTCGATGCACGATATTGTAGTGATAGGGCTGATCTCAGCGCACCCTATTTTTTAAGATAAAAGGTTCCCTGCTTTTTTAGGCAAGTCTCAATAGCGGCGTTTCGCCTCCCGATTTCTAAGATATAAAACTTTGACATGAAATAGGTGTCTCCCTCAATGTACAGTTTTATTGGTTCACGGATCCCACAACCTCTCTCTCATTGCACGGTTTCATTATACAGTTCCATAGTGAAACACTATTTCTATCTCAATAAAGATTTTGTAATTGTTTCCAACACATGAGAAACAACGCTCAATGGTTTCACTATGGTGAAACGTGACGTTTCCCATCTCTCTCCTCACAGTCATACAAAAAGTAAATTTCTATTGATGTGACACGGTGACACCCCTATTTAATATGCATGAAACGTCCGTGAAACCCGCATTGAGACTGACCTTATTACCAAAAAAAGCATATCCAGTTCACAGCACATGGCGTTAAAGCGCAAAATCCAGGATAGAAAAGACTGAAACGCTGATCAGGCAACTACTGAACACATAGCCAAATCAGTTGCAACTACTCAACACAGAGCAGCCGATCAATTCAACCGTGATGGCGCCTCCATTGAGCTCCATTCTGTCCGCGCCGGTTGCTTCGACAGTTTTTTCAGCCGAGAGATCAGACCCTCCAGGCGCTCCCCAATCTCTTGCTTGCACACCGACAGCCCAACTACAACCCCTGCGTCCATCAGCTAGCCCTCCAGCAAGTTAATTTGCATCTCTACCACACCCGTGGCTGCATGTGGAAGTGGTAGCCCATTGTCCGAGCAAAGCATGAGCCATGTCAATTGGCAATGACATCCAGCCGACTGAAACGACTAGCCAAGCGTGTGTACATGTCCTGCTGTTCATGTAAGAACTCGTAATGCATAGAAATAAAAATTGAACCTGCAGCTTCAGCTCAAAGATGGCACGGCAACACGGCGCTCCTAGATTTCTAGTAAGAGAAACTATAAGAGACTCTCTATATCTTTCCTAATTGCTAGGATTATAGATTTTGGTGAAAAAAGCTACCCTCCAACAGCTTTGTCTAAATGGCTATTCAAATATACTCTTCTTGTATTTCAGATTTTTTGCTGGCCAAATATAGAAGACGAGAATAACTCTTACGTATGAGATATAGGAAAATTAATTGTTAGAGGGTGGAAAGATATAGAACATGATTTTTATTTATTATAATTAAAATATAAATAACGTCGGTTTGAAAACGATGAGAGTAAATAAAGGAGTTAACAGGACCGGTTTTGGAATTGTATAGCACCGCCGACGATCTCTATCATGACAGGTACAGCAAGAAACATCGGCGGTCCCAAAAATTAGGCAAGTAGGCCGTAGGCAGGGAACATGACATTCTTCCCGGCCTCCGTCCGATGGCTCAAATGTGGGTGGCCGTGGCCCAGCCAGCCGGTGGCACTACACTGCATCATGATCAGGAATGAAGCCTGAATCTTACCGTGAGTACCAATGTATGTAGCTAGCCTATTATATGAGCAATAATGCAAACAAGCCGATAGAGACAGCTGAATGGACGCACATCATGCATGCAGTATGCACAATGTGCTGGTGCTGCTTCTGCATGAACACATGGGGTCCTCTCGGGCGCCGGTCGGCCGGCCCGGGCTGGCTTGTGGTTATTGCACTGCATGTATGCATGAAATTAATAGCTGCAAAATAATCGCAGCGCTAGCCTGCCTTTTAGCTTACTTGTCCACAGGCCGCCGGCCGATCGAATGCATACATGGAGACGACAGCGCCAAGCGAGGGCTACCTAGCCACGCGAGATGCTTCAGGAGCAGGACACAACTTGAGCTGCATGCGAGAACAAATTGTGCGAATGTCACTGTTAGGGTGGACGAGCTTGCAAGAACTAAAGGAAACACAGCGGAAATCCAGTACACTGATTACTCAAAGCGCGAGTAGTAGTAGTAGTGGACCCCAAAGACTCAAATCATTTCCATAGTTAAGCGCTGGTTACCTGTCTATGTCATTCAATTAACTGGTAAACAGGTCAGAGCATGACCTTTTTTTTTTTGAGGCAAGCTTGACCTAAATTAAAAGCACGTAGCAGGTATACAACCTGCGACGTCTCAACGCAAAGCTAGAAGGATAACGCTGAGCAGTTGCTACACAGAATAAAATACCTAACCAATCTGATGCTGAGGAGCGCGTGGCCGCCAGTGCCTATATATTTGACGACTTCGGACCGGAAGATTGACCGGTCGGCGGTTGCCATTAGTAAAAGGTAGCCGGAGGATAAATTTTAGCGGGATCGGAGTTTTATGTAGCTGTTTTGAAGTTGAAATAGTATAAACAAGTTTTTTCACATCAAACTTTAATCATTTCTCCTCCAAGATAACAAGAATCCCGCAGCTCCTCCAACGATCAAGTACCTATAGATTCCATCAACCATGCAATGCACTTGGATTCTCACTCAATCTCACCAAAGATCAAAGTTAGGTAAGAGAGATGAGTGGAGGGGAGTTTTCTCAGCTCACAAGAGAGTTAGAATGATTAAATATGCAAGAGAGAGCTCAAATGACTGGCCACGCATGTATGTATAGGCTCCACCACAAAATAGAGCCGTTGGCGTTCAAAACACAGCAGCTGCACCCTGACCGGACGCTCGGTCAGGGTGACCGGGTCACAGTGATTGGATGGTCCGGTCATGACTCCGGTCAGATAAGACAACGGCCTGGCCCCACACTCTGACAACCCCGACCCAGTGTCCGGTCGGAGAGTCCGGTCGCTGACCGGACGCTTCGGTCGACCAAACCCGGGATTCCAGACCTCTCTGGAATTGACCGGAACCACCCTGACCGGACGCTCCGGTCGAGGGGGCTTTAGCGTCCGGTCGGCTTCCAGCATCCGGTCGCCATCCAGTCCTGCGAAAAATCGTCGTTCATTGTCGCCATTGCTTCAACTTGCTACCCAACAAGTATACCAACTTGAGCACGAGGGTTAGCAAGATTTCTCCGACAAATTGCATCCAGCGCAATAGAAAATAGGCACATCATTTTCTCAAAAGCGCCGAATCCCGCCGAGACTTCGGCGGGGAGAATGAGCGGTTCCCAAACCCAACTCAACCCTACAAACCACCGCCGCCTTTGTAAATGTGCCAACACCACCAAGTGTACATCTCCATTGCATGTGTGTTAGCAATTTCACAACCAATTTCAAAGGCGAAGTTAGTGCATTAGATTCTAAATGCATATGCAAGTCAATATGAACCTAGAGGCACTTCATCATCGGATTAGCCGTGACATTCCCTTTTGATAGTCTGCTATCTATCCAAAACGTGATCACACTCTCTATAGTGTCTTGATCACCGAAAGCAAACCCTATAAAGTTATACATTTGCCTTGATCTCCGGGTCCTTTCCATTCCACCACGTGAGCTCGATGATCCATCATGTCCATCATCAACGTCCATGTCCATGATCATGTTGCTCCACGTCATCCATGTAATACTATCTCTTAAGCACACTTAGAGCAAAAATTAGCATAACAAGGTGTTATCAATTATCAAAACCAAACATGAGATTTCAAGGCATGCCCCACCTGTTGTTGTACTGTGCTTGGGCCTGGAGTTCAGCACGGCGACACAACACGACTTCATCGTCGTGCCTCGTTAGACCGTGCCTGGCCGTGCCGTGTCGGACCAGCAGGGCACATTTGGAATTCTTTACGTTCAGAGAAGCCTGGAAGTGTTGTGCATGTCCTATGGTTTTGGTGGGCTGCAAATGGCCGGCCCATTAATTACGTGTACACGCCACCTTTTTTTCTGATGAATTTTCTGAATCTTCATGTATTTCGGTTGCGTGCGTAAGTCCTACAGTTTCATATTACACTTGGACGAATTATTGATACTCTCATGACACGTGTGTCCTGCCGTTTGTCTTGATTAGATGACGTGGGACTTGGTTGATTTTGATCTTATATATGTTTCGTGCTACAACGGTGTTATATATGTTTCTGAATCATCATGTATTCTTGTATATCTTTCCCAACCCTCTGCGTAAATGATTTATACAAACGACGGACATAACATGCCCAGCCTCGGTTGCATAAATATAATCATGGGCATGTCGTCTACTCCCTCTGTCCCATTAAGTTCGTCGTTTTTTACTTTTAAACTTCATGTTTGACCATCCGTCTTATTCAAAATATTTATGCAAATCATAAAATAAATTAATCAATATTCAAGTATCTTCGTTGATAAAATAAGTCGTAACAAAATAAATTATATTTGTGCAAAAAATTTGAATAAGACAAAGCATCGAATAAGATGACACGGAATCAGGGGTTACATACTTCGATTGGGGACGGAGGGAGTAAGCATAATAAACACAATAAACAAAGTAAAACCAGTACTATATAATAGAAACTCACCAATATATATTATAGTGATCGAATTGGAGATATTATACATATGGAAATATACGGGGCATTACACCAAGGAAAACGATGCAAATAGAAAGCTAAAGATTTACTACATAGGAGGAGCAGGAGCAGGAGCAGCACCGGCACCACCAAAGTTGTTGTCATTGCCATCAGTGGCGTTATTGACGGCGGCCGGGATATCAGCAGCATTGGCGTCGACATTATTGACGGCGGCCTGGTTGGCATGTGCAATGGCTTCCATGAGCCACTGGTGCACAGGGACGCACTCTCGCTTGTGTCCCATCCTCCAGTGCAGCGACTCGCAGGTGACGGAGCAGTAGCGCGCAATGCCACAGACATGGCAGCGGCGGTACTCGAACCCGCGCGTCTCCGGGCGGCCGCAGGTGGGGAAGGAGCACATGGGCAGCGGCAGGTGCGCCGGCGAGAGCGGCAGCGGGTGCTCCGTGAACCACTCGCACAGGAACCTGTTGGCCGGGTGCGCCCACCCACGCAGGCTGGCGGGCACGGTGGTGAAGCAGCCGAGCTCGCTGGTGAGGCACCTGGGGTTATTGAGGACGTGGGCGTAGGCCACCGCCAATTCCTGGTTCGTTGGGTACCTGGCGCAGAACTCCTTCAGGTTGGCCGTGAAGGTGAGGCGGCTGCCGGCGGCGGGGTCCTGGCGCACGCCGAAGCCGTTGGTGACGCAGAAGGCTAGGTCGCGGACAGCGCCCATGTGGCCGTGGCACGCGGCGAACGCGAACATGTGCGCGGCGGCGCGGGGTCCCTGTGATCGAAGCCGCAGAAGCTGCCGTTGTAGTAGACGACGGCTAAGGCGAAGGCGGCGTGCGCGTGGCCGGAGCACATCGCTGTCATCATGCGGGACCACCCCTTGGCTTTGTAGTCCGAAACAGTAGAATTGAATCTGTATATATATAAATAAATAAATAAAAAGCCCATCGGGTGCAGACAATGAGACAAAGAAGCTAGCCAACTGAAATGCATCAATCCATAAAAATATACGGTGCAAACCACGTGCTAGGTGAAAAACATGAAAAACCTCAATCTAGGGAAAATATTTGGTGCAAACCCCGCATATATTAGATGGAAACATGAAAATCAATTTAAAAATCATATCTTGCCTGTTTCAAAAATTTTAAAACTTGGCACACCTATAGTGCATACACATATATACTCATATGGAAAAGTTGAAATGCAAACTCACTTTTGAAAAATCGTACAAAAATGACAAATTTCATGTGTGCTTATGCACTAGAAGACAAAATTTGAAGGATTTTGTCCTTCAGTGCATGTACACCTGAAATTTGTCTTTTGTGCTTATGCACTAGAAGTCACCCCGGGCGTATTACCCGATACTCATTACCCAAACCCGAACTACCCGGATCCGAACCCAATCTACCCGAACCCGCAATTTCGGGTTTGAGTTCGAGTAGCAAATCGAATTACCGAACTTTTATTGGGTAATTCGGGTAGTAAGTCGCGGTATCCGAACTTTCGAACTTTTGAAAGTTGAAGGAGAACTAACTTTTTTGAGGGATGAAGAAGAACTAACTTGAAGAACTGAACTGAGTTGTTCTTTTGAATATGTGCTTGTACTTATGCGGCAGGTAATACAATACATTACTACTACTTATAAAATTTCCAATTGGATTTGCATTTGTTGTGACGTACAGGACTACTACTAGTACTTGCATGTTTGTGATGAGATCTTTGAGATGTGGTTGAAAACTTCAGTTTTATATCAATTATTTTGTCTAGTTTATGTTGTTGAAAAATTCTATGATGTTTGAGGTTTTACGTCAATCTACATATTTCGGGTAATATCTGGGTATATCGAACCCGAACCCGAAATTGCGGGTACCCAAAATTGCGGGTAGTACAATTTCGGGGCTGTTATCGGGTAACACTTTCAATTACCGAACTTCTCATTACCGAACTACCCGACCCGATCGGATTGGGTAACCCGAACGCCCAGGGTGAACTAGAAGACAAAATTTGAAATTTTTTGTTCTTTAGTGCATATACACCTAAAATTTGTCATTTATATGAATTTTTCTAGTTTGAGTTTACATCCCACCTTTTACAAGTGAGTATATATCTGTATGCACCATAGTGTGCCAAATTTCAAAAAAAAAAAATAGTTAAGATTTGAGTTTTATAATTAGCTTCTATATGTTTTCAACTAGTATGTGGTTTGCACCGTATATTTTCGTGACCATCGATATATAGGATGTGATGTGCGTGCCCGTATAGACAGAAAACAAGCAAGAGCGACGCACCATGCCAAGGAAAAAGTTGGCGTCCGCGTTGCCGTGGTCACCGCAGAAGCGAAGAAAACGGTCCGCGGCTGGGCTCCACCTGTGAGGGCGCACGGACATGCACGCCGCCGACGCCGCTTGGAGTACCTGGGTGTTAAACATCAGATTGCCGAACTCCTTGCACCTGCAATGGTTGAAAGCGGAGTGACCTATCAACACACAAACGCGAACTCAAGCATCGTCGTTTATCATCCCTTCTTCCAACAGAAGCAGAGTGAAACAAAAGGGGTAATCAAAACATATAGGAGTATGTCACGATCGACAGTCCGGCGCGCGCGTGCACGTACACAAGCATGGTGTTGAAGAAGTCGGCGGGCTTGTCCGCGGACGCCGACACGGCGGTGAGAACACACAGGATCACCTCCTGCGGCAGCACCGCGAACGCTCCCACCTGGTTCTCCCTCTGAGCTCTCACCGCCTGCAGACGACGCACACTCACCATACTTCTGGCCTCGCTTGCTTTTGCAATTCCTTTCGCGGCCTTTTGGGCCGGCTAGCTCTCTACCGACACTGGCAGATCGACTGCGAGCAGTGCCTCGATCTGCGGATCCATGGCCATGGCAGTGGTATTTATAGCGAGGGAGTGGAGGTGGGCAGTGAAGGTGAAGCCTCGTGCGGTGCGGCCGGCCAGTTTACCCACAAAGCCCCTGATGTGCCTGCGTCGTGGCTAGACAGGACGGGGTGAGGCCGTCGGGGGCTGCGGCGCCGTTAGAATCAACGGCATGTCCGTCCGTGCGTCCGTCCGGGAGACCTGTCCGCCTCCACAGGCCCATGGCCCACTAAGGAAGCTTCGAATTAGCCATCTGTCTTCATTGCTTGACTTCGTGTTTCACTGGTTGGTACGTGGGCGTTGGCACTCTTCCATGAGAAGAATTAAAATGTAACACGAGAATGATGTAATTTACTGGAGGAATAATTTAAAAGTTCAAGAGCTACCATGTTTGTGTATTTCAAATATGCACGAGAGCAATTTAGAAAGGAACATATACACAATATTCTTCTAACGTGGGAGCATTTTAAATCACTCATAGAAACTACTAAAAGCAATTTTTGAATTAGTACTACGATTTGTAGGGGCGGCTCAAATAGATTTCCCTAGCCGTCCCTAAACTCCAGTCTCTACAAATCAAGGGTTTGTAGGGACCTAAAATTGTATTGAATATTAGGAAAATTATATATATATATATATTTATGAATATGTAGAAATATTAAGTTAAAAATGTTTTATATATATTTATGAATATGTACAAAACAAGATATTATATTATATATCTTTTTATTTTTGTGTTTTTCATATATAAAGTATAGAAATATTAGGTTCAAATTGTTGAAAAACATTTTACGAGCGCTTCGATAATGAGCCGCCCATAAAAATAGCGAGGGGCGATTTCACCAACCGCCCCTACAAATGGACGATAGGGGCAGTTGGTGATTGAGTTGCCCCTAGAAATAGATCCATCCGCCCCCTACTACTCCATTTGTAGGAACGACTCCTCTCGTGGGACCTTGGTGCGGCCATTGTAGAGGCAGGTACAGGAGGGAGACGCCCCCCTAAAAAACCTCCCATTGCTACAAACCTTTTCTTTAGTAGTGAGTAGCAACAAAAAATTCTATAGTATCTTGCCATAGCAAAAGTGCAATTGTACAACAAGAAACATTCAAACATAGATTGTGTGATCATTGAGAAGTTATTTGAGGAACAACAAAATCTCACTAGAGAAAATGCAATAGAAGAATATTGAAACTGTAATATAAAACATACAATTTCACCATGATGACAATTACAAATATATCATAAAATTTGACTGATACAATATTTGTTAGTTCCTTATATTGTATGAACTAAGGCGGTGTAGCAAAATATGTCATAGAACCAACAAGCAACTTGTGCTTATAGGTAGCACCTATTGTAAATAATAATTTGTGAAAATCAAGTTGAAAGCCAATTGTCCCTTAATTATCACCACACACACCTTTTAACAAGCTTCCATGTCACTGGTTAATGGCATGCCATGCTTAAGGAAGGACATTTAAGGCTATGCAAAGTCTTCAGGTCGTTCTTCATCCGATCTCTCAACAAAATTGTGACCAGTGAACTGAGAGCGTGGAATTCACACGACTTAATTAAATTGTCGTGGTTTGAACCTAAAGATGGTATCATGGTGTCTTCTTCTCTACACTAAGCTTTGTACCTAGAATCCCACCATTTTTCTCGGGATAGTGTATGTATCTTGCATCGATGGTAAAGAAGTGGGTTTAGAAACCACATACAACCACACACACATCTTTTGGTAATACAATTTCTTAGCTTAAGGTTTGGGTTTCCTCAATCCATGCAAAATAAACGAAAAGGGTGAAAGATCTATTGGTAATACAATTGATATTGTAGAAGGTCTCAACCCCTCGTCATTGATTGTACAAGTTTCTCACTCCTTTTCCTTAGGATTCGTTAATTTTATTTATATATCTAATATATAGTGCCTTGTGTTGAGATAGTGTAGCAACTTCACAGAACTTTACTTGTTGGTTAGCATCATTCACACACATAACTTGATAGTAAGAATAGTATTCCCAAATTGTATGCAATATGGATCCCATTGTGTTAAACTTGTTGTAAATAATGCAATACAAAAACTAACAACAAATAAAGAAAATAGTCATGTACGAAGGGAAATGTACTTGTATCATACAAAGCAAAATGCTTCCAATAGGCAAGCATTTTGCTAACATTAGTCATAAATCCACATCACAAAAAAAAAACACTTCATTCTTAACCCAAGCAAATGTATCCTCAAACCACAAAAAATGCCTCATCTACTTAGGGCATCCCCAATGGTTATTCAATCAACAGCTTACCTACATTTTCATTGGCCACAGAGGAGGGAGATTAACACGCTAGCATTTCTTAACCCACAAGTCTTGCACGAACCCCAAAAGGATCCTTCTCTCAACTTTGACTTTTGTTTGTTCACAAGCTCCTCGCTCAATTACGTTAGTGATTTGGTATTCCCATTGAGGATGCCTCAAGACATATATGAGATAGCCTGGCATGTTGATTTAGTGACCTTCGTGCATAAAAGGTTGGCAAAAAACAAAAGAGTATATTTGGGCTAAATATGTAGTAGGCCCAAAAGCTATAAATACAGAAGAACAAAACCAATAAGCGACAAGTGAGGTGATCTAGAAGATTATGTACATGGGCCTTGAGAATGTGTTCCCAAATGGCCTTATTTTGGTCTACATGATTGCGAGCATGAGGTTTCGGTTAGTGGTGGGTGGCATTTGTTTTCCCTCTGTTTGAATAATGGGCTGGACGATTTCCATGCACGATAAAACATGCTCCAACGATAGTGTTGTGACTCTTGAATGCTTCTTGTTAACAATTTGTTTCTTGAACATGCATGAGACCCAAGTATCTTTATATTAAGAAGAAAAGAGAGGGACAAGAGGCCTTAGAACACACACTCACAGTCCTAAGCATTAGACAAACAAACACACCTTTTACTAAGTATGCTTCTTGTTAACATAATTGGAACCTGGACTAGTATACTCCAAGTAGCTGACCATATTTGTGTAGAATCCTCATTATCTAACATGCATATTTGGTTGGGAAGTTCCAAGCAAGAGATTATGATTTTCCTAGAAGTGAGAAGATTAATTAGTAACTTTAATTGTCGTAACTATGTCAACCATAGTATTGGTTATACGTGTTAATTTGAACTATTCTCTATTCACAAACGTGTGTTCGAAGCATGGCGTGTTTGCAATAAGGTCTTATTACAAATTCTAATTATATTAACAGATGCGCTGTAATCAATTTTTTTTACATAGTTTGTTTAAGAGGTGAGAAGGTGTCTATGGTCTATACACAAAAAGACTCGGGCTTAGGTGAAGAGTTGGCACTGAAGGGGTGAAAATGGTTAGTGGTAGAAAATGCAACTTGAATGCAACTCAAGTGAGGCTTGTGTGGGTGAAGAAGTGAATAAGAGGAGCGATAGGATTGGTAGGTCACCGATAGGGTCCAAAGTTGAGCTCTCTTGGGTTGCAGCTCATGTGTCGTAGTAGGATTAGGGATGATTCAATCAAAAAATATTCTCCACTCTTGAAGTAGAGAAGAGGACAAGATGTCGATACCAACCATTTTCTTGCGACTAGAAATATATGTGCCTTATCTTAACACTAATTAACACACCTTTGTCGCTTAGTCGATAACACGAGATAGGGCTTCATTCGATCATGCTAACGTCGTACACTTTTGACGGTGTTTCGTAAACACGACGCGTTAGCATTTTTGACAAGTTTGCCCTTACGCACGTTAATGCTATATTAAATCTTTAGTGAGTGGTATCCTAGTTCTAGTCATTGGAAATGAAAGCATTTTTGTCTATTTGTATGAGGGTTTTTTTTTCTTCCTTGTTATAGATGGCCCTATTTGGCAAGGTGTTTGCCGGATAATGTGCAAAACAACCATTTCAACATGGAATTGAAATTTGAGCTAGGTTACAACACATGCATGTAGGACGTAGGAGCATGAAAGTATGAATGTTAACAAAATTTTGTGTGGTTGGGGGTTGGTACCGTGTTGCGCTCACATAGCATATGGCGCTTGATAGTTTCTTTGTTTCCTTCAATAGTATATGTTATGAATCTTAATTTTGATTATCTTTGGTGGTCCTAAGGTATGTAGCATGCATGGTTTAGTGGACCGAAGAGATTTGGGGTTCATATGGGAGCCATAGCCATAGCATTGTTTTTCTTATATATGCATGTGTGTGCACGATGGTGTGGATCTTTATGGTTATCTGTATAAAATTTAGGTAGAATCGTGAAC
Source organism: Hyparrhenia diplandra (assembly GCA_015847255.1). Taxonomy (NCBI): domain Eukaryota; kingdom Viridiplantae; phylum Streptophyta; class Magnoliopsida; order Poales; family Poaceae; genus Hyparrhenia; species Hyparrhenia diplandra. The sequence continues at coordinate 128,424 of JADLZK010009811.1, forward strand.
TCTAAGGAGGAAAATAAATCTTGCGACAAATCTTTTTTTTTTGTGGCCAGATAGAATGTGTCAGTGAAGATTGGATAGTTCCTATTTTTTTTATGGAACAGTTCCTATTAACCGACTAGTGATTTTGTGGCGCCCATGCGCGCTGTGAGGATAAACACAAGCAATATACGTAAATAATAAGCAATGCATGCAAACAATACATATTTAGAGGCGATGTTCATACAACATAGATAGCAAATGTTTAGACTCGAAGAAATAAACAAACATACGAGATCAACAAGGCATTTAAAAGGAAGATTGGCTCGGGTCTATTATTCAAGTGATCATCGGCCAACACCGCTAGGCAACATCCATGCACTAAGACGGCAATTTCAAGTATTAGGATAGGGACAGCGAGTCATCCGGATGGCAAAAAGGCAGCGAGTCCATTTACACCTAGGCACTGTAAAGTAGCACCATTTAGACCAATTAAGCAAAAGATTTGAAAACTTTCGGGCACCGCAAAGTAGCACCATGGAATTCAAATGAAAACGAGAAGCCGTCAATCCTCAAATGGTAGCAAAAAATAATGCAAATTGGACAACCTCGATGGAGTGAAACAGGGGAAAATTTCATGTATAGGAAAAACAAAAGTAGCTTTCAAAGGGACAAATGTAACAAATTTATGTACAATTTTGATATGTAATTCGGAATATAAAAATGGCATATCATTTGTCTATGTACTACATAGCTAGCATGTATGGTAGTAGAGTTTATGTGCTAACCGACCTCATAAAAAGAAGTTCATGTGCGATCACGAGAGTTCAACAAAGGTCCTCCCGTCGATCCTATTCGGTAAGTTTTTTCTCACAAGCTTTCGGGCCATGAAAAGCCCGACATATGAGCCATCCGAAGTGACTTGACAAATAAGTGTCTCATCCATGTCCCATATGTACACTCGGACGTCATGGCAACGGTGAAGCTTGGCGGGTAGCGAATGCGAGGAACAGCGTAATCCATTTTGCTCTGTTAAAAGGCCATACATGTAATCTTTGTAATTCAAAAGCACAGGCAACTACCTAAAATACCAAGATTTATTTAGCGTACCATGAAAGCATGGCCCCTCGGGGTCATAAAAATATTATTTTTGCATGGCATATCATTTCGAACATGATATGAGGTGCTATATCCGATAGCGAACCTCCAAAAGGAAAAGCGATACAGGAACCAACAAAAATGGAGGATGCTTTACTTGTCTACCACTCTAGCACAAGGATAACTCAATCTTTAGACAGATGACAAGACTTGCATAAGCGGAAAACAGGATAAAGGGCTTCCCTCACGAGACACTAAATGATGTGGCAAATTGAATTCCACCTAGTTGGCAATGACCATGTGCTCCTTAGACAAAACTATGATACTACTAAGGAATATGGGAGCAACATTTCCATTAGTCACAAATTTGGGCGACTTTGGCACGGCAAGTACCAATCGGCAAGCAAATGTGCCCATGATCCAAACATATTTGAGCTGAGATCGTTATATCTCGACCAAGCGTAAAAAGGATCCCAAAGGGAACAAAATTAGTATGTATCCTATGGAATCTTTGCAAGAATATGGGTCTAATAACCTAACGCTTTGTTAAACAATTTCTCATATCGGAGAGTGGTAGCAATATAGCAGGATTAAGCATATCAATCGATAACTATGGGAACATGAACTTTGGGTGGAAGGAAATCTACGCATATTAAGACAAAACTAACCATGGGCAACCAAGCGGCTCTATCTAATGTAACATTTCAATTCATTCATAATACTTGCTGGTTGGTGTACTATTATTATAAATGGAATGACACTATATACGAACCAACAAAATTACATTTACAAGGTTACAAGATAAGGAAATTGAACCCTTGCTCATATAATTTTGTATTAAAAGATTCAAGAAAGATAAACAAAAAAAGTGATTCATTCTTTCTTATGAGTTATGAGATGAGCATGATGAAGAAAATACATACAATCAAATTACCTTCTTTTGGGGTGGCACCCTTCGGTAGCGCAATAGTCCACTTTGTCATTTAGCGAGACCCTATAGGCTAAAACCTTGGAAGGCTGCAGCCAACAGAAGAAGCCGTCCCGCCATGGCACACACAGTCGGGACATCCCCGTATAGAGGAAATACATTTAAGAATCGGTTTGTAGAATTGGCTAAAGCGAAACATGTTTGCATACGGAGGAGAACACAAGGAAGGCGGCGGGGTGATGCCATACGCCAAGTGTATTGCATGCCGCAAAATAGCTTTTACGAACCCGGCAACCAAAGTTAGCTTGAGGAATGTAGCGCATAAAAAAAGCGATTTGCGACCTACACGCTAGGATTGCTGCGGGCGGCTTGCTTGAGTGCGTAAGCCCGAGCAAGTATATAAATTAGTTTCCAAATAGCGACATTATGGGATTTGCTCGACCCAAGCGGTCCGACGATCTCTTCTACACCCAATGTTCTCTTTAAATGTAGGGATCATTGGCGGCTTGAGCAAACACTACAAACTGAACATTTCCTAATTACCTTCTACAATTGATGAAATAACGGGGAGCGATATTTGAGATTATCTACGCCTGTGGCGTCTCGGAAGAATGAGAATTTGTACTTCCTAAATGCCTAAAAGAAAGCGTCGACAAAGCGGACTAACAAACTTACGAGTAGATCTAATCATGCTTCTCGAGTAAAAAAAAAGAGTGCAATCCTTAGGGAGCAAAGGATTGGGACAACAAAAACATTTTCTATTGTCCAAAGCATGGCACTACTGTATTGAAGTAGAACTAATCATGCTTTTCGGATATACGCACAGCGGGACCAGCGACAAGAACAATTTAGTTTTTGCTTTTGGAGGCACATACACACAGAGATACGACCAAGAGCAAGAGCTGAACCAAAGTGAATGGCGAAATTATAATGCACTAAATCAAGATGCGGGGATCATTGGTCACCTTTGAGCAAACAACACAAGCGAGAATGGAAAAAAAGGATCTCAAAGACTATTTATCGAGTGGAACAAATAGACTATGTTTAAAACCTCTGTTATAAGCTAGAGTTGTGAGCTCGTGAGGAGGGGCCTTATATGGTCCCCATCTAAAATGGTATATTGGAATATCAAAGAATCGAGCTCATGTCAATCACCCGGCTTGTCAAGTATATCGAAATGATGGTCAAAACCAATAATCAAGTTGGTAACAGGCACATAAGGATGTTGCTAGCTGCAAAGGAGAAAAAATGGTTAAAGAAAGAGGAGGGATCGAGCACCTTAATGTTGAGGTGACTTTGGCGGGCCAAGTGCCTTGTATAACCTACATCAATAAAGAAGAAGCTATAATCGAAGAAGAGGCAGTTGTCTAATTAGGTAACTTCGCTAAGATGTCATGTCTGTTGCAACAAGATTTTTAGGCGCTTGAAGCATAGCAAGTATCATTTCTTGAGATTAGCTAAACATAAGCGAGATTATATAAAGATGGCGATGACCAAGTGTTGTCTTGCACAAATGTTCTTACTGGTGCACAAAAGCATCAGGTGGACACCAAATATAGTGAAATAGGGCATGTTAGTAAGCATTGCTATTAGAATTTGTAGGTGCAATGATACATCTTTGGTTAAGTCGATTATTGATTTGACCAATTTCTTTTCGAATCAAACTGGAAGCTATAGAAAATCATTGCGAAAATGCAGGCACCGAAGCTATAGAAAATGTAGTGCGAGAAACTAAACATAGTTTTTGTAGCTATCAAAGGTAAAGGCAAAAATGCAGGTACAGAAGCAACATGGCATGTTAGTCATAAACCTTGATCCTTCCAACTGCAAAATACGGTGAAGCAAATCTTCATGGATGCAAGAACCCACTGAAAAGAAATTGCAACTCTAAGAGGTCGGTCGGCAAATCTTCCCATTTGGGTCATCCTCAGGGAGCGCTGCATGGAGGATCTCTCTCGTCGGACTCTTTGTACATAGCAAATTCAAAATCAAGAAATCCCATACCAAAAACACAAGATACATGAATATCCAACCCAAAATCAGGAAGCAGCCGTCGTACCGTAACCCTAACCCTAACCATAGGGGCACATCTTTGAACGTCGTCTACATGGTTAGAAGGCGTGGAGACAGAGGGAGAGGAGAAGGGAGGGGGTCTGCGCGCGCCGCGCCGCCCGCGCCCGCCGGACGCCAGCGCTGGCAGCGCCGCCGCCCCCTCGCCGCCCTCTCGCCGGGCGGCAGCGCGCCGCCGGGCTGGGAGCCGGCCGCCCGCGCGCGCGCCGGCCCGGCCGCTTCAGCGCCGCAGCGCCGCCGCCTATTGGCCCGGGCCGGCGCCGGCGCCGCGCGCCCGCGCCGCCACGCGAGAGGGAGAGAGAGGAGGGGAGAAGAGGAAGCGGAGGAGGGGGGGGGCGGGAGCGCGGCGGCGGCGCTGGAGGAGCCGCGGGAGGAGCACGGGGAAGAGGTGGAGGCGTGAGTTTTTTTTTTTTTTCTGAAACGAGATGGGAGCGGTTGTATATATTTAGTAGGGCCGGAGGGGGTGTTTTTGCGAAAGGCACATAGTAAAAGTGCATGCGAAAGAAATCCAAGCACGATTCTTGTGGAGGAGGAACTGAGCGGGCTGAAACGTGATTTCATATAAATAGAGGGACTCTTTTGCAAAAAAAACGGACCAATCACAGATTTCGGGACGACGTGGACGTGCTGGCCGACGAGCTCTTCTACAACGAATTTACTCTTTAAATGACATGGATGAATGAGGAGCAAGATTTTGAGACATTAACTACTGTTAGTGAATATATGAATATTGTCCACTTCTCTTAATTGTTGTATTAAATAAGGTTGTGGCACGAGCACTACCTGCCGACGGAGTTAGGACCCGTCCGCTCCCGTTTTGTTCCGTCATCCTCCGCTTGCTTGCCGTCAACAACCATCCGGGTAAAGCTGGAATATACGAAAATATCTCTAGGCAACATCTCTATCACTAAGTAGTGGGGGCCCACCCCTTTACGGATGCAACATCTCTGTGGTAGTAGGGGAACACCCCATCATCACCAGGTGGATAGATATGATGTCGTGGCGAACTCTTCTAAAAAAAGATGTCGTGGCGAACCGTGAACTGGCGCCGCGCGTGGCCGTCCCGACATGCAGTTGGTGTGTGTTGATGATGTGCGGGCGCTGTGGACGGCGAGCCGTGCAGCGCAGCCCTGGCAAGGCAGCCACAGGCCCAAGAAGGCACCAAGGAGCGACCGCGAGGGGCATGCAGATGCAGGCTGCGTTAGCGCACGTCTGTAGTGACGGGTGATGTGGTCTGGCTGTTGTTTTGTTTGCAGCGCCAGCAGCCCTTCGACTTTTGGCATTTTGCAGTGGGTTTCCGGTGCAGCGATGACAGGACTGCATGCCGGGTAGGAGACAATTGAGGTTGTTGGAGCATGCACACGCAGTAGGCAAACTCTTTTTAAAAGACGACATCAGATGCGCCTACAGTTTTGTTTATATACCAGCCCTTGTGTAATATGGTACTGCATGGATGGCCTATTGTTTTGTTCCGTATTACATCACCTCTTGGCTTACTGTATTGCACAACAGATCGATAGATATCATCACATCAAATACATCTTCCTCGAGGAAGAAATGGTTTCAACACATGCATGCATGTGTGCACTGGCGGAGAACGTTTGGGTATTCCCACAACATTTTTTTCCCCAAAACAATGAACTGAGGACACTAATAAAAGCTAGATATTTTAGTATAAGCAATACATATTCATTGTGGTACAAAAATCATGGGTATTCATTTGAATACCTAAGAATACCTAGCGCCGCCACTGCATGTGTGTAACATCTGTTATGAGATATGTATTTCTAAAACCTATGTTCAAAAAGAATACCCAAGGATTAATCTGGATGTTTGTGTTCGCATAAACTTCTTGACAAAAAAAGAAAGAACTGCATGTTTAACTATACTAATTATCTTTGCTGAGGTGACTCCTATTAAATATCTATATAAAACTCTCATGACACTATGGTTTTAGAAATAGAAGTTTCTTAATATATATATTTCATTATTTTTAATAATATAATGTTTCCTGTACAAATAACTTTTAATAAATTACTATTTCACCAGGTACCTTTTAAAATCGAATGGATAGAAATTACAGCTATGGCTGTAATGTTTGAACCACATATATGGACATTAAATCCATCTATATATCTTGAGGTTGCTAAAGATATTTAATTTGTTTATTGCATACTGAAAGAAAAGACGTCAATTTTGGCAGCTAATTAATATAACATAAAATATCTATATCTATCTACATGTATAATAATATTAAAGAGACAAAAGTTCCAACAAATTCTTTGTTTCACCGGCGTGCGACCCTTTTCCGCAGCCATGCACAACACAAGAGCACCATGGCATGCGAGCCACATGTGAGCTCACACGCGGCCGTGACCTGGTGCCACCGATAGAGCCATCACATGAGGGCAGTGGCGGAGTTAGGATTTTAGCCTAGGGTATGCCACCCAAAAAAAATTATATACAATTCGCTAGTAACTGTAAAATTGACAAAGAACACATGACTGGTGTCAGATGACTTCATAATTTTAGCGCTAATAAGAATTAAAGGACACATGATTTTTCTTTTTAAAAAACAAAGAACAAAGATTGAATCACATCAGAACAATTCTGATCACATTCACGTAGATGCTGGTGGTAGCTGACGCTCGCTCGACGCTCGGCCTGCCTCTAGCTGCCTCGCAGCACTCAATGCTGATTGTGCTCAGCTTCAGGTATTCAGTGTGCTGCAGCAGCACATGCGTATGTTATATTTAAAAAATGGAGTACGTATATATGCTTGCATTGGCCGGAATTGCAGGGTATGCACCGGCATACATGGCATATCCTGTAGCCCCGCCACTGCATGAGGGGCAAGCATATGTAGGCACTACTACAAAAGCCAACATTAGGGGCGGCTCGTGATGGACTTTAGGGGCGGTTGGAAAAACCGCCCCCTAAACAAGCGCCCCTAATGTTCATCCACGATGGGGAGCCGTCCTTAATGTGAATTCAGATTTCGTATTTTCAAAATTCAAAAACAAATAACAAAAGATTTTTTTTTTTCAATCGGGTGGGACCCCACCGGCTAGCCACTCACACCTCCTACACATGGTGATTTTTTCAGCCTTTTTGCAAATGTTGCGGCCGCCAAGATTCGAACCCACGACCTCAAACTCGCGCACGAACCTCCCTCCACTGCGCTACACACTTGTATGTGTCCATATCCCATTCTGCGTCCTCATATATTATACAAATCCAAGTGTAAATTGACTATTTGAGACCCTAAACGGATTCGAACTAAAAGTGGTCAACTACAAAGTTTTATAACTTTTCGAGATCTACATTTCATATTTAGGAAGTTTTTCCGTCGAGATCGTTCTGAAATTTTAATTTTTAGTGCCTCATTTTAAAATTCGGCAACCCTTGTGGGGCGCCTCAATATAGAGCCGCCCCTATTGTAGACCCACATTAGGGCATTTGGTGATTGAACCGCCCACGATACTTGATAGGGGCGGCTGGTACACGAGCCGCCCCTAATGTGTCGTTATTAGGGGGCGGTTCGTCAACAGCTAGGATTTTCGCATACATTAGGGGCGGCTCATATTTTGAGCCGCCCCTAATGTAAATGTCAGGCGCTCCCTTAATTGGCTTTTGTAGTAGTGAGGCTGCCTCACGGCGCGTCTATAGCGACAGGTGATGTGTCTGTGGCTTGCAGCGCGCCAGTAGACCTTGGACTTTGCAGTTTTGGCGAAGCGACGATAGGATGGCATGCCGCGCCTGCACCGGCCGTTGTTACTTGCTTCCTACCAGACAAAAAGATTGTTAGAGCATTTGTTTTTTACTTGCGGCTACGGCTACCAGACAAAATATTGTTAGAGCATGCACACATAGCCAAAACTTCTTTTTAAAAGACCGACTCTGTGTACGATATCAGATGCGCCTGTTGTTTTAATTTGTTATTACATAATACCATCCTTTGTAATATAGTATTGCCTCGATGGCGCATTGTTTTGTTCTGCAGCACATCACCTCTTGGCTCACTACAGATAGATGTTATCACATATGGACATTAAATTCATCTTTTTTTTTTTTCTCAATCACGGAAAAGCTTTGCAAGTCTTTGCATTAAGAAGAGAAACCGTTCAATACAACCCTTAGGGGTTCAAAGGTTAAACATGAATGCTCAGGCCCACCTTAGTGTACAACAAGCTACCAATTACATTGGACAACGATCGACCTAGACTATGACGCCGGCTAGAGAGAGCCTATGCTCTCGTACCCTGACAACGGCCACGCCGCTTGCGTGGGCCTGTATCGGGAGGGAACAACCGTAGCATCTCCTCATTGGAGTCACTGCTGGTCATCTCCTCATAATCCTGCACAGCTGATGCGACGGAGGCTGCGTCCCGCTGATTAGTCACACACGCTCAAGATGAGGTACTCACCACGCTTCGAAGAGATAATTAAATCCATCTTTTTTTATGTGTGTATATCTTGATGTTGCTAGAGATATTTATTCTGTTTATTTGCATACTGAAAGCAAGTAACCGGACAATTTTGGTAGCTAATATATGTACTATAAATACCTAAATATAGGAATCCTAATCCAAATAGTTTTACTTTTTTTCCGTGTCCATTTCTGTTTTAATTCGTCTCTCTATATTCAACCAAAAAAAAAAAAAAGATGCACACGTCTCTTTCTTCTTTGTCCACGTTTCTATATTCAACAACAACAAAAGAAAAGAAGAAGAAGATGCACATAACGGATCAGAAGGGAACAACATGTTGTTTTTCAAATTGCATGATCAAAAGTGGTTTCCACGCGTCAATAACTAGAAATGTTTTATTTAGATTTATGTTAAAAATTCAATGATCGACCAAATAAAAAAAAAAACATGCACGCACAAAGGATGGAACAAAAAGCTTACCGTTTTCAAATTGCATGAATAAAGTGGTTTCCACCCTTCAATAACTAGAACTCTTTTATTTATGTTAAAAAAAGAACCCAAGGGTCAACAAACAACATGTTTTATTTCCAATCAAAACTGAAAACTGCACGGATAATTTGGTGCTGATTTTTTTTTTGTTTATTAGAAAAGTGTCAATGGTTGATAGGCCGATAATGCTATGTTCATTATTTTTACATTTAATTATAAGAAAAAAAAACTACATGAGTCATAAACAACAAAAATGAACAGGAAAAAAATATAGATGCCATTTTCTCATCATCGATTGTTATAAATATTTGTTAATTTTTTCCTCCTGTTGCAACGCACGGGCAAGTTTCCTAGTGTACTATAAATATAAGAAAAAAATTATGAAATCTTTGGGTAACATATATATAACGTGTCCGTTAAGAATGTAGCCTTTAACATACTCAATATATAGATATAATAAACAAATACCACCCACATTATTCTTATGTCTGCTTCGCTAGAAAAGATTTGAGCTGATCACCTCTTGTTTGTTGTGGAACCTTATGAAACGTCATATATAGGTAGGTAGGACGGCCGCCGCGCGCTGCTTCACCTTCGTCAATCGTCACTGCCTACCCCTGCTCTCCCTCCCTATAAATACCTGCTCTGACCTGACTCCGCTTATCTCCATCCGGTTCTAGCTAGTTCCAGTAGCCTGTTCGTAATTCCTTCTATTCGCTCCAAGGAGAGAAAGTCTACTTGGAGTAGCAGGTAGACGTACGGCTAGCTCGTTCACAGGCTGGGAAGAAATTGAGTGAGCTAGAGAGGCCAGTAAGTGTGGTGAGCGTGCGTCGTCGTCAAGGCGAAGAGGGCTAGAATGGAGGCGGCAAGGAGTGCGTGCGTTTATTGTTGGAATATTAGGCAATTTTCAGATTAATTCCATAAAATAAATCATGATAAATAGATGTACTAGATAAAGCATGTCAAGCATACTAGCATAGCATAAACATACAACACTGATCATAGCATAGCATAAACGCATATCATAGATCATAACATGATTTAACAACAAATAACATAGCATGATCATATCAACAGGTGTAAGCACAACTAGCACACCGGATAGATTGGATAGATAACATAGCATGATCATAACAGGTGTAAGCACAACTAGCACACCAAATATATTGGATAAAAAACATAGCATGATCATAGCGGCGGGTGTAAGCACAACTAGCACAGCCCATACACGGATAGATTGAACAAATTGTACATGATTAAAACAATAGGATTAGATCATGGATGTAATACTGCCGATGTAGAAGTACTTGGTGGTGAAGAAGCGGGCGGCGATCGCACGAGCTTAGTCGATGGCGGTCCTTGCCGACGGCGATCCCGTGAAAGATTTGGGAGTCGGCCAAGAGCGCTTCCCAAAAACCTTATTCGCCTTCTCCCGATGCAGGATCGCAAAGACGGCGGTTCTGTAGACCTGCTTTCGCCCGGTCGCCGGTACACGCGAACGATCGGGCTGGAGATTGGCGACGGCGGCTGGCAAGCAGTGAGAAGAGGAAAATACTATTTTACTACTTTAGGATTTTCTAATTGAAACTCCCAATTGTAGTTGTTTTTATTGTGTCTATTCGAAGGTTTGGTACAAATATATAGGGAGGAAAACTCCCTACCTCCACATCAACTAGCGGTATGGTACTAATTGATTTGCACCTCCCACCTTTACTCATGGGCTGAAATAATAAAGCCCATTAGGGAACATAAATATTGGGCATTTGAGATTTATCAGAATTTCTTCATATGAATTTTAGGGGAATTTATTCATATATAAATTCTAACAATCCCCCACCGGATCTCAACCGCCCAATATAGATATTTTCCTTATCTCACTCTCTTTGTTTTACATACTAGTGTTTTCAGAGAGACTGTTAAGTTGAACATCCGCCTAGAGCTTCAAGTTCTACTCATTCACAACTTGAACAATGGACTACGCCTTGAATTGCAAGTTTTGTGTGAATAAGTTTTGCTCAAAGTCAAACTAGTACTTGGCTGCCAAGTAGCCTTTCTCCGTGGGTGGAGCATATACGTCATACTCCTTAGTCTCTTCATGAGCTTACTAGAGATCACCCAAATCTCATAGGCTGCGACGTTTAACGGTCGAACTCATATAGGTATGCCCTTTCAAGATTGCTCTGTAGGACAGCATCTTTACTTATAAAGTCAATAGGACATATTAAGGCATTCTCGCCAACCTACCATATAGAGTCTCTTTGCTCTTGAGAGTATTGCATCTTCACATAGAGAGGGCTTATTAGTTTACTCTCCTCAGTTTACCAATAGCTTGTTCTTCCCAGGTCCTTAGTCACGGGATCTTCGATCAAAAAGGTTGGGTTACTACTACTGAAAACTCATATAGGTCTCATACCCATCTCCCTAGATGCAATTTCTATCACATTATGTGATAGCCCTTTAGTAAAGGGATCCGCGCAGGTTTTTATCCATGCGTATATAGGATACGATTATTACTAGGAGTTTCTCAATTTCCCGGACAGTCTTCAAACGTCTTTTAACGTGTCTTGTTGACTTTGAATTATCCTTTGCACTATTCACTTTAGTGATCACTTTGTTTGATTATCACAGTTCATAAAGATAGCGGTCGGTTTTTCAACCACCCGGCAAGTCGGACAAGAGCTCACGCAGCCACTTCGCCTCTGCGGATCTTTGTTTCTAAAGCGAAGAAGTTCTGCTTCCATGGTTGACTTAGTCAAAATAGTGCGTTTACAAGACCTCCATGACACTGCGCCACCTCCAAGAGTAAATACATACCCACTTGTGGCGTAGATTTGAGCAATATCGAAATCCGGTTCGCATCACTATATCCCTCTAACACGGTGGGTGCCCGAATAGTGAATTCCATAGCTCATTGTACCTTTAAGATAGCACAAGACCCTTTCTAGTACATGCCAATGATCATCATCCGGGTTGGACATATACCTACTCAACTTACTCACAAAAAAAAGAGATATCTGGTCCGGTTGCATTTGCTAGATACATGAGTGAACCAATAATCTGAGAGTACTTGAGTTGATCTCTAGTACGCTTCTTATTCTTTCGTAATGTCACACTAGGATCATAAGGTGTTGGAGGAGGCTTTCTATCCATAAAGCCAAAACGGCTCAGGACCTTCTCAACATAGTGAGATTGTGATAAAGTAATCCCACTCTCTTCCTTAATAAGCTTAATGTTTAGAATTACATCAGCCTCTCCAAGATCTTTCATATCAAAATTCTTTAACAAGAAAGACTTGACCTCATTTATAACATTCATGTTTGTTCCAAAGATTAGAATATCATCAACATATAAGCATAATATAACAGATTCTCCCCACCATGTCGATAATACACACACCTATCGACTTCATTGACAACATAACCAGGCACTAGTTAACGTAGTGTCAAACTTCTCATGCCATTGTTTAGGTGCTTGTTTCAAGCCATACAAAGATTTTAATAACTTGCACACCTTTTGCTCTTCACCTTTTACTACAAATCCATCGGGCTGATCCATGTAAATCTCCTCATCCAACTCTCCATTAAGAAAAGCTATCTTTACATCCATTTGATGAATGATCGGACCATATGAGGCGACCAAAGATAGTAGTGTTCGAATAGTGGTCATTCTAGCAACAGGTGAGTAAGTATCAAAGAAATCTTCTCCTTCTTTTTGAGTGTAGCCTTTAGCCACAAGCCGAGCCTTGTACTTGTCAATAGTACCATCAGGTCTAAGCTTCTTCTTGAACGGTTTACAACCCGAATGGTAGATCGAGATAGCTCCCAAGTTTCATTAGAAAGAATCGAGTCCATCTCACTACGAACAACTTCTTTCCAATCATCTACATCTAGAGATGCATATGCCTCTAAGATAGAGGTGGGAGTATCATCCACAAGGTACACAATGAAATCATCATCAAAAGATTTTGCAATCCTTTGTCTCTTGTTCCTCACGGGAACATCATTGTCATCCTTCTCAAGTGGTTGCTCAAATGACTCAACAGGATATTCGATAGGTATAGTATCATCGGGAGGTAATTCAAGAGAAAATCTAACATTGCTACGCATATCTTTTAAAGGAAATATATTCTCAAAAAATGTAGCATCACGAGATTCAAAGATAGTATCAACAAGCATATCGAAACTTGGATCTTACTACTAAAAATCGATAGGCAATCTTTGTTGTGAGCATATCCAAGAAAGATACAATCTACCGTCTTTGGTCCAAGCTTACGCTTCTTATTAATTGGAACATTGACTTTTGCCAAACATCCCCACGTGCGCAAGTATGAAAGTGATGGTTTCCTTCCAACCCATACCTCGTATGGTGTTGTCTCTTTATTTTGTTTGGAATTCTATTCAGGACATGACTCGATCAATATAGCTTCCCCACCATGCCTTAGATAAACCAACGAGTGTCTAACATGGCGTTAACCAAGTCGGTCGGCGTGCGATTTTTTCCTCTCGACAACCCCGTTGGATTCGGGCAAATAGGGAGGTGTCCTCTCATGAATAATACCATGTTCGCACAAAACTCATCAAATGTTATAGGAAAATATTCACCACCACGATCGACCTTAGGCGTTTAATCTTTCTTTCTAGTTGATTTTCAACTTCAGCCTTAACGATTTTAAAGTAGTCTAATGCCTCATCTTTAGTTTTTCAGCAAATAAATATAGCAATATCTAGAAGCATCATCAATTAACGTCATGAAATATCTCTTTCCACCTTTAGTCAACACACCATTCATCTCGCATAGATCGAATGTATGAGCTCTAGAGGTGCCAAGTGTCTCTCCTCATTTTGCCTTGTGAGGCTTTCGAGGTTGCTTAGATTGCACATAACTATGGCACTTAGAACCTTTGGCAATGGTGAAATCTGGAATTAACCGCAAGCTAGATAAATGTGACATCTAACCAAAATTCACATGACATAAACGAGAATGCCAAACACTTGAATTATCCCCAATTGTGCCACAAATATGATTCAGCGACTTATTACAAAAATACGCCAAACTTAGGCGGAACAAGCCACCACAGTCATAACCTTTACCAATAAACTGTCCATGCTTAGACATAACTACTTTATTGGACTCCATCACTACCTTAAACCCATCTCTTAAAAAGAAGGAAAACACTAACAAGGTTCTTGCGAATAGTAGGGATATCTTTGCACGTTCTTCGGTTGCACAATTTTCCCTGAAGTAAACTTCGGATCTACCGTGCCAACGCCACGAACGAAGCATGCGGCCCATTCCCCATTAGGACGAGAAGAACCTTGTAGCTCTTTATAAGAAGAAAACAAAGAGATGTCAGCACACACATGAATATTAGCACCTGTATCAACCCACCAACTTAGTGATTGAAATACCGATAGTACAGTAGGAACATTACTGTACTTCTCATCGGCATTGCTAATAGTCACGAGGTTGACATTCTTATTATTCCCATTGGAAAAGTGACTAAGCTGTCCACAAGTGAAGCAAAGCACCTCATCATTATTTTCTTCTTCTCAAAGGTAGTTGTTAATTTGGCATTGGAAGATTTATTCCCTTTGTTCTTGCCATGTGGGTTTTTACGCACAAAATTAGTGCTAGAATGGCTCTTGTTTCCCTTATCAATAGTATTCTTCACCCGAATATTTTTCTCAACATCAAGAGATGCTATCAGGTTTACAACTAATATTTTCTGTCTCTTGTGTTTAAGAATTGTGCCAAGCTCTACCATGAAGAAGGCAACTTAGCAATATTGCATCCGGCTACAAACTCATCGGGTATGACATAGTTAAGGAGTTCAAGTTCTCTTGCCATGTGTTGAACCTCATGCGCTTGCTTGACTATAGACGGTTAGCAACCATCTTGTAGTCATAAAGCTCTCCATAATGTACAACTTCGGATGTACCAATGGTTGCATTCAGTTGATCCCAAATTGCCTTTTCATCTTGGAAGTGCAAGTTTGCATCTTCTAGATGACTAGCAAGACTATTTAGGATTGTTCTAAAGATAGTGTTGTCTCCCCGGAATCTTCTCTTATCTCTAGAGATATTTCCCTGAGGTGATCCAACAGTAATCCAGAACATTTTAGCCTCTAGCCAGAGCATGGCCTTAACTCGCCATCTCTTAAAATGTGCACTAGAAAACTTTTCTAGTCTCAGCACGTCAGTGAAAACAGCCATAGTTAAATCAAGAAAAAGCCTATTATAAGGTTTTTGGATTGTTGGAATATTAGGCAATTTCCAGATTAATTCCATAAAATAAATCATGATAAATAGATGTACTAGATAAAGCATGTCAAGCATACTAGCATAGCATAAACACACAAC
This sequence comes from Hyparrhenia diplandra, assembly GCA_015847255.1. Taxonomy (NCBI): domain Eukaryota; kingdom Viridiplantae; phylum Streptophyta; class Magnoliopsida; order Poales; family Poaceae; genus Hyparrhenia; species Hyparrhenia diplandra. Next base: position 143,774 of record JADLZK010009811.1, read on the forward strand.
ACCGATCATAGCATAGCATAAACGCATATCATAGATCATAACATGATTTAACAACAAATAACATAGCATGATCATATCAACAGGTGTAAGCACAACTAGCACACCAGATAGATTGGATAGATAACATAGCATGATCATAGCAAGAAGGTGTAAGCACAACTAGCACACAAGATATATTGGATAAAAAACATAGCATGATCATAGCGGCGGGTGTAAGCACAACTAGCACAGCCCATACACGGATAGATTGAACAAATTGTACATGATTAAAACAATAGGATTAGATCATGGATGTAATACCTGCCGATGTAGAAGTACTTGGTGGTGAAGAAGCGGGGCGACGATCGCACGAGCTTAGTCGATGAGCGGTCCTTGCCGACGATCCGTGAAAGATTTAGAGCAGTCGTCGCGAAGAGCGCTTCCCAAAAACCTTATTCGCCTTCTCCCGATGCAGGATCGCAAAGACGGCGGTTACGTAGACCTGCTCGCCCGGTCGCTGGTACACGCCGAACGATCGGGCTGAGATTGGCGGCGGCGGCGCAGCAGTGATAAGAGGAAAATACTATTTTACTACTTTAGGATTTTCTAATTGAAACTCCCAATTGTAGTTGTTTTTATTGTGTCTATTCCCGAAGGTTTGGTACAAATATATAGGGAGGAAAACTCCCTACCTCCACATCAACTAAGCAGTATGGTACTAATTGATTTGCACCTCCCACCTTTACTCATGGGCTGAAATAATAAAGCCCATTAGGGAACACAAATATTGAGCCTTTGAGATTTATCAGAATTTCTTCATATGAATTTTAGGGGAATTTATTCATATATAAATTCTAACATTTATTTGTTCATAGATTACTCCACACTTTGTAGCATCTCATCACAGGTGCAAGGAGTTTTAGATGGTGATTAACCAACGGGTAGCCAGGCGACGTCCGCGACGTGCATGTCTGTGCTCCCACAACTGGTGATGCGCAAGCGCAAGGCAGACGTTCCTCTGCTTTTGCTGCAATCACGGCAGCACGGACGCAACAGGAATAAGTTGTCGTCCGCATTGCCGCGGTTGCCACACCGAAGCCGGGGTGACAGTCCTCGGCTGCGCACCACCTACGCGGGAGCCTGGACATGCACGCCACTAACGCTGCTTGGAGTACCAGGGGGTTAATCACCAGCTTGCGAACTCCTTACACGTGCGATGTGATGGTCGAATTAGATTGATCTATCAACAAATAAACACGAACATAATCAAGCAGCATCCATCATCCCTTGTTCTAGCAGAATCACGGAGAGAAACCAAAAAGAACAAAACATATAGGAGTAAGTCATCGGAACAGCCCGGCTTGCCAATAATTATATTTGCAGACGAATATTGCTTTTTAGTAAAAGCTATCCCTCACTTGTGTGATATGCATTACTAATGAATAGACTTTCGGTTCAAAGGGTTTAGTCTCGGTCATTTTTGGACTCGGTACTAAAGAAAAAATAGCCCGGTTAGAATCACCAACCGGAATAGAATCCCCTATATGCAGCGGCTTGCGCAGCGGCTTTTGTAGGAGGAGGGCCTTTGAACCCGGTTGGTGACTCAAACCAGGACTAGAAATTCGTGCCCAACGGATAAGAGCATAGGCTTTTGTAGCAGGGACATTTAATTCTGGTATGTGACTCCAACTAGGACTAATAAAGTTGAACCTTTAATCCGGTTGTATCTACAGAGCCTGACTGAAGGCTCCTCCGATCCTTTAGTCCCCTTCGGCTCCACAAACCGGGACTAAATGTCCCCACAATATATATATACAACCATGATCCCCCAATCCGACAGGTCAGTTTCAAATCACGTGTGCGCTCATGTGTTCTTACTTGGGGGAGCAAATTCTACGTCCTAATTGGCTAGATGGGGGTAAATAACCTATTCAAAATTTCTACAAATACACTAGACAAATTTGATGAGTATGATAAACGGCAAAAAGCAAGTTATTCCTAGCCTAATAGGGTGAAGCAAGCCTCTATCCACAATTCTAGTTATTATGATCTCAGAGTCACACAAGAAGATAAGACATTACTTTCTAAACTAGAGAGCAAGCTAACAACAAATTACTAAGCTATGCTACTGAATTAGAAAGACTACTAGCAAGCTACACACAAGATATGCTAGAAAAGTAATACAAGATAGAGAGGTGATCCTCATACCGTCGGTGTAGAGAAGATGTGCCAATCACGAAGATGATATTCAGTCACTCACAATTCAACAAATGAACCAATCGGCAAGAGATGACACAATGTTTTTTTTTACTTAGGTTCACTTATTTTCCCACAAGTTAGTCCTCGTTGTGTCAAGCAACAGTTGGTGGTTCAACGGCTAATTGGTGTCGCACAAGCTAAGCATCCAATGGGCACCACAAGAACCTACCCCAAAGTGAGGTAACTCAATGACATGAGCAATCGACTAGAGTTGTCATTGGCGCTCCGTCGTGGAAAGCACAGGGGAACCCCTCACAAATCCTTGATCGGGGCGGATGCAATCACCAAATCACATCACTAATCACCAAATCTCCAAGCGTCTAGGTGACAAAAATCACCACGAGTAATAAGAAATCCATAATCACAATCACAATCTAAAGCCATTATATGCAAAATCAAATGCACGCACTAGGGTTTCTCCCAAATCCTCTCATGAATGACCACCAAGCCTGGAGAATGAGAGGAGGAGGAGATGCTCTTGCAGCTCTGAAAATCAATCACTAGAGCTTGATCTCTCACTTGATTGGAGCACAAATCTTTGAAGTGAAAAGGAGAGGGAGAGAGCTTTTTAGGGTAATAGATATGGTTTTTCTTTTCTTTTATTTTTTCTCCACGACGACAGATGTGGCGGAACAAAAATTTGCTACAATAAATTTTGCCTAATTATTACTACCTCCGTTCCAAATTATAAGTCTCTCACTTTTTTCGATACATTTATTTTACTTGTATCTAGACATAATGTATAACTAAATACATAGTAAAGGAAATGCATCTAGAAAAGCCAGGAAGGTCTTATAATTTGAAATGGAGGGAATATTAGATATAGACTAGCAGCTGACAGATCTAACCCACTGGTTTGCTATCATCGTCAGATGTTTCGGCTAATGTTTGTTTTGTTGTGAGATATTCATAGTTAACAGGATGATAAGTTCAAGCGAAAAGCTGCTCCATGTAACTGATTGCTATCATCTTTTTATTTTATTACTGATGGTCTCTACAATACATTCGCTAAACTCAACAATCTTCGCGAGTCCTTCGATTCATATTTTGCAATATGAAATCATCTGAACGCAGAGATTCTAGGCACCGTCAGAGCACAGTATCCATTATGAAATTAGCATATCTACTTACAGTTCCGAGACTCTAATTAAAGCTAGCCTCTTTCTTCCATCAGAAGTTCAATTCCATTAGCTACACACCAACAAATTCGCTTGCGCACAAGGTAATAGTTGCGAAAATGGCCGACTTATCAGAAAATCAAAATTCGGAGCATATGGTTCAACTCTGTAACATTTGGATCTTGCGCTTTATTGCCAAAGTAAATTCATTTTCCCAACAGGCTCCAGTTGTCTCAAATCACTAAATCAAACAAAAGCTTCAAGCAACACTACAAACTAGCCTTCTGTTAGATTAACAATGCCATTCACATATAGCTTCTTGCAAATAAGTGCCCTGAGTCAAATGCCCGCAGCCGGCAAACCCCATGACAAAATTCAGTGGACAGAAGTTATTAAGAATGAGATTTCACATCACACTTTAATGTTACAGATTATTTTATAAACCACGACTGCAATACAAAGTAACAACCTGCTAACAGTTATGGCTCGTTACTAATAAATAGACCTCGGTAAAAATAATTATAACAATACAGGCTAGCCCTAGGACTTTTGTAGTGTACATACTACACAAGTTAGCCTCCACAGAGGTGATGTGCACAGCAGGACAGGCGGTGGCAAACAAACACCTGGAGCGGTCACAATGCTAAGTATGCTACAACTCTTGCCTTATTTACAGAGCCGGGCTGGTGATGAAACCTTGTTAGCGGTCATACGGGAACTCGTCGTCATCCTCTAACACCTTGAATGGCTCCGGGTGGCGACTGGAGCAGTAAAGGTTCCACATCTTGTAGTAAGCCCTTTCAAGATTGCGCACCTGAGACAGTTTGCATGTAATGTTGATCAGAATTTTCAATACTGTAGCTGAGTCTGAGATCATGAAAGCTCAGGGATATTGATTGCGAGAACTTACCCATCGAGCTGTATCGAACAACGGGCAGGTCATACGAACTTCCTTGAGCTTGTTAGTTAATGCTTGAAGCTTCACCGGATTTAGCGCAAGGTCTACAGCTCTATCTTCATACTCCTTCATGCTGGCACAAAAGAAAGTAAGCCTCAGCACCAATCAATTATTATAATATCTATATCAGTATTTCTATCCATATTTACCTGTTAACAATCATCTCATCCCCAAGCCCAGTTGCTACGCAAAGGGAACCAGCTACTCTGGTTGCCATTTTCTCTAGTGGAAGGGTGATCATTGGCAGACCAGCCCACAGTATGTCAGTGCCCGTTTGTGTGTGCATTGCAGAGGGGGCTGATCCAGAAAAATCACGAGGACAGTGCAAATTAGCTTTATGTTTTCAGCTTATGATTGAAAAAGGAAATAATAGATGAAGAACTTCATACGTGTCCAGGAAAAGGTCTGCCAGTGCGCTGCGTCGTATATGCTCATTTTTCATGGCAACGTCTGTGAATATAATTTGATCTGATCTTACTCCTCTTGCAGCAGCATCTGTATAGAAAAGGTGAGATGGGACATTGCAGATGTCAAATAAAGTGTCTTCATTTGAAGCTTTCGTTTACAAGGTAGATTAAAAAGTGAAAAATAAACAATAGGAGCCTCTTAAGTGTACTTACGTGCTCTTACTCTAGTTTCACCAGCTGCGGGAATCTTAAGAGCCATAATGCGCTGTTGGGAACACGTTTGAGAACATTGCACCTTGAGAAAGAATTGAGACAAAAGATTAGTAGCACTACATAATAAAGAATAGTCCAGTGAAAAGAATAAATAAATCTAGTTTGATCAATCTAATTCATCGAGCACCATTGGGAAAACCTAAAACAAAAAACATGCTCAAAATTGCTGTGCACACATGGAGCATGTAGATAGTGGACACTTACCATGTGTCAAATATCTCAGGATCCATTTTGTAAAGCTGATTGAAGCAAGCAAAAATAAATTTATCCTCAGGTAATCCATAATCAGATCTTTTGTGTGGACATACAGGAGTGAGACAGTCTCGATTTTTCTGGTACAGAATATGTTTTGAAATTTATATCACATATCATGTTAATGAAAAAAAAGGAAAAGAAGACATGAAGCATGAAGACAAACCTGCTTGTAGTCATTGACAAAATAGCAATGAGGCAAATGGACGAGCTTTTCTGAATATATATGTGCATATCTAGTTGGAGAAACAAACTGCAAAACCATTTAAAACAAAAAGCATTCAAAATAAATCACTTAAACTAATTAACTGTTAGGCAAGAACCTTAGATGCTCACATACCTCATCTGTCACCAAGTAGTCTATGTATGCAGCACCTGTAGTTCCAGGGAACCCCATGTACGAAACTTGGATAGGTGCTGGCTGCAATGCAAAAATTTCATTCCTGGCACCCTGTTTCCATCAAGTACAATGTCAGACAGCAAACAGCAACACAAGGAGACCTAATATATCAGTGTAAGGCTGTGTACAGACAAACAATATAACAACATGCACCTCGTGTTAAAAATAACAAAATTAAATTGAATTCCCAACTTCAATGTAAATTTATTGTTTTTCAATATCTTCTAATTCTATGTAACACCAATAGCAGATACGGTGGTTCCAAAGAAATAGCAATCATAATCCTCAAAGGTCACAATAAACAATTTGTCCCAGAAGAACCAAGGATACACGTTACAACACAAGAAAAGCAAATGACAATCATTTGAAGAAACTGAACTGAAACAATAACCGAGATACCAAGAATTGACAAACTATTCACTGAATGGACAGCATTATTTATTACCTTTGTGTAGCCATTAAGATTTATCAATATCTGTATTTTGTCTTGATTGATAAGTCTAGCGATATTATCAGAAGTCATGGCAGAAACATCAACAAAATGTTCCGCCTCAGACTGAATACGCTGCCTCCACTCAGTACCATCGTTTTGACTGAGTGCATAGCAAAAGACCTGCCATTCCATTATGGGTCAGAGAGAGAACCACAATATAATGTGAAAAGGGAGGGACGAGGTTCAATGGAAATAAAACAACCTCGATATTGGCACGATCATGCATTCCAAATACTGATCCCATGAGATGGGAAAGGGGGTGATTTCCAAAATCACTACTCACATATCTGTAGCATGGAAAGGCCATTTATTCTGCTGTTGGATAAATCTTTCCAATTTAATTTACAAAAGAAAGTTTGTGTACATACCCTACTCTCAGTCGGCAGTGTTTACCCTCTGCTTTTACAGGAACAGGAGGTGGATGCACAAAAGGCGGCAGACCAAAACGAGAGGCGATCAAGGAACAATGGGCCGCATATTTACGGCTGCCAATGAAAAGGGTTATATTAAAAAAAGGAAAGGATGTATTTTAAAAACATCCTAACTCGAAACCGGACAACATACGCCTTAACTTTCAAACCGGATAAATAACCACCCCTACAATAGCTCAGAGTGATTTCAATGGTGGTTTTGGTTGATGTTTGCATGTGGGCCCTACATGTCTTCAGTTTTTTTAAGTCGTACCATCTTTAATGAAATTTGAGCTCCTAAATGATCTCAAAAGAAAAAAAAAAAAAAAGATCAACTGGAAAATTTAGATCGCATCGAGCTCTACCATTTTGATAAAAAGTTTGTATTCATCCAACTCAATATGAAAAAGTTATGATTCTTTTTTATATAAAAGAAAGAGAGAGACCACCTAACATGTGAGCCCCACAGCCATGTCACCAGAAACACTTAGAAAACCACTTTGAAATGGTCAAAGAGGGGTGTTTTATCCTGTCTTAAAAGTTAAGGGGGTAAGTTGTCCAATATTTGAGTCCAAGTGTGCTTTTTAAATTGAACATGTTTCAGGGATAAATCAGACATTACTCTTTAGTTTAAAGACCAGAAAAGTGTACAGTGAAACTCACCTTATTTCCAAAGCAAGCATTGGATCGATAGGATAAGCAATGGCATGGAAAGGTTGAACACTTGGAAGTACTGACATCTGTAGGGAAAAGGAAAAAGATATAAGTTGTGCAGAAAAAGAATTCCCACAGGGATGCAAGTGGGCTAGCCCACGAACCCACATATAGGCTAAACTTTTCGCGGGTTATTGCGGCAACCCACTTAATTAAGCCTGTATGTGGGTTTTTTGGGCTGCCGCTTGCATCCCTAATTCCCCATTATTAAAAATGGAATTTCATTCGTTTTTATAAAGGGCACCTTTATTTGCCTTCTAATAATTTCTTCAACGTCACGAAACATGGTATCTCTGTTTTCCCAGTCACAGACACACTGCAGTAATGCAAAGAAAACAATACACATTAGTAGGCTAGCCATCCCTATTAAAAGGTCAGTTGCTTCATATCACGGACCAAAACTTCAACAATACAAAATTATAAAGGTAGCAAAGATGAGAAAGCTGAGATAATAATCCAATGGAAGAGCCTGAAGTTTATCCTAATGCAGGTAGCAGCCTAGCAGGTTCTGCAGGGTCAACATAATACTAAGCCACTAAGCTACATCAGATATTTCTATCCCTGTTTAAGCTAGGCGCTTACCCTCCCGCCTAGCATCTAGTCGGGAGTAATCATGCCTAGGCGTTTTCTAGGCGATGAATAATCATGTATAAATACTTAAAAGAAAAGAAAAAGAGAGGAAATGAGGGGTCATGAAAAGGAGAAAGGGAAAAAGGCCCATGGAGAAAGGGAAAAAGGCCCATTTGGAGGCCCATTCGAAGGCAAGTCAGCACATCTCTAACCCTATCCCCTCTGTCCGGCATCCTCGTCCATCTCTCGCGTCGCTCTTCTCTGCCTGCGCCCGCTCCTCCTCCTAGCCGCCGCCACCTCTAAAAGCGCCCGTTGCCGCAACGCGCCCGCTCCCCCCGCCAACAATACGCGCCTGCTCCCCGCCGCTCCTGCTCTCCGCCGGATGCTCCTCCACCCCCCGGCGCCGAGCTGTGCCCGCCTAGGGTCCTACTACAGGTAGCCCCCTAGGGCGCCACGGCGGCCTCGCCAGCGCCAAGTCACGTGGAATCCCGCCTAGGCGGCGCCTAGCGGAACAGGGATTTCTATATATGACCACTATTAACTAACAGTTCAGCAGTGCTTTGCTTTAATGTCATTGCATGTTTTCACACATCTTGCTGTATTAATTTGCATAAGTAGCAGACACAACATAAAGCATAAAGATGAATATGTTGTAACATATCTTTTACTTCCTCAAGAGTTTACAGTCTTATTTATATCTTTATTTCACAAATGCATTTAAAGGGTAAAGAAAAAAATTGTAAGATACCTGTAAAGTATGCAGGAGATTACAGGTTGCCTCAGGAAAATCAGGACGCAGCCGGAGAGCCTGTTTGTAGCTAACTATAGCTGTTTCTACATGCCCACTGCAAAATGATTACATTACCATATATTATACAACAGAAATAAAAAAAAAATGATGCCAGAAATTAAATGCGGTATTAACACTGCATAAGCTTTTGTCTTGTGCCCTATTTTTGTGTTTCTTTTATACTTGTTTCCTATGGGTTTCATCTCTAGCCTACCCCAACTAGCTTGGGACAAAAGGCTATGTTGTTGTTGTTGCAACACTGCATAAGCTTAAGATTCATAGAACACCTGTCCTTGTATGCTGAGGCCAAGTTGGCATGGGCTTCTGCCATGTTTGGCCTAATTGTTGCTGCCTGAACATAATCCTGAATTGCTTCATTAACTCTGCCAATCTCTTTGAACGTGTTCCCTCTATTAACAAGTGCATCAGCTGCTGTAGGATCTATACGAAGTACTTCAGTGTAACATGTGATAGCATCAGCATAGTTTCCCTGATGCATATATAAAATAGAGAAATCAGAGGTAGAAACAGCAGGTGTGAGTCTTGGACATTGTTCAACCAATCATTCAATTTGAAAATTAGAAAAGGAACTTTGTTTTCCTACAGCTACAATATGATCAGACAAAATGAAGGAAAGAAACCCACCTGTTGCTTGTATATCACAGCCAAATTGTTAAGTGGGGAAGATAATCCGGATGTCACAGATATAGCTGCTTTGTAAAATGAAGCAGCAGCACTTATCATGTTCCTGCAGTATATTTTTTTGTCATCAGGAGCTCACTTGCATCTTTTTTAAGTCAGATAGAAGTTTATTTCCTTTCATATTAAGAATATGTGCGTATAAGAATCTCACCACTCCATGTATATGTTTCCTAAGTTAGTAAGTGCTTTGCGGGTGGTTTGCTTGCAGTGCAAGGCAGGACTGCACAAATACAACTAGATCACAACATGAGCAACATGTTGAACAAGTAAAACCAATAGCAAGAAAACATACTCTGTAGCAGTTGATTGCTTCTTCTACTCTTCCAGCATCTTTAAGTGCATTGCCCTACAGATATAAAAATTGTGAACTAGTTGTTCAATTTATACATAAAAAATAGTTTACATAATGTGGATCAGTGACTAACCATGTTGTTGTATGCTTCAACAAACTGTGGGTCGTAGACTATAGCTTGATTGTAACAGCGAATTGCCATGTCAAGCTGGCCTTGCTCATAGTAAATAGTAGCAAGGTTACCTGCACGAAAAATGTTCCCCCTACCTTTGTATTACGAGGTATACTAAGGCTCTACTTTGAAGGTAAAGAAAGGACCATTCTCTTGTAAGCTTGTTCGCATCTCACCCGAGATGAGTATCTAAATGAATGAACTCGAAGGATAATCTTTAATCAGTATTTACTTTTATTTTTGTGCTAAAATTTAAGAAGACTTAAAGAAAATAACACCCTGATACAGAGAGGCCAGGGTTTGGCAAAAAAAAAAAAAGAATCAAATCTCACCATAAGCCATAGCATAGTCAGGACGTGCCTGCAGTGCACGTTGATAACACATAATGGCATCTTGAGGCATTCCCAAAGCCTGGAGAACCAAAAAAAATATAAGATCCAGTTTCCCTCCAAGAGCGAAGTCTTGCAGGATACTTGTGTCAGAACCTATAGACTTGCCTTATAAACATTCCCTTGATTAAGATATGCATCGGCAAAGCGATGGCTTAAGCTTAACAGCTTCCTGCAAGTTTCAAGAGAAGTTTAAATTCCCTTCATTACAATAAGAAAGCGCTATTTCATATATTTGCAAGGCACAGAAGAGACATGAAGCAAAATGTAAGGAAGAACCAAATCTCAAAATCAAAACATGCATGAAGCAACTTCCATCTCTCCTAGATTCCATGTAAATAAAATGATCTATGACCTTCACATGCAGCACAAAAAGTACAATTCAGTACATAAGGGACCTCCACAAAATACGAAATAATGCACAAGTGACGTAGAGTACTCCCTCAAACCCATAATATACAGCACGATTTGACTTGGTGTGGTCTTATCACACTTCAACCACTCATTCTTATACCATATAATTTGTGGAAATGAATGTTTGATCATTAGAAAATATTTCTAAATACAAATTCAATCTAACCATTTTGCAGCTCAAAATTTCTTATATAATTAGACTACTTGCTGGTCAAAGATAATGAGATTTAAATCTTCAAATACATGTACGCCTTACATTTTTGATAGAGGAGCAGTGTAATAGTCAAGTACAGTCGCAGCATTTACCTTATAATACATTAAAGCTTTGTCGAGGTCTCCTGCCTCCATAAACAGACCAGCGAGGTTTGACCATGCAATTGCAAAATGAGGATCTATGCTTAACGCCTCGATGTAGCAACTGTATGCCTGTTATTACAATCAACATGTCAAATCACAAAGCTATCAGCCTACCCCAGGGGACTTCAAGTGATGAGGCCAACATATAAATATAAAAGATGATCTTGAGATTCATACCATTACAAGAAATAAAACATTACAAATGTCAAAGTATGACTAGTGCCACTACAATTTTGTAGACATTAGAACCATGCAATAGTGTATGTTTGGAACCAATGTTCACGAGTCAAGTCATTCGTTTAATCGTAATCAGTCCCTTGAACTTGGCTAAGAGTGTCGAGGTGATTATATTGACAAGGTTCCTGGCCGTCTGACTAATCGTTGATAAATTGGGATTAGTCAATCAATTAGGGATAGAGTGGACCACCTTGTTGGCTGGTGTCCATTCGCAGGCCTGCTCAACTGGCCTCTGAGACCGGCTATTCCGCTGCCAATTTAGCCTGGTAGGGTTAGCTTACTTGCACCCAGCACTCCAAAAGGCAACCCCTCCTTATGTAGCTTCTCCAGGGAGGCAAAGATTGCGAAGATGAGCTCCTCCAAACAGTGAGTTGCCCCTTCCATCCATCTTGCTCCTGATTGCTTGTTGGCATTGCTGTGCCGCTGCCACTACTGTACTCTACTCTGTTGTGCAAGTCACCGACTAGCCACTAATGTAGTTTTGATGCTTTATTGTGTATACTTATATTATATTTAGATATATGTAGTATGCCTATGTCCTGGAATATATATAGGACAAGGACCAACTAGGTTCAACTAGTCGGTCTGGTAGATGACTGGTCGGTTCCATGGTGACTAGAATCAACTATACGATTTGTAAACATTGTCTGGGACAAACTCAGATGTGTTTATTACTGCCATATTTCAGTGTGGCTCAAAATTTATCCCCACCGCCTTTCCTCTTCCTTAGTCTTAACTTCTTTCCTCTAATTCATTCTCCTACTTGATACAATCGGGGAAGAAAACAAAAACGGGGTAATCTCCACTGAGATATCCAGAACAGATCGACCCCAAGTCTTGGCCAACAAGGACAGGCAGCCGAGGGCAAGCAGCCCAAATGCCTTAATGCCACATCACAGTGTGAGGAAGCCTGTGGCTGCGAACTGGAACCGCACATACATCACGGCTGCAGCCTCTCTTCCAGCACTTCAGATCTGTGGTATTGGTGCACAAGGGCACTCCTTGAACCGCACCACGAAGCACACTGACGGCGACAATACTAAGGCATAGATTAGCTAGATCTGTGAAAGGAGAACCTCAAGCTCCCCTTTACTTCCCACGGTGGCACACCAGACAAAGCAGAGTTCCACGGTGCACCAGGAGAACCCAATGACAAAGAATCCATGGAAACAGTCACTAGGGAATAGGGATCCCACCTCAGGCAGGGAGCTGCAAAATCCATACTGGGCTGCCCTTCATCTGATGGCACCATGGCAGCGCATAGGGGCTCATGTTGGATATGGACGTAGCAGTCGGCTGTTGCCATGAGAAGTATGCCTCCATCTCCCTGCAGCAGCTAGCAAGGTGGTGGAGTAATGTGCGCACATGGGGGAAGCGGAAGACCAGCATAATGGAGTGGCCCAACCCACATCCAGTTAGTGGCAGGATGCATGGACAGATTAAAGGAGTTGGAGATGGGGCTTAACTCATGTGATGCTCTTGCTGCCAATAATGGAGCAGAGCAAGGATTTAGGAATTAGAAGATGTCAAAGCTACCCTAGACCAGTGTATCTTAGTTCATTCTCCATATGGAAAATGAAAGCCTAAAAGTAGATCCAGAGGTATAGAGGCATACAAAATGGTATACTTCAAACCAGAGGCAAATTATAATCGTACTGGTCCAATTTCAACCTTTATAGTACTAGCATTTTTTAAAACTGGAAAATTAGAAATGGCATAAATCTCATTAACCTTTCACAAAGCGCAGGTAATAACTAACCAAACCATGACAAACAACATATTTTAAGACCATTTTTAACAAGTTAGTGCAGTACAAAATAAGGCCATTCGCCAAAGAACTGCATACTTAGTGCACTTCAATATGTATGCCTGAGAATATTGATCTGTGTCACTGAAAGTGGCAAGTGGAGTGCAAATGTTTGACCATGGACATAGGTCACTGAGTTCATAAGATCTTTAGTTTTGAGATAGTTTGGAGAAGTTATACAGTGTTGCGAAAACTAAAAATGCAATTAATCTACCAACAAGAAATGTAGAACTATATATGGAACAAATAAGATGATACACATGCACACAAAACAACATTATGGACAAGAACAAGTAAATGCATGGAAACAATGGTGAAAACTGAGTGCAAAGAAGATTTTTTTTTTTTAGTGCAAAACAGTGAAAGGTAAAAAGGCCAGAAAATCATGTTGCTCACCTCCTGAATGAAACCTTGGGCTTTCATCAGATTTCCAAGATTACTATGTGCATCAACCTAAGTCAGGCACAAAATGGCATCAGTTCACAAACAAGCACAACTATTAACTTGATGAACACATGTACATACCAATCGAGGATTTATAGCGAGTGCTTGCCTACAGCATTGAGCTGCGTCATTCAGTCTCCCCTTCCTTGTATATGCGCTAGCAAGATTTGACCATGCATCACAGAAGTTTGGTCGCAGCTAGAAAGATTAACAGAAAAAAGGCAGTGAGGGTCATTTATTTTGCAACAATCAAAAGTCAACTGGACCGGCAACGATTGTAGTAGAGGATTACAAACATCAATCCACAAAGCAAAGATAAGGAGCTTGTAAAGACCACATCACATGTCCACTAGAGTGTAGAGTGAAGATGCCCTTTCTTTTTCTTGAATACGCAAGAGAACTGCATATCATTGCATTATGAAGCAGGCACATGTACATCCAGACACTACACAATCACCTAACAACTAGTGGCTAGGCTGTCTAGAAAGCACCTGGATTACTTTTAGTCCCCATGCTTTTTACTAGGTCCCCTGTTCCGCTAGGCGCTAGTCAGATTCTAGGCGGTGACCCACTGCCTAGCGCCTAGGCGGGATTAATCGCGCCTAGGAGGTTCTAGGCGTTTTGTATATATACTAATATGCATATATTATGTGCTAAAGATAAAAAAAACAGCTGAATAGTGAGTCTAGATAGATAGAAAGGCTGGCCCGGATAGAAAGGCCCAAGAAGCAAGGGCCCAGCCCATCACCCACTCAGACTCCAACCTTATTCATCCATCCATTTCTCCCTCCGCAGGTTCCTCTCCCGCATGCAGCCGCAGGTTACTCACGCTGTTATGCACGGCCAACACTATCGCCGGCGTCGTGGCTAAGGGAGGCGCCGGCCTTGGGCTTAAGGCCCATAGTAAAGTCAATTAATATTATTAGGCTATTATTATTATTATTATTTTAGAGTCCACGGACTATAAATATGTAAGCTAGCTATTTGGAGAATTAAGCAGAAACAATATAATTGTTTCTGGCTTCCTTAGGGAGCCGGGAGTTTGGAGTCACCCTAATCTCCTTTGTCTCTCTCTCTCTCGCGAGTTCATCACGTCTCCTCGCCGCCGCCGACCTCACCAACCACAGCCACCTCCTTCCCATCCCTACAACCTCCGAACCCTCTCCGGCGGGACTAGGACTAGGGTTCCTAACACACGCCCGCAGCCTTCTCCTGCATGCAACCGCAGGTTCCTCTCCCTCTCCAGCATCACTCCCTCCGCTGTGCACCCGCCACCGTCACCGCGCCCGAGCTCCTCCGCCACCCGCAACCTCCGTCCCGACTGCTTCAACACCACCCAAGTCCACCTAGGAGCCCGCCTAGCCCCAAATCGACGCGGTGCCCCTCCTAATCGTGCCCAATCGCCGCCTAGGCGCTGCCTAGCGGAACAGGGACTTGGTCTAGCGGCCTAGCACAAAGCTTGAACTACCATGCTAGCAATACATACAATCATACATTTACATTTTCAGAGCCTTAGCCCATATAAGACCACAGGCAGAAGCAGTCAGCACAAGCCACGAACACAAGCAGCACAGATGTGAGAATGGGCTTGATGGGGGAGCAGAGCAGCAGAGGTGGAGGCAGATTTACAACAACACAAGGGACTGGAGAGCTAAAAGCCTGAAACCTAGAAGTGAATCAAATTTCATCCCTGCACACTATGTCAATCTCCACCTCAGTACAGACACCTAGTCATGCCAGGCACCATCAAAAACTACCTAAACATGGCTGAAACTGGATAGGCTGTCCAGGACCACCTAGGTGGGAACTGGGAAGTGTGTCTACAGTAGTGTTGACCGCCTAAACTAGGTGCTAGGCGTTTTGACACCATTTATTATGCAGCATTTAGTCACTACCTAGGCATCTTAGATAAGGATCAAACACCAAAAAGTAATAAAATTTATCTGAAATGGTGAAAACAGGTAAAATAAAAAAGGTATAAAGTAACAAAAAGGCAAAAAAAATATATAAATAACACAGGAGACAAACCTGAATGGCAGTAAGATAGTAACGAATTGCAAGATCAATATCGCCTTTCTCCTACACAGAAAAGAAAATAGATCGATGACATAAATGAAAAATAATGTTTATATATATATATATATATATATATATATATATAGTACATAGACACAACCAAAACTACCTTCCAAGCATTCGCCATATTGCCGTAGCATTCAGCAAAATGTGGATCTATGGCAAGAGCCTCCTCGTTTTTTGCAATGCACATGTCATAATTACGAATCTGCAACAGAAAAGGAATTCAAACACGTTAGATAATGTCAGGTAGAAAAAGCTAGCATCCATGCCTAGGAGAATATATGAAGTGAATTAGCCACCTGATAGTATATAGCTCCAAGGAGGAGGAGGTTATCAGTTCGACGTGGATTCTTCTCGTAAACAGCATTACCATGCTCTAGTGCCTCTCTGTACTTCCCTGACCTGTAGTTTTGATGAGCAAGTGCCAAATGCCGCTCTTCATCAACAGCTACACCACAAGTAACAAATAAAATTCTATCAGGCCTACCGTCGACATACATGTAATCATAGTGAAATTCAACCTTGCGTGCAAGCATCAATTGATAGTTTTGTTTCATCTGAACAAAACAAGATAATTAAAGTTCATGTTTCCCTCCCAGTAAGTTTTAAATCATCATGGATATTAATTATCCCTCAATTTCTTACAGAATTCATACGAGTAATAACATAAAAATATTTTGTATGGTTGCAGAAAGTTACTCCTAGCACAATGTAGCACAAGGTGCAGGACCTAAAAGCAATTACCATGATCAGGCCATGATTTATAAAATTCATGAGAACTGAGTGCTCTTTGCAGTTTACATACAAATCGTCCCATGTGACTTGGAAGTAAAGTATATGCTTCGCACAACCATGAATCAATAGAATCACATTTTGAAACATAGAAGAACAAACTATATTATTTGGCAATAAGTATATCGACTAATAAGAACAACAAAGCCTTTTGTTCACAAGCAAGTTGGGGTAAGCTTCAGTGAAGAATTCAAAACAGTGATATCCACAACATAATCCAGCCATTTAACTCACGCTAGGAACAGATGATACTTCTAAGTTTCATGCTAATACGCAAACCCTTAAATAAATCTAAACTGATTGCTAATGCCACAAATGTGTGGATGCACTCTGTCACCACACATATGATGTTTTTCTCTAATTTAACATAACAGCAAATAATTGTTCAGAGATCGCCGTCAAGTGTCACTACCATCAATATCCTCAGTAAGCCATGGAGATGAATATACTAGCCCTGTTGACAACTCGGAATGGCAAAACAGGATCAACATTTGATCATCCCCAAAGTAATCTAAAGCTCTTGATTGCAGTTTGCCAGATTTACACAAGCAACCGATACAGTTTGATAGAAGAATGTTTCTGGAACTGAAGAATATGACATCAAGTTCCCAGAAAGTTATGCTGCTAATACAAGGCACCTCCAAAATTGCAATTTTCTAAAGATGGACTAGAGCTAAAGGCGTGTGAACCCTATACAGAATATAGACCACCAGAAACAAAGATAGCCTATAATATTCTTCTAGAACCTTTTATGCCCACTTCTCTCAGTGCAAAGTCGAAACAGTCGGCATGATCGCCTACAAGTTGCAATTTCTAATCCAAATCAACACAAAAAGAATTTATACATTCCACCTATATAATAAATATTTTAAGTAAAAGACGAAAACAACACCATCGAATCTCCGCACAACATAGTACTAGTATTCTTATTTTCGCCAAGGGGAGAAAAGGGACATCTCCAAATCTACCAGCAGTAACACCAAGGAAGGGAGCAAAATTGGGGAAACCGGTAGATCTTAGAACACAAGCTCGATTTCCCCCATAAACACACGGGCGGTCATATAATCTCCGAACAAAATAGGCGACTATAAAAATCGCTTGCAGCTAGAGTCACCTCCTGCGAGCTGGCCGGGCTTGGGCTTGGGCTCGGTCTGGGCCGCCCTGTCGTCGAGCGGCGCGGGCGGAAGAAGGAACAAGGCGGGCGACGGGGCATTCCTCGCGGGCTCCTCCAGGTCGGCGCGGGCCCCGAACGCTAGCCAGTCCACGCCTCCGCCGTGCACCGCCGGCTGCGGTGCGTGGTGGCGCGCGTCGGCGCCGCCGTGCTGCTGCTGCTGCAGCGAGAGCATCTCCGCCCCTGCGGCGGGGAAGGAGAAGCCTTCCAGGCGCGGGCGCCGGCCGGAGGGCCCAGATCGCCGGGCGGATCAATCCCTCGCGGCGCGAGGAGAGGAGGGTGGAGGGTCTCGAGGCTTGGAGGCTTCGAGAGAGAGAGAGCAGAGGGGGACCGTATGGGGACTCGGAACTTCGGAGACGCACGGCAGGATGATGATGAGAGAAGAAGAGAGAAGAGAGCGTTTCCGCGAATTTCATATGAGAGGTGAGAGATTGTGATGGCACACAGTAATAATAATAAAAATAAAATTAAAAATTATAAATTAAAAATTATAAAAAAAAAATAAAAGGTGGCAGAAGGGGAGAGCGCGGTCAGTATCGATGGACATATTCCTTCTCTTTCCCGTTGCCGTGGCATGTAGCCAGTTTTTTTTTTTTTAACCTCTCGTTCGGAAAGTATCTGCTCATATACTACACACACACCAACACCACACATACGCACACCTCACACACACCACTCGCACACGACAGACCTACAATTATCTTTCGGATCAAAGACGCGTCCTTCGAGAAATTTTCAGTAGGCGGCGCACGCGTCGCCGAGCCCCCTTGTGGCTCCACGCGTTGAGAGGATGCACTGAAATTTATTAGGGGAAAAACCCCGGTGAGCACACGCGGCCGAGCGAGGCTCGAACGCGGGTGGGCATCGTTGCACACTGCGAACTTGCCAACTGCGCTACGCGCGGTTTCGCATGTAGCCAGTTTTGTCAAAAAACACACACACACGGATCAACAATTTTTTATCCCTAAACTATGAAGGCTTAGTTTCGTCTCTAAACTTTCAAAACGGTTGTTTTAGTCCTTAAATTCTACTTTTATCAGTTTCAACCTAGAAATATGAAGATGAACATTTCAGTCCTTAAACTTTGCATTTTGGGCCCAATTACATCCTAAAACTACGGATATGATCTTTTCAATCCTCAAACTTTGCATTTTCGGTCTTTAAACATTTATTTTCAACTCAACTTTGTATAGTTCTATGTTGTATACAATGCTATTTATTACAAGATATATTGAAACAGTAATGGATCTAAAATTTTTTACTTAGCTATTTATATAGCGTTAGTGTCATACTCCCAATGCGGTAGTGAAATTCAGCAGAGAAAACGGGGCAATATGGGTCGGAGGAGGCGCACCAACTAGGCCTCGCGTTGCGCCCTATGGCAAAGACGGCGCAATAACGTTGCGGACCGTTGCTACCACCATCAAGTTACTTTATCGAGTCTAAGTAGATTTGAAAAGATTCGGCTAGTGTTTGAGTTTGTTAGAAAAAAGAGAATTTGAATCCTATAAGGATCTTCGGGGTTGCTTAGAAGCCAAGTCACGTTGGGACTACAAATACTAGCGTCACATCGTTCATCAATCTTAAGAAAAAAAAAAATAGTCGAAAGACCCTTATCCCTTCGCCTCTCCCTTCTCTTGCACCTCCCCTCCTTCTCTCCTCTCCCAAGTGCGGCACCCCCTTCTCTTCCTCCCTTCTCCACACCACCAAACCCTAGCCACCGCCACCCCCCGCGCCCTAGCCACCGCCCCCTGCTGCCCTATTATCTGTCGGGCTGCGCCCTTAGGCGAGCCCCCGATAAAACCTCTTACTAGGCTTAATATTTAAGAATATTTAGATCTATATTTATATGTATTTTATAATATGAATGTTGAAAGTGTGCTATCCAATTTGGTAGTTCGGAAGACACTAGAGACAATAGTATTTAACGATGATTTTCCATCTCAAATCACATGTGGTCTTTGGACAAAGGACAAAGTTGTGCCAAAATGCATATTTGATAATTCATAAATGAAATTGTGCCTAAAATATAAAGTTCTCTTTTGGGGTAGACAAAATTAATTTGAAAAATAAAAGTTTAACAACCAAGATGACTTTTTATGGATGAAATTGAGCTCAAAATGCAAAGTTTGAGGGGAAAAACGATCATCTTGAGTTTGGATGAAATTGAGCCTAAAAGTTGAGTTTAAGGACTAAGAAGGTTGTTTTGAAAGTGCGGGGATGAAATTGAGCTTTCAGCAATAGTTCAGGGGACTAAAAACGACTATTACGCTATTATTTTTTATCATGAGTTTATATTTGGTACCGAGTAAGTGTTTTTAATTGTTTCAATTCTAGTCCCTCTATCCCTAAATGTCATTTGTTTTTCTTCTCGAGATGCAACTTTGTTGAAATGTGTATTTACAGATATTAATATTTATGTTATGGTACATAATTAGTATCACTAGATAGATTTTTGAATCTATTTTTTTAATAAATTTATTTGGAGATACAAATGTTGAGCATATTTTATACAAATGAAGTGAACCTTTGGGCACAAAAAACAAAGAAGATGTTCCTATTATAATTTTGTTATTAGAACTACTCCTAAATATATATAATTCAAGTTTTAGCATCTAGATGTTGTCAAAAAAGAAGTAATGCAGCCCTAGTTCGTCACACCTTTTCTCTAATACAAGTGTCATATATATGCACAACGTCAATTTTGTTACCATCAACTATAGCTATGTTGTCTTTAGAAACAGTGAAAGAGTGATATATTATAGCTATGTTGTCTTTGGGAAAAGAGTGATATATATATATATTCAACTACGTGTAGAGTTTACGGATGTAATCATTTGGTTTTGTCCCGCCAATACATGAGGAGAATAAGCCCGTGTTTGGTTCTTTGCACACTTTTTTCTTGCCTTGCCAACGGTAGCAACGAGAACTTGCTAGAGCTAGTTCGGCTTAAGGTAGCATGTGGATTGATTAAAGTGCAGCCAAATAAGATCTAATTAGATTAGATGTAAGGGGAGAGAAAATGAGTTGAAGATTGGAATCGAGAGTGAGAGGAAAAGGTTTGATCGATGAGCCAATATATATTTGCCTATGATCTTCTCTCACTATCCCTTATTCTCTTTCCTCAAAAAATAGAAAGACGAAATTTGATTTCATTAAACGTTGGTGGTATGATAGCAATCATTCCTGCCCATCCCTCTGGCAGGCAGGGTATATGTGCGATGCCACTTGTTTAATGGCGCATGGCAGGAAAAAAAAAATAAAAAGCATCTGTCCTCGACCATCCGGACCCATTCACCGGCGAAATCTCAACATGATCTTTCCCCATCCCCTCTCGAGATAAGTGTCAAACGGACTTTAGTTAGGCGGTGCGGCATTTCGGTGATAAGCTAAAATATCTTGATTTATTAAACCACTTTTTTATTTACACTTTTACATATGATCTCTTTTACGAGGAGAGATACTACAACTGTAAGTAATTAATAAGAAATACTCCTAAAAAAAGGACCGAAAGCGACAGAGATCTGGGCCACGTTTAGTTGGCAGAAATTTCTAACCTTTTCTTCACTTTCTCTCCATCACATCACATTAAATACACCAAAAGACGTATATTTGAAGTATTAAATATAGTTAAAAAAATAACTAATTATAAGTTTAGATGTACGAAACGATTTATTCTTTTGAGCCATACAGAGTGCGATGATATTTGTCATTTAACAAATAAAAAGCGTCTTGATCCGATGTGACGTCCGGTTCCAATTTTTACCTGTTTAACACTGCTGGTGCTCTCGCTGGACTCTGCCGGAGCCGACAGTTCAGCCGGGCAGGCATGCCTCCGAGTCTGACCCGGACGCTGCACCGCCCCACGGAAGCCGCGGGCCGGATCCGCTGCGCCAGGGTTGTTGGTGCACCCTCCCGTGTCGCCGACGTGTCGCGGTCCATCGTTTTCTTTTGCGACCAACTCCATCGGTTCGATGCTGAGACAGTGGACAGCTCAGTGATCTCAGGCTGTGCCACGGGAACGAGCGCAGTAGGGAATCGCAACAGCTATCTCCGTGCGACATGTGTGAAGAGTGGGAGCGGAAGTCGGGGACCTGGCGTCCCCACGTCCACCAACCGCACAAGTGTCTGACACGTTTTTCATTACTCTAGTTTATTCATTTCATTTTCAAATCGTAACACATTTTTGATGTTTTATTTAGATATTCTATTATTTTTATTAGATGTCCAAATATGGCGTATCTAGATGGTCAAATCATCTTACAATTTTAATGGAGGAGGTAACAAATTCTATACCAAGGCCTCGTTTAGTTGGGCAAATTTTTCTAGCAAATGTTAGAAAGTTAGAATTTAAACACCAGAAGACGTTTCGTTTGTTTCGATAAACATTGTCCAATCATTGACTAACTAGGCTCAAAAGATTAAATCTAGTGATGTATAATAAAACGTGTAATTAGTTATTTTTTTACCTACTTTTAATGCCCGAACATATGTCTTTTGGTGTATTTAATGTGATGTGATGGAGAGAGAATCTGAAAACTTGGAAGTTGGAGGTAAAAACTTGCCCAACTAAACGAGGCCCAAATGGTGTATATTTAGTGTAAGTCTTTTCAAGGTGCCTTGAGAAGATTACACTAAATAGGTAGGTATGTGTAGACAAATCTCAAAAAAAATCATTATGGATGTGCTTGGTTTGTTTGCTAATTGGAGCCTGGCCAGCAAATGTAGCCTGGGCAGGCTAAGCTTGGTCTGGGTAGCCAACCAACTAGTGTTTGGTTGCCTACGAATATGAGCCTAGCTACAGGAAGTTGGTGTTTGGTTGCATTTCTTGGATAGAATCACCACATATGAACAAGGGTATGTTTGCCCCCTAGAAGCATTTTGTCGAACACCTTGAGCACCGCAATCACACCTCGTCGTCATTCTCGTACTCAGGATCTTCGGCCACCAAGGTAGGCACCGGCCAGTACACCATGGGTAAGAACAACCACCAATGTAGGCACGACCTTCAGAGCATAGCACGGGCAAGAACAACCACCACGTCCCGTACTAACATCACTGAGGCCACAACAGCCAACGAAGAAGGCCGCAACGTCGTCCTCGTCGTCCTAGGAGCAGGTGAAGAGCCTGCTGAGATGCCAGAGCACGGCGAATCACGGGGTCGTCCGCCGGGCCACGCAACGTAGGAGACGAGGAGGAGGAAGAAGACGACGCGGAGCAGGAGAGGAGGAGCTCGCCGCGGAGGAAGGCGGCAATGGTGTGGGAGGTGAGGAACCGCGTGGGAGACAGGAGGTGACGTGAAGCGGGCCGAGGCTGGCCTAGCTGTGCCCGGAAAAACGACCGGAGGGGCCATTTTTCTCGGAGCCGGGTGCATGGCGCCTAACGGGCCTGGCTACTAGTTCGGCAAAGGCCAACCAAACGCCCAATTTTGGCCCAGGTTGGCCACCTCACACTAAACGAACGACGTTTTTTTTGACAAGAAACACGCATTAACTTAGCGGCAAGAAAGCGCTAGGACCCTACCGAGGTAAGGGTTACAGAGTGTATACGATAAGAGGGCATCGATGACAATGTTGCTCATAAGAGCGACACTGGTACATAATTTTGAGACCGAATTACAGCGAAGAGAAAGCTAGCCTAGCTAAAGCATATGCAATGCTATTTTGGTCTCTATCAATTTTATAGACTTTCAGCCTTATATTCATTGTAGCATTGTCGAAGACCTACGAGAAAAGCTTCATTCTCCGATCGGTGGGTGAGCGTGATCCTCCGAGTTGAGAAACCGCACCGGTGGCTACAATCTCGATAGGAAGGATACATCACTGAAGTTAAGGCCATCAAGGAGTGTGGTTGCTAAGGCTATAACAACTGACTTTCTTTGAAATGACCGAGTAGGTCTCCTCCAACGTTGCCCTACGGTGAAGATTGTATTGATTTGGTTGGACCTGCTCATTGACAATTAAAATACCCGGTCCTGCTCTTCTAGGTTGCTGGTGATGATGCTTTATTTGATCAAGATTCTAAATTAACAAATAAGACAAGGGAAAGAGTAAATATTAAGCGCGAAATCCTTATTGGATTAGAATACTTTACAACGATTCAATAAGAAAAAAAAGGAGATTCAAAAAAGGAAGGATTACATTTTATATAAACTAGTGGATTCGTAAGTAGCGTTCTGAAAGTATGAAGGAGAATTCTATGAGTTACAATATTACTATCACCCTGCTATTCTTTTTTTTCTTTCTTCTTTTTTTTTTTTTTATTTTCTTTTTTTTTTTTTTTTCTCTATACCAACAGATCCCACTTATAATTTTATCACACGTAGACAAGTTTCATCGTAAGAAACTCAACCTATTGAGTCTAGAGTTGAGTGCGTTTTGTTTCATTTAACATTAGTTTTCCTTTTTCCATCAAACTAAAGCCTCAAATCAATCTTATTAGTAATCCCAACAGCTGTTGATCGACAACAAGTGTGGTATACGACTATCTGCTCCAACAAATCACACCTGTGCGGTACCGGAGATGAGAGGAAAAGAAACGTTAGTTAGGGAGCGATAAGATTCAAGCTAACCTAACCAGAAATCAGCAACCACCTGTCGTTCTTTCTTGGCGGCTTCAGATTCAAGCTACGGGTCCGGACGGATGGACACACGGGCAGGTGCCTTTCCCTTTAATTTCGGGACATGTTTTGTGGTGCACGCAAGTCGAAAGGCGGTGTGGACGAGCATGCATGGCACACGCTTTTCCTCCGTTGCAGTGCCAGCTGCTGCCAGGTAAGGATGGCAACCGGGCTGTTTTGGTTAGGTTATCGGTGGGTTTTGGGTTTTGCGGATCGGATCTCGGTTTTTGGGTTTGGGGCTCAAAATGTATCATCTGGAATTAAATTAATAATAACTTGTTTATTTAAATTACTAAATTTATTCTAAGTTGACTAAAATTATTTACTTTTGTTGCCTACGAGTGAATATGTATATATATCATGCATATGTTTATAAAAAAGTCCTTGTTGCTCAATGCTCTTCGGGGCATTTTCGGGTTTCGTGTTTTTTTTTTATATTATACAAAATGGGTTTCGTGTTTTTTTTTTCCACGGGTTTGGTTATAGAATGGACTATCACCTAAATCGATTTTCGGGCGGTTTTGGTTTTAAGTTCAGGTTTCAAGTTTAAGTGCACAGAGACTCCACATGATGATCTGAATCTGAACCGTTGCCATCTACTGCTAGGGGAGGTGTGTCAATGTGTATGAGGGGAAAAAAAGTGTTTATGCCCAGGTAACTTTAATTTATCATTCCAGCTTATTAATGAATACTATTTTTCACAACAAAACAACATTAGTTGGCTTATTATCCGTAAAAAAAACATGTATAAAGATCTAATTCCAATTTGTAATGACAAAACAAACCATGTGGTATTAAGACTGTACTCCCTCCATCCCAAAATAAAAAGACCTTCTCGCTTCCCGAGAAGTCAACGCTTTCAAAATACCGGCAATTATATATTAAAATATATAAATATTTATGTTAAGTAATTAGTATCATCCGAAAGATCTTTAAGTCTAGTTTTTTAATAAATTTATTTGAAGATTTAAATGTCGCACGTATTTTCTATAAACTTAGTCAAAGTTGAGAAAGTTTGACGGGCACGCTTCCCATAGCGTCGTTTATTTTGGGGACGGAGGAGTAAGAGGTTTTATTTAACATCCTAAATTTCAGTACACCATCATAATGGTTACAAGGAAATTTTCAGCTAAAACATGATTGGCACTCATGTGTAATGTAAATGTGTCATGTGCGAGGAATTGGGCCGACCCATGGGTGGGCTAGGAGGGCCCAACCGGCCCACGGCCCGAGGGAGGGGAGGGGGCGCGTGGGGCGGTGGAGGCCGGCGCCCCTACGCCGCCACCACCTCCACCTTCCCGTCTCCGTCTCGCTTCATCATCAAGTTAGGATTATCTTAGGACTTTTGGTGTGTAAAGGGAATATTTCAATCATATAAGGAATATACCCTTATTAGGAAATAAATAAAGATTGCTTGTAAAAGGTATTCCGATCATATAAGGAAACCTTATAGAGATTGCTTAGATTACAAGTCTCACTAGCCGGGCTATATAAGTAAAGGGTCTGTAATCTCTTGGGAAGACAAGCAATAAAGAAATAGTTTGTGCCTTCTCTCGCTGCTCCAACCGCCGCCGCCGCTGACAGCCCTCGCGGTGTGGCTGCCGCCCTCGCAGCGCCGCCACCCCTACCTCTACCGCCGCCCCGGCCGACCGCCCGGGGGGCACCGCTGCCCCCACCGCCCCCAACACCGTCGCCGTCGCCTCGGAGTTTGTCGACGTGTCACAGCCCGGCCCAATCTAACCAGGTTTGTGACAAAATGTAATTTCAATGTAAATAAAAACAAAAACCCCATGTGTTGGGGGCTGTAAAACAATTGTCTTTCCATATACTCGTCATCGTAAATCATAAATCTGGGCGAAAATCTCAGATTTAGCATTTTTATAACATTTTTGTATATATATGTAAACCATTTTTGCATGTTTGTCTGCAGCATTCATATAGTCATTGAATCATCTTTCTCTTTTGCCCAACGAAAAATTCATTCAATTTTTAACTGGTATAAAGTTTATTTAGGTATTTTGGCTCGCTTTAGTTTGGGCTCCCAGCAGGGCCTGAAACGAAACGGAATACAAAGCCCAAGCCTTTTTTCTTCACGAAGGGAAAAGAACGCTTTTTACTCTGCCCGTTGCTCGCCCATGGACCAAATTAAGGAGAGTCTACCGAGGGCCTGGTGGCAGTAGCAGGGAGAGGGGCACTGCATGTCTATATTGTAGCAGTTCCTATAGTATGGAACTTTGAGTAATTAAATTATTCCTGAATGGGATAGTAGAGCAAGTATTATTTCAAATATTTGAATTTACAAACTGAGCTAGGCACACTTGGTTAGGTCCGATGAATTTTTGTACCAAGGTTGGCTATTTTTTTTTTTTTTTGGCGCTATCACTATATTTGATAGGTTGTTATTTCATACGTGGAGTATTATTTTTAAACTAATAGAAAAAAAAAAAAAAATCACACTAAAACATGCGATATTATGTGTTTGCAATGCAGTGCTAGTTGCGTAGAGTTCAACAAACTTGGTTTGTCATTTTTCTGATTTTTTTTTTTTGTGATTTTTACAAAATTTCAGCCGATTTGAGGCCCAGTTACGGCGGTATACAGGCCCGAGTTGGTCAACCCATAAAACAAGCCTTGGTTGCGGTTGGATTCTTTCAAATTTTGAGGACTTTTATATTTTGATGAGGACTTTTTTTTTTTTTTGCAAAATATTGGAGTAGACGTGGCTGATGTCAGCCACCGGAATTGGCCAATAATCGTAGGAAGAGATTACATACATGCAATTTAGTTTGCCAACAAATACTAATAAGTTTTTTGCCTGATTACTTGCAGTCTGTTGATCAATTGAACCATCGGTTGTTCTCCTTACCGAACGTCTGTCCAAGTACTAATAATGAGACGTTATCCCACACTTCCACTGCTCCAAACCACCTCCTCTGTGATATGATTGCTGCATGGCGTCTTGATCACATGGCTCGTTCCACATCTAACAAGGCTGTGTCGGACTCTGGCTAGATTTGGCCGAATTGACACCCGATTGACGATCGTGGAGGGGAAGAGGCGGCTCGGGAGGGGCGCGCGGCGGCGGCGGCGGCGCGTCGGGGCGCGGAGCGGGCGCGCTGCGGTGGCGGCGGTGGAGGCGGGGTGGGGGCGTCTTGGCGTGGGAGAGGAGAGGAAGGAGATTGTGATAAATTTCTTTATTTGCTTGTTACCTTGAAAGATTACAGATCCCCTACTTTTATAGCCCGGCTAGTGGGACTTGTATCTCAAGCAATCTCTCTAAAAGATTTCCTTATAGATTGGAATACCTTTTACAAGCATATCCTATTTATTTTCCTAATAAGGGCCTTCCTTATAGATGGAATATTCCCTTGCACACCAAAAAACCTAAGATAATCCTAGATAATTTCCTCCTTTATTCCCGAATTAATTGCCGAAGAATCCGCGGAAGGGAGGAGGCGGCGGCGGGCGCGCGCCCTGCCCTGGAGGGGCGGCGCCCCGTGCCCCTCGGGCTGGGCGGGCCTGTCCTTCTGGGCTCTATTTCTTGGGTCATGACAGGCTGATACACTCTCCATGCCCGTGGCACCTTCAGAGGAGCAAATCCAAGCTATCTTACAGAAATTCTCTGGGTATTCAGTGATGCAGGAGCAGGCTTTGCACGAGATTCAGCTACTCTCCAAACCAACCTAGGGAGAGCAACCTTTCCTTCACAAGTGGGCAGGGCCGCTTCCAGAGCTCATAGATCTTCAGAAAAATTGGAAGTCGACATGACACAGGAGCTGGAGGTCAAAGGCTTAGAGTAATCCTTAATTTGTCTGTTCACAGGCCAAACTGGGAGATCCTAGCTGGAGCGTACCAACTCCCTGTTCTTCTGAAGAAGATCATCCATAAGCTACATAAACATGGAAGTCCATCATCACATTTGACAAAGCATCCTGTCAGAGTTTGACATGTTTAGGAAAAGGGTACTCAATGTTGGTGGGATGGAAATGCTCCTGTATCTGCCTAGGATTGAGGATGCTATTGTAAGTAAGGCGGCTGCCACTGCAATCCGTGGACTCTGTGAAGATGAGGATGGAAAGATAAATGCTCAATCTTATAGCGTGCCTGATGCCCTGCTGGAATACCTCATGGTCAGTGATGAGGTGCTGCTTCTGCTTGAAAATCTACAGAAAGATCTGCACGTGGAAATTAGTATTAGGATTACAGATTTAAAAACTGTATGGCTCTCCTTATGAGGAGGGTAAGATGGAATTTTTAGAAGAACTTGATACTATTATGTCAACCTGGCAGGGACCCACCATGGTAGCTGGTGATTTTAATTTAGTTAGATTCATTCAAGATAAAAGCAATTCTGTTATTAATTTTAGATGGGCAGATTCTTTTAATTTTTGGGTTGATAAGTGGGGTTTGCTTGAGTTAAATCCTAGTAATATAGATTTCACTTGGACTAATCAGCGAAATAATCCTATATTAGCTAAGATTGATAGAATCTGTGTTAATACTGAGTGGGAGCAGATTTTTCCTCTTGTCAGTGTGAAAGGTCTTGATAGACCACCTAGTGACCACAACCCACTTGTGCTAGATTCAGGGGATAATGCTTTCTTTGGTAAGAAAATTTTTAGATTTGAAAAATGGTGGATTCATAAGGATAGTTTCAATAAGGTGGTAGAGAAAGCTTGGTCTGCCTCTTGTCAAGGAAGTAGTCTTGACAAATGGCAGTTTAAGGTGAGACTTCTTAGGAGACTAGCAAGAGGTTGGGCAGCTAATGAAATAGCTGCAATGAACAAGGAGAAAGTAGAGCTAGCTTTGGAGTATAATGATTTAGAATTTGAGATGGAAAGGAGGATGTTGTCTAATCAGGAGTTGTTAAGGTTTAGACAGGTCTCTAAAGACTTAGACAAAATATGGGCCTTAGAGGAAATTAAAGCTAGACAGAGGTCTAGAGATAGGAATATTTTAGAAGGAGATAGAAATACAGCTTATTTTCATCTTTGTAGCCAATTCTAAAAGTAGAAAAAAAAGGATTGAGGCTCTAGAAGGACCAAATGGTTTAGTAGAGGATCAGAAGGGGATGATGGACATAGCAGTAGATTTTTATAAGAATTTATTTGCAAGGGAAGATAGGCCAAATGTCAAGCTATCCAGTAATTTTTGGAAAGCTGGTGATCTAGTTACTAGTGAGGAGAATGATCCGTTAGTTAGCCCCTTTACTGAAGAAGAAATAAAGTCAGCCATAATCTTTAGCTATCTGAGGATGGGGCACCTGGTCCTGATGGGATTTCTTTTATTTTCTATCAAAAGTATTGGGATCTGATCAAAAAGGATTTAGTTCAGATGTTCAATGATTTTCACCAAGGGAAGTTGGATCCGTATAGACTGAATTTTGCCTTAATCACTTTGATCCCAAAGGAGGAAGGGGCAAGATCAATGAAAAAATTCAGGCCTATTAGTTTAATTAAGCTGCAGTTTTGAGATCTTTTCTAAAGTTCTGACTTTGAGGTTAGGGAAAATCATTGATAGGTTAGTTTCTCCAACACAAGGTGCTTTTATTAAAGGTAGATTCATTCTTGAAAGTGTAGTTATAGCACATGAGTTAGTACACAGTGTCCATAGAGGTGGAGAGAAGGGATGTGTGATTAAGCTAGATTATGAGAAAACCTATGAAGGGTGAACTGGGACTTTCTCATAGAAATCTTGCAATCTAGAGGCTTTGACCCAAAATGGATAGGTTGGATTAATCAGATACTTAGGTTAGGATCTGTAGGTGTAATGGTCAATGGGGAAGAAAGCAAATTTTTTAAGACTGGTAAAGGCCTAAGGCAGGGAGACCCAATCTCTCCTGTCTTGTTTAACTTGGTAGGTGATGTATTGACTAGGATGTTAGAAAAAGGAGTGTATAATGGGCTGATTAGGGGTCTAGATACTAATTTTAGAGAATGTGGTATAGTTGCTCTGCAATATGCAGATGATACCATTCTTTTCTGACAATGAACCACAACACTTGCTTAACCTCAAAAGCATTCTAATGTGGTTTGAACAAATATCTGGTATGAGGGTCAATTTCCATAAGAGTGAGGTGATAGTGATGAATTATTCAGAGGAGGAGGAGCATGAGATTGCACATGTATTCTCCTGTCCATTAGGACACTTTCCTTTTAAATACTTAGGAGTTCCTTTGCATTATGATAATTTGAGGAGAGAAGATATTCAACCTTTGGTTGATAAGCTACTAGATAGAATAGCAGGGTGGAGAGGCAAATTGTTATCTCAACCAGCTAGAGTAACTTTAATCAGAGCATGCTTAGTTAGTATTCCAATTTACCTACTGTCTTTTATCAAATTTCCTCAATGGGCAATTAAATCCCTCAACACCCACATGGCAAACTGCCTGTGGAATGATACTGAGGATAAACATAGGATACATTTGGTAAACTGGGATAGCCTTTCTGTTTTGAAGGATTATGGAGGGTTAGGGATTCCTAGTCTTAGAGACTTGAACATTAGTCTGCTAGCTTCCTGGGTTAAGAGATACAACTTAGATAGTCATAAAATGTGGAAGCAATATCTGGACTTTAAATATAGAACAAAGGAGCCAAACATTTTTTACAGTCCAGTTCAGGGTGCCTCCCAGTTTTTCAAAGGCTTTATTTGGGCTGCATGAGCGCGACAAAGGTAGGATATAAATGGAAAATTGGCAATGGTAGGAAAGTGAAGTTTTGGGAGGATAACTGGGTTGGGACCTTCTAGTTTGGCTGTCCAATTTTGGGAAATTTATGTTCTAATTCATGAGCAAAATAGTACTGTTGCAGAATTGTGGGATGGAGTAGACCTAAAATGTACTTTTAGAAGAGGTGTAGATCAAAGGTTGATGGGAATCTGGGATGAGATTGTCCAAATAGCTTCAACTATCTCCTATACTGATGAGGAGGATTCAATGATTTGGCAATACCAGTGTTGACACCTGTTATAGCATAATATTAATAGTCAACTAAACATGAAATAAGGGCGTAATATGAATATCAACTTAGACTAGGGGTCTAACTAACATAATTCCACAAGCTTTGGTGATTCTGTGACTTTACAGGGACTTAACAGATAAACACAGAGAAGAATGGAGAAAGTTCCAGAATATATCTCACATACGATGACAAGACTTAACCGTGAAGTAACTCGATCCAAAATGTGGACTAAAACACTTTAGAAGATACCGTAGAAGACACGGAAGAAATGAGAGACCGAGAGGACACAAGGGCCTGGCGGCCGCCAGGGCCATTTAGGCCGGCCGCCAGGGTCCTAAGCCCAATCCAGCCCATCTTCGTAGGTCGGTTTGTAACCGACCTTGAGGTTGTATCTACACCGTTATTGAAGGTCGGTTTGATCCAATGGTCATCATTCATCGCCAAGACCTATATAAGAAGACCCCCCGACCCCAGGGGGCTAAACCCTAATTCATTCTATCTCATTCTATTCATTATCTCTCAATTGTAGAGGTGTCCCAATGTAAGGATAACCTGTCTCTCGGGGATTAATGAATTAGAAGTAGATTAGAAGTAGATTAGTCATGTAATTAAAAGTAGATTAGCCATGTAATTAGAACTAGATTAGATCTAACTTAGATCTAATCAAGAGTAAAGGAGAGTGGAGCTATGCTCCTGTTCTGGAGATGTCTACAGAGTTTGGTATGTCTTATATCCTTTCTTTGTAAGACTTATGATTCACATATTTATCTTCTCTATTTACTTCCATGTCTTACATATATGGTTAAGTATAGTTGTTATGCTATTGCATGGGATCTCCGCTCGTATTGAGGACTCTAGTTATTCATGGTAGCTAGAGTAGTAATCGATAGTATAGACATGATGTCTAGGCTATTGATTACCTGAGATTGCACCCAACCCCACGGATAGTTTGTGGTAGCCCCAGGTGGTGACAGCCCTGATGGCCGACGTATTCCACCACGTTCGGGTTGGTGTTTGTAGGACTATAGTCGAGCTTCCTAGCCCCCTTCTCATCTCTTTTTGTGGCTAGTGTTTTGATGTCCCGAAGTATTATGGTGTAATTGCTATCATAGAACCTAAGTAATAGAGAAGTATCCAGGAACCTTGATCTCTCCCTTTGACCTCTTGATTAGTTTAGTTAGTCTTTGATATCTTAGGTAGGTTATTATTTTAATCTTTGATATTTACTTATCCTTAATTTAACAATTACCTCCTCACTATAGTCTAGTGGTTTGCTGAGTTAGTAGATACATGATTGTGACTTATTAGAATTCTTTAGCCAAAGCTTCCCTATGGATACGATACTCTAGAATACTCATTCTAGGGAAAAGCTACAATGGTAGGTGTTCTGTGCACTTGCAGAATCCTTCATATTCTTTTAGCACTTAACAAATGCCAACAAGCTTTTTGGCGCCGTTGCCGGGGAAGCAATTGGCCTAAAGATTTTAATAATGATCATGATGTCTGCTAATTTAGTGTATCACTAGCTTTAGTAGGATTACCTTTGTTCTGTTGAGTTGTGGAATAGACAGGACAAAAGATGTCGTTGCGATCTTCCGACAAGATTCCACAAGATAAGGAAAGAAGAAAGATTGAAGAACCCAGGGTGCCTGATCAATCAAGATTCATCACCATTGGAACCCTGTTATCTCAAGGTATGCACTTATATATTATTCTAACCATGTATAGATTGAAGAAGAAGTCGCCGTCACAAGAATTCAATACACACATCTCAAGTGACGTACATAGAAGCCGCACATTGTGGTAAGTATGATCAATAAAGGTGAGAAAGTCTTGCTCATGGACTATAAATTGATTGAGTAGTTGTCATTTAATTTTTTACATTGCATTGCATGTTTACTTGATCAACTCATACATTCACTCCAATTAGTTTATGTTTTTGCTTAGTAGATCCATTGCATGTTTAGTTTCTTGCATCCATCCATGTTTGCATCTAAAAAAAAAATCCTCACCATGATCATGTTCTTTCATCTCTAGTTGGAGTTAATATCTTTTAATGTTTTCATACACCTTTGTTTGCTATAGTATGCTTTAGTTTGGGAGTATTCTATAGGCATATAGAGTATTTCCAAAAGGCTTTTAAATTAAGCGTGGTGCTTAGGTTAAAATAACTTCCTTAATTAAATTAGATATGGAGTCTAGTTTGGTTATTGAACTAAGAATTGCTTTGCGTAGACATTGGGTATTGTGTTGGACTAACCCCTGTAGAAAACTCTCAAATCTAAATTGGGAAAGTCAAGAGATGAACTTAGATCGAGATGAAGAAAGGCATATGATGAACTTCAACCTTGTGCGAAAGACACGGCTCATTCACCATTGATGGAAGAATTGTAAGTATCAAATACCATTCACTCTGTCTTTTGCTACAAGTTACCTTTGTCTTGATCCATATGCTAGAGTGCAGTAGCAAACAAAAATGTGTTATAAGACATGATAATTAAAATTGTGCTAAGAGTAATCAAAGAACCATCTTTTCATTAGCATAGATGAGATCTTATGAACTTTGGACAACAACCCCTGCTTCAACCATGTTGTATTTTCCCTCGGGTATGTGTCCACTAATATTTTGTAGGAAAGGGTCTATGCTATGTCCATTCGATGAAGAAGAGTGTCATATAACACGATCTAGAAAAGTAATCACTCTAAAGAAGTGGATGGACAAAGCTACAGGCCATAAGAACATCAAAGACATATAAGTGAATATAAATCTCATAATTATATACAACTTTTGTCTTATGTTCTAAAAGAAAATATAATAATAATAATAATAATAATAATAATAATAATAATATATCTGAGCACATGAAGGCTCATGGTAAAAGAAACATGTTCCTAGGACAAGTTCCCTTCGGGTATTCTTGGTCACTAAACTTGCGAGGAACAAAGGATGAACAACATCTAAGGACATGGTGATTGCAACACACGATTTGGGGCGGTTCAAAGCATTCACACTTAAAGTGTCGAAAGTGACAGGAAGGCTCGAGCATGGGGGAGGAAGGTCGACTCCTCTAAAGATCATCCGACATTACTCTTCCTCTTCTCAAGCTCCCATCACTCGACATCTTTGGTTTGCAATCCCTCTACTCACTATTGCTTTGTTTCTCTAAGTTTGAATGTGCTTATAAATGTCATACATCAAAATCAAACTTAAGATATAATAAAATTTTCCACTAGAGAAAAAGTAATAGTGAGCACTTGCTAATTAAAATATCCACCCACAACTTTTTAGCATAGAAGATACCTTTAGCTCCATGACAATTCTACCCTTGTTTACATTTACTTGTATATTCCTTCGGGTATATGTTGTCAACTAATACTACGTAAATAAAATCACGAGAGGAGCAAAAAGGTCTAAGCACATTTTAAAGACAAGAAAGAAAGGACGATGCAATAAAGGAGACAAGTGAGGAACAAGATACACAAGAGGCCAAATAAGGAAAGCTTCAAGATGAAAAGGTCCACCACGAGGTATTACGGTCTTTGGCATGCTTCAACAATTAAGGTAACATCTTGAGGTAAGTTGTCAATAAATAAGCTTTCCCTTAACTATGGCATGTTTATAAACAAAGAGCCAAACATATTAGAGCAACACCCTTGCTTGATCCATCTTCTTTAGCTCAACATGTTTCGTTAAGTTGTTCTTACCACCACTCTCTTGATCTCATAGTCCTAATCTTGTAAGCCGAGAAAGTTGTTTACCTTGCTTTGGAAGAATCATAATCATGCTTTTGATGTTTAGATAAGAAAAACCCTTCCAAGAGTCAACGAGCTTGATTCAATTTGCCAATGTTTTAATCACAAACAGTCATGCTCAATCTTCGATCTTGTCACCCAAGTTAGGTTTAAGTAAAGCATATAACAAGTCAACTCTATCTTGTTTACTGTGCCTATGGTTAGAGAAGAATGAATGAAGTTTTGGTTTCTGTTGGTGTTTTCCCACCAACAGAGCCCATGCACTTGATCTCTACCATGACTTTGCAAGCAGGACACACTTTGAGCAAAAGGTGGAGAAGCCTATCAGTCTCTTCAAAATTCAACAAGTGAATGTCTTGCAAGCATGCACACTAAACAAGACGCCGCCTACATCAATGCTTCTTTGCAACTCATAAGGCGAAGAACATGATAATACGCTCAAGGAAACGACAAGGTAAGAAGTCTCGTTCAGAGAGGACTTAAAACAATGAACCCTCGCCGAAAAGGTAAGATCGGTAATTATCCATATTTATCTCCTTGCATTGCATAATTGTTTTCCTTTAGCATATGTACATTATAGCACAATCCTTGCATTAGAAAAGAAAATTAATATTTGTTTGTTGCATATACATTGAAAAACTCTAAGCCCCATGTGAGTAATTTTGTGGTATGTGACAACCCACAAGGATATTTCTTTGTGGTGGCATAAAAATAAAATAAATATGCATGCATCATCATCTTTATTTGCATAGAAAATCCAAAAATATTAATGTTCTTTGAATTACTATCTTAATGGTATTATCATCCTTGGCAACAAGAAGCTAAGTGGTTAAAACCACTAACGCCTAACTAGTTCCACTAGTTTTGTTGTCTATTTGAGTTCAAGCAAGATTTCAAGGAAGAGAGGAATGACACACATGATGTCCGGCGTTAAAAAAGATCGATCAGTCCACCATCATTATATACCTCTACTTCCAACCATCAAGAACATTGAAGACTATGCCAACATCCGGCTTGGAGGAGGGTAACCCCCATGTATCCAGTTAAGTATCCTTCCATCTTATTAGCTAGATTCGTTTGCTTTAGAAAGAAATAAAAAGATGCATAACTAAGGAAACCAAATAAAAAAAGAGTCTATCTAGTCTTTATTAAAGAGTCTTTATTAGAGTGTGAGAATAAAATAAACTCTAAAGATAATCTCTAGCCTTGGAGATGATGAATAGTTGCTCGTCGTAATTCCTTTCAAGTACCTACCTTTCAAGCTTAATTTCTCTCGAGCTTTTAATACAACCTGCTTTGACTTGAGATTTGCACGAACCTAAAAACTGTGGGTAGCAAATTCTTGCTCTAAAGTCTAGGTGATTGACGGATATGATATATGAGAGTCTGAGCTACTGTTTATCTTACTCCTAGTGATATTAGATTTCTGGAGATTTATCTTTTGAAAATTAAAGGCACATGATAAGTTCCTGTGTGACAAGAGTGTTGAACCTCCTACCACAACCTTATATATATATACATGCTCCCTAGATTAGGAAAACTTTTTGACATATATATAGGCTCGCTTGCTTTGCATTGAGTTTGTTCAATCTTTGTCGACCCTTAGAAACTTGTCATCGATCATGCACACTCCACTCCACCACACTCTATTCCACTCCACTCTACTCCACTTGCATTTATGCTACTTCTA
This sequence comes from Hyparrhenia diplandra, assembly GCA_015847255.1. NCBI lineage: Eukaryota > Viridiplantae > Streptophyta > Magnoliopsida > Poales > Poaceae > Hyparrhenia > Hyparrhenia diplandra. The sequence goes on from JADLZK010009811.1 coordinate 180,274, forward strand.
CTCTGGAAGTACGCATCCACAAAGCATCCACCAAAAATGTTCTACTCCTATCACGGGAGAGAACAACCAAAAATATTCCCTGTACTCATCCACTCACACATTTCTAGCCAATGTTTTATAGAAGCTCCATAATATTTGTCTATCTTTCAAAAGTTATTTCAAAAGAGATTTGGGTTGTACTTTAAAAAAAGAAGAAGAAAGGGAGATAAAAAATGGACAAGTGTCCTACGGCGAGTAGAGCCTACCTCCCTAAGAAAAAGAAAGAATAAAGGAGAGTTAAAAAAAAAATAGACAAGTGTCCGCTTAAAAACAATGGGTACTTAGATGCTCGCCCTCTCCATAAAAGAAAGAAAAAAGAAAGTGATCCAACCCAAATTCTCATAAAGTTTTCAGATTCCAAAGAGAGATATATTTCCTCAAGGAGCAAAGTAGAATTAGGCTTTCCCCTCATTGCATTCATTACACTCACCTCACACACCTACCATCATATTTCATATACACATGCATCAGTTGATCAGTGTGACTCGTGACTTTGGATCCATTGCTTGAATTTACAATATATGTTTAGTAAGTAGATTTAGTTTTCTCCCACCTAGAACTCCAGATATAAGCCTTAGATATAGGGTGAGAGAGAAGAAGACATAGTGTCCTTTGCCTTATTCCAAAAAATACCACATATTATGAGAGAAAGGCAACACAACATTATTGCCTAAGTGAGGATCCACAAATACCACAAATGAGAGACTTGAGAGGATCATACAAAGGAACTTTGAGTTTTATTTTAAAAACTTGCAAAAACTCCAGAATGAAGGTTGAACAAAGAGTTTGAGACATGGTGCTTGACTTGATTGTTCTATCTTTCAATTGCCCAAGATCCTAAGAAAAGGCTATAAGCTCCATGGTTAAAGGTAATACGGGTAAGTTGAAAGTTGAAAAAGTTTTTTCTAACATAGAGGAGAAATTTTGTTTGAAATCATGTGTACTCCTGAGGCGTGAAAGCGTTGTAGCAACTCGATCCATTGTTAAATTTGGCTTTGCTAGGGACTAGCAAAGGGTAAGCTTGGGGGAACTTGTTGACACCTGTTATAGCATAATATTAATAGTCAACTAAACATGAAATAAGGGCGTAATATGAATATCAACTTAGACTAGGGGTCTAACTAACATAATTCCACAAGCTTTGGTGATTCGTGACTTTACTGAGGGGACTTAACAGATAAACACAGAGAAAAATGGAGAAAGTTCGAATATATCTCGCATACGATGACAAGACTTAACCGTGAAGTAACTCGACCCAAAATGTGGACTAAAACACTTTAGAAGATACCAGAAGACACCGGAAGAAACGAGAGACCGAGAGGACACAAGGGCCTGGCGGCCGCCAGGGTCCTAAGCCCAATCCAGCCCATATTCGTAAGTCGGTTTGTAACCGACCTTGAGGTTGTATCTACACCGTTATTGAAGGTCGGTTTGATCCAATGGTCATCATTCATCGCCAAGGCCTATATAAGAAGACCCCCTGACCCCAGGGCTAAACCCTAATTTATTCTATCTCATTCTATTCATTATCTCTCAATTGTAGAGGTGTCCCAATGTAAGGATAACCTCTCTCTCAGAGATTAGTGAATTAGAAGTAGATTAGAAGTAGATTAGTCATGTAATTAGAAGTAGATTAGCCATGTAATTAGAACTAGATTAGATCTAACTTAGATCTAATCAAGAGTAAAGGAGAGTGGAGCTATGCTCCCTGCTCGAGATGTTCACTGAGTTTGGTATGTCTTATATCCTTTCTTTGTAAGACTTATGATTCACATATTTATCTTCTCTATTTACTTCCATGTCTTACATATATGGTTAAGTATAGTTGTTATGCTATTACATGGGATCTCCGCTCGTATTGAGGACTCTAGTTATTCATGGTAGCTAGAGTAGTAATCGATAGTATAGACATGATGTCTTGGCTATTGATTACCTGAGATTGCACCCAACCCCACGGATAGTTTGTGGTAGCCCTGGTGGTGACAGCCACGATGGCGGCGTATTCCACCACGTTCGGGTTGGTGTTTGTAGGACTGTAGTCGAGCTTCCTAGCCCCCTTCTCATCTCTTTCGTGGCTAGTGTTACGATGTCCCGAAGTGTTATGGTGTAATTGCTATCATAGAACCTAAGTAATAGAGAAGTATCCAGGAACCTTGATCTCTCACTTTGACCTCTTGATTAGTTTAGTTAGTCTTTGATATCTTAGGTAGGTTATTATTTTAATCTTTGATATTTACTTATCTTTTAACAATTACCTCCTCACTATAGTCTAGTGGTTTGCTGAGTTAGTAGATACATGATTGTGACTTATTAGAATTCTTTAGCCAAAGCTTCCCTGTGGATACGATACTCTAGAATACTCATCCTATAAAAAAGCTACAACGGTAGGTGTTCTGTGCGCTTGCAGAATCCTTCATATTCTTTTAGCACTTAACAAATGCCAACAACCAGTCATCTGGGATTTACTCCTCACAATCTTTGTACAGAATATTAAACTATAGAGGGGTTATGCCTACACATGTGCCAACCCTGTGGCAGGTTAAGGTTCCACCCAGAGTACACTTCTTCCTGTGGTTACTGTCAAAAAAGAAGAATTTAACTAGGGATAATGTTAATATCAGGAAAAAGCTAGGTGACTTGACCTGTCTTTTTTGTGCTGAGAATGAAACAGGTCAACACTTGTTTTTTGATTGCATTGTTGCTAAGCAGTTATGGTTAGTGATGTCTGAGGTGCTTGATAGAGACATTCGTGCTAGTTTCTTATCTATAGGACAGATGTGGCTTAGCAATAAGAGATTTCTTGTTCATAATACTTTTTGTGCGGCAGCCCTGTGGGGGCTTTGGAAACTGAGAAACTTCATTTGTTTTCAGAAGGGGTCGTGGCTAGACATGAGAAACCTACTGTTCAGCATTGCTGCGCTGCTACAAAACTGGATGTTTTGTGTCCAGAAGTGAAGAGGGAGGAATATGCAGCAAGATTGTTGAAGCTCAAGTCAATTGCCTCAAGACCAGCAAGAATATGCTGCTAAACCAGATACAAGATGATTGGGACAAGTACATGTTTGCTACTGCTCTGGATTGGAACTCTGGAGCGCTGCCGTCTGAGGTGATCTTGAAGCTGTCCATGGAAGAACATCTTGAGGGTGGGAGACGTTGGATGAATCTGATGCTAATGAATGATGAGTCGGCCTGAGCGTTGTTCTAAGTTTCCTTGTTAATCGCTGTTACTGTTTCTGTTGTGTTCTGAGAACTGTGGCAGATGTGCCTGGCAGTGTGCCGTCGATGTAATAAGGGCAGGTGTAACCCACCTGGGAACTGAACTGGTGTTACTTGGTCTTTGCTATTAATGCAATGGCTGGGCTTGGCCCTTTAATTCAAAAAAAAAAAAAGATCTGCACGTGGCGGATAAGATGTGTGATAAAGCTATGGAACTGGTGAGTATCATCATGATGAGGAAGAGGGAACCCGGTCGGTTACTCCTGAGGTCACTTACTCTACGATTTCCTTGGTTCATGCTATTGTGTAGAGGGACGTGCATAAGATGGAAGAACCTGGAGGACTTAAGGAGCGGCTAGGGGAGCTGTCATCAGGCACATTACCGACGCAGACAATGTTAAAGGTGGACACGATAATAAGCTGTCTATCCGACGGGTTTCCTGCTCCGTTAATCTATGATGCAAGCGCAAAAGAGTGGAAACTGCCCTTTCCGGTGTGTGGGCTCCCAAACAGTTAGAGATTTACTGTTATTTTCTTGATTTTCTATGCAACTTTGATTTTTTTTTACTGTGATGGAAGTTTGGTTTGATTTTTTTTTTTGACTGTGATGGAAGTTTGGTCATCATATGAACAATCAAGTCAAGTTTGTTGACAGACATATATTCTTGCTTGCTGCCTTTTTGATATTTTGTAATGAAGAATTTGAATCAAGAAGACAATGATGACTGACCGGCCTCTGTTCTAAATTATAATTCACTTGAATTTTTCTGATCCATCCATTTTGCTACGTATTTAGACACATTATTATATCTATATACATTACAAAATGGATGTACCAAAAAGTCAAAATGACCTATAGTTTGGAATGGAAGGAGTACTTGTGAAAAGCATTTTGTATTTTAGAAAAGGACTAGATTTCGTTAAATTGAAACCCCTTTTACAACTAAGGCCTTAATATAAAATAAAATAACATTGAAGCACACCACTAGATCCCTGTACTTATCTTCCTCGTGTCCGACAATGACCTCTTCAGGAAGCTCTATGGTGACCATGCATGGATATACACTAGATCTAGACCCGAGAATCACGGTCTCTACCAAGAAGACAACAAGAACATGGAGACCGAAAAACAGGCACGATATGCTTGACCACTATGGGTAAAAGGGCGCCGAGAGCACGTCGGCCATATCTTACGAAGGTTGAACTGAAGATAAGATCTAACATTGCTTACATCACCATCATGAACCGGAAGGGTAGATCCGCTACCACCAGTAGCATCACCGGCAGCCAGAAAGAAGATCCCAAAGACGGAGAAAAAGTAGATCCAATCCCCCTCAAAAAGGACTATGCCAACATACCTCGATCTCAAGAGTATGTCATCATCGTAGATGACAACACATCCACCAGCGATCCATACGAAACAGGACGCCAGATCGAAAAAACCTAAAAAATAGTAGATCAGCTAAAAAGACGGATCCCGCTTTCCTCACCGCCGACAGAAAGACCAGAGGCGAGCAGAAGGAGGACGAAGGCAGCGGTGACAGAAGAGTACTCCTAGAGGAGGGACGGGACCCGGACGGGTTTGGGCTTGGTTCGGTTGGGTATATATGGAGGCTGTGTGAAAAACATTTCGCTGGGATGTGATGAACAGAACAAATGAGTTAGCTTGTTCTTTTAGTCCCACTACTTTTTATACTCCTACTACTTGTTTATATTCATCCTTTTCGTGTTTGGTGGAAAGGAAAAATCAAATCTTGGTTACTCCATTGCATAGAGAAAGCAAAGATGAGAAAATATTACTAGAGCCATTTACCATCGCATGTACTTTCACTAATTTTGGATCTGTGCTAGTACAAGAGAAAGCAAAATGAGGAAATAAGCAATCAAAATCTACGACCTCTGTAGTTACTGGTGAAAAAGTACCTTCCAGTTAATTTGGCACTACGAGATTATTAAGCTTGGAGAGGAATGATGGGGCCGGGGCATCATCATTGATTCATTAATTATATTCTGGACGCATCCATGACGCATCGCTTGAATCATGGACTGATGATGAGGTTGGTGATGGCCGTGCACACGATGGCGATCTGCACGGCGTACGCGCTGCGCCGCGCGACGGGCTCCGGCGGCACGAGCCCGGCATCGGCAAAGCCGCCGGTGCACCGGCGCACCAGCGAGTCGGCGTCGGCGGCCATCTGCTTCCCTGCCGTGTAGTTGAGCGCGTTGATCTCGTCGTAGGCCCCGCGAAGGCGAGCTCCATGTCGTAGTAGAGCTGCTCGCACAGGCGCAGCGCGGCGCTGGTCCTGGCGTCGGGAGGCGGCTGCTTGGCGGCGAGCAGGGCCTCTATGTCGTTGACCGCGCCGCCGGCGCTGTTGACGCCGACGTTGGCCGCCACCTTGGCCAGGCCGGGGTGTCGGCGCCCGGGCTGTCGCGGTGCTTGTTCAGCTCCGACACGCAGAAGTCGTAGTTGACGCGCCGGTCGCTGTTGGACGCCGCCAGGCATGTCGCTGCCACGGTCGCGTCGACGCCGGGGACCGTGAGCCCATGGACGACGGCCAGGGCTACTACCACGAGGAGAGCCCTCGACATGGTGTTGCCTAAATGGTTTGTTTCTGGATGATGAGATGAGAGGTGTAGTGAGTGAGGCGTTCCTACTTTATTTAGGGGTCACTGCATATGCCAATTTCGGTGGTTTCAAAATCCTATTTTGGGATACTACTAGTCTATTAAAAGTCGTACTTTCCAAAGCCAGTCAAATTGTGGATAAATTGGACAGACGGCTATTGCTGGGATAGGTTTTTTAATTAGTTTCTCCCCTTTCGTTTGGCGGGATGAAAATCAGAAAAAGAAAACACATCAAGTAGGCATCTCCTGATTTTTACTTAGCGTGCAATTGTGGGTGAACCGGAGCACACACAAAGGCAGACGTTGAAACATTTTAATTTTGTGTTTGCATTTACTATCCTCTCGTATGCATTTTGGACAGCCCATGTGCCTACATTTAACGAGTCTTTGTTCTACCTGCCCTTTTTTTAGAAAGCTAGACGTTGAAGCATTTAAATTTTGTCTATATTTACTTCCTCTCACATGTATTTGGACAGCCCATGTGCCCACATTCATTGAGTTTCTCTGGTCTACCTACTCCTCTCTTCCAGAAAGCTAGATGTTGAAGCATTTGAATTTTGTGTATGCATTTACTGCCTATCACATGTATTTAGACAACTCATGTGCCCATATTTAATGTCTCTGGTCTACCTGCTCGGCATCTAAGGGCATGCACAATGTTGAGTAGGAAATTAACCTTAAGATGGGGCCCACAAAAGGTGACCATAGTTATTATCCTACACACAATGTTACAAATCAAAACACACCTTAAGGTGGGACCCTCACATGCAGGTGGCGGAACAAAATACTTTTTTTTTATTTCTTATGGTGTGATCTTTAGGCCTATGGTGCATTTCTTGTTGGCCATTGCTATGATGCGCTTGCACAATGTTTAAGATGCATCATTTGTAGCAACATTTAATGCTTAAGACCACCATTTCATGCACACAAGACTAGTAATTAAATTCGCCGCTCGCGCGCGCCGGTGACTCGCTTGGCGCTATCCCGCTAGTGACAGGCCTCACGTCCAATTAATGTGATTCCCTGGTATGGGTGTCACACCCCAAATTTTGCTTCTTTGGAAATAGAGCTAAAATGGTTTAATTTTGAATTTTTATGCTCATGAAATTTAGGAAAGATAATATTTTCATTAAATTAAAATTTATCATAGTGGCTAGCAACATTGGTGTGGCATGCATGCTGGTGCATATTTTATTTTGTGATGGTTGGTTTCGGTTTGAAATAAAAAGAAATTTGAAATCCTTTAAAAAGGTGTTGGAAAAGCATTTTAAATAAAAGAGAGTATTTTCCTTTTCCTTCCTCCTATTCTCTCCATTCTAGCCCCGCGTGGCCTTTTGGCCCGTGGCCGGTTTCCTGTATTCCCGGCCTGGCCTTGGCCCGCTCCCCTTCCTTTGCTTTTGGGCCTCCAGCGCCAGCAGCCAGGCCCAACTCGGCCAACAGCACGAGCACGTGCAGCTCACGTGTGGCGTCCCCTTCTCCCGTTGAAAATCGCGAGCACGCCGGCTCCGCTAATGCCGCATGCTTGCCATAGCTGCTGCTTCCTTCCTTCTAAGCCGAGCGCGCCGCCTACAAATGCTCCCACAGCACCGCGTCGCCTCTCTTTTCCCTGCTCGCGAAATCGCCTTGCACAGCATCCGCCTCGGAACCCTAGGCCGGTCGCCGTCGGTCTTCGTTCTCGCCGGTCCGCTGTGTTTCCACCGCCGTAAGTGCCTTGCCGAGCTTCTTGTCGTCTTTGCGAAGCCGCCGGTCCCCTTTCTTTCCTTTTTGTTGCACTGTGTCGCTCTCAGCATGTCGCCGGCGTTCACAGGTTGAGTCCGCCCGCCTTCCTCGCCCGTGCGTCGTCCTCGATGAGCCCAGGAGCCTCCAGTTGTCCTCGGTGAGACGCGCTCGAGCTCCTCGTCATTTTGGTCCAGGTCCCGTCCGTTTTCGTGGCCGGAATCGCGAGATCCCGATTCGCCGGCGAACTCTCACCGCCGGCAATGGCCGCCGCCGCGCCTGGCGTCTTCCCCGGCCGGTCGCGCCGCCGGACCTCACCGATCTGTTCTGGGCCGTCGGATCTCGATCCAACGGTTCAGATCCGAGAATACCCTTTCGGTGTCATTTTTGTTAAAGAGTCCCTGGCGGCTACCGTTAATTACGTCCAGGTCCCTGGTTCCGGTTTATAAAAGAATTTTCATTTGTTTTAAATCCGAAATGAACTTCAGTCTATTTACAGATTTGCCATTGCATTCAAACGCTTATAACTTGCTCGTTTTAAATCCGTTTTGACCCGTTCAAGTTGCGTTAGGTTCGTAACGACGTAAACTTCGCGTTAGCAGTGCTGTTAACCGTGTTTTGAACTTTTCAAATTCAAAGTTTGATTTAAATTGTTTTACTAAAGTAAATCTTGTTTAATTCATAACTTTCACGTTCTAGCTCCGATTTTTATGATCTCTGGCGTCACGTGTGATCGTAGTGAGACGTAGATTTGTTTTCTAAACCTTTTATCTTGTTTTCATACTGTTGGTGTACTGTTCTAATATAGTTCTATTGTTTGCTTCGTGTATGATTTCTCGGATGCCTGTGTGGTGCTTTGTGATGATGTCCAGTCGGTGAGTCTTACGTTGGTGGCCAAGAAGAAGTTGGTGATCAAGTAGACGGTGAGCAGTTCGTGGAAGATCAGGAATTATTTGAAGATGAGGATCCTTAGGAGTTCTTTGAGGAATTAAATAAGAAGAAGGAATTCGAGTTTAAGGCAAGTATAGCATGAGACTATCCTTGTTACCTATACACTTTATAATCACAATTCATATGCATGTGTCCACCTTGACAAACTTAGAGATTATAACATAGTTATTGTTATCTTGTACCTTGTTGCCTATGGGGATGTTTGCATATGGGTAGTATTTTGCTAGTGCTCAACTTTAAATAAACATGATCTAATGATGACTATGATATATACAATGGTTTGTATGAGATGATGTTCACCAACCTGGACCATAGGGCAAGAGCTCATGCTTTTACATGATGCACTTGGCTCTCCATAAGGACCTATCCTTTGGCAAAAGCTGGGACTTCTGAAGCAATTTGTGGGGGCTATATGGCTCGGCTTTAGTCGGTCAAAGGACCTTCTCTATCTTGTTAGGGTTCCCGAAAGGCGCAAGAGGGGCTACAATTGGTTTGATCCTAGCCTGCCAAGGGGGTGCACCTTGGTTTAATGGTATTTTGTTAGTCACACCTTGGAGGGAGGATCCTACCAGTCCATAAAGGGAATCCTTAGCGGCCTTAACAATTTAGAAAAACCTTTGAAAGGCTTCATAGTGGTTTCTTGTGTTTGGGCCTAATTAACCCATGCATTTGGAAAGCATGACTCACAGTGAAAGTGTACACCTCTGCAGCGAGTATAAAGCGTTATAATAGCGGCCCGTGCTCACGGTCACGAGCGGCCCGGAAAACTCAAGGAATAGTGAGCAATGGATGTTGAGATTGAGATGAGGTTGAGACATGGATTTAAGTTGATGGAGACTACGATGATGGAGGCTTGCTTACATATGTTGCTCTTATTTATGATGTGGGTTAATCGGGGCTTAAGCACAACTTCTTGCTTAATTAATGATAAAATTTGACCTACTAAAATGCCGATCCTTGAGTTAAACCGATTGTCTAACCTTTTGAGCCTCATAACCCCATGTTATATTTGCTGAGTTCGACATGGACTCACCCTTGCAATTTCCTACTCAAACTAGGAGGGTTGCAAGATTACTAGAGTTTTGAAGGAGTCAGGCTTGTGGTCAACTAGTCGGTTTGTCCCTGTGGCGTGGAGGCTTCATCTCAAGATTGGAGTGTCTTTCCGTTGTTCGCGCTTTGAGGTTATCTTCTTGTATTAAGTTTGTTATATACTAAGCATTATGTTTTGATATTTCCTTTAATTGTAACTATATGTGAGATTTGACTTCCTGGGCTCACATATGGTGTGTATCTCGTTTTGTTCTTAAAACCGGGTATGACAATGGGCAGAGGCAACAACCAATCCCTGCTGCATGCACACGCTTTGAGCGGTGATTCGCGAGACAGCAACTTGGTTCTCTCTCCGGTTTTCTCCCTCCACGTCGAATAAGACGACGTGGATTCCTCCGCTGATTCACCCTCATAACACTTGCTCTAAAAAACGTCTGCGGTAAAGGAATCGAGTGAGCGAGAGGAGATACCTACTTCTCCAATCTCCAAGAAGCTAATTGACGAAGATCATTTTTTTTTTTTTTTCAATCGGGCGAACGATTTGCGGGTGTAACATCCCGACTCACGCGCTTACTTTTTATTTGTGCGCATCATCCCGCTCACGCGCTGACGTCAACTTCTATAAAACAAAGATAGGCACGTGAGAATATCACACATCTAAATTCTAGCAACTACCACGAAATGGATCCCTAATCAAAAAATTTCCAAACCTTATAAATCAAGACTCCCAAATTTTCTTAGAAGATTCTAGCCATAGGCCCATAGCTCTATTCCAAACCTCATGTCGCACCTCGCACATCCTGCCCCTCGTTCCCTCCCCTCTCCCCTCTAACTCTCACCGCCTCACATGCAAGCGTCCCACCGTACCGACGACGTACCTTACCACCCACGGTGAAGCATGCGGAATTGACGGGACCTTAGGTGTTTGACGAAATGTTTGGTCGGTCACGCCGTCTTATTTGTCATCATAGGCTAACCACCACCACGGCACTGCTTTTTGCCCTCTCCTATTGCTTTGAAGGCCTCAACCACGGCATCATCGACTCTTCCCTCCAAAAACCAACTCACAAACCAAGAACCCACCAGGCCACACTACTAGGTATTGACCCTTAGAGCACCATTTTTTTAACGCAACACCAAACATTTGGTTGCAATATTTAGTTCTACTAGTTAAATGCTCGTGGGTTGCTACGGGATAACAAAATTTTATATAAAAAACATGGATTGCATGAATACTATGAAATTAAACAAAGATATTAAAGTGACATTTAATCCAAACAAGTTTTGTGAAAGTAACACAATCAATCATGGATATCGTGGGTTTGTAAACTCTATTTTATGGGCTTTTTTCGTAATTCGCCTAAGATAATGTTTTATATCAGCTGGAAGAAATCTTCGATATCCATTTATTTTGTGCACTAATAAATGTCAAAGGAACTACAATGCAAGCATTCTTTGCATTTTTTTGTGTTGCATACATCTCACGTCGTCTCTTGTTCAGAAGACTGCTTTGCCCAGGAGACATTGCAGCTCTTTTTGCTCATAGCTCTTTTTGCTCTGTCATGAGCATTTCTATGCTCTTTTGGACACATGACGGTCTGGTTGATGGCACTGGGCGCATATCCGAAACCTACATAAAATGACAATTTAATCAATGCAGTTTAGGTCGGTGCCTAAGCACAAATGTAACACGGGCAGAATAACACAGACAAAATTAACCAAATTAATAAGCAATGTATAAGATGCACCTGTTTCATCGACAGTACTGATTTCTTTGTCAGTGTCCATGATATCCACGTCATCAGTGTTGGTTAAAGGTAGCGAAACTTCTACAAATAAGTAATCAAGCTATGTTTCATCGACAATACTGATTTCTTCGTCAGTGTCCATGATATCCACACCATCAGTGTTGGTTAAAGGTAGCGAAACTTCTACAAATAAGTAATCAAGCTATGTCATTTACAGTCGCATGAATCACTATTTTTGGATTTTAAAGTGACACAAAATCAATACCACCATACCTGTTGATTGGGGAGTCTCAACACGACCGTGGCTATTCCGAGTCGTCTGGCTCTTGTGCACATTACGATCCCCATCTGCTGCTTGCCGCACGAATGTGAATAGGGTATGATTAGCTTCAAGGAAGTTTGGTGATGATTCGCAGAGATACGAACATTATGAGAAAATTGAAACCTACCCTCATGGGTTGTATTTGTAAGGTCCCCAAAAGGTACATGATCATCGGTTCGCCCACGTGTGCCCATCAATACAACCTATCAATTAGTTTTCAGATTTTGTCAAGGCATTTCCTCACGTTAAATTTGTTTCAAAATTAGAGGGATAACTAATACTGTGAATTTCAAACCAGGGATCACCTTTGGAGCCACAAGAATTATCTATTGATGTTGTAGCTCCTTACTGTTGCTCTCTACTGTTCACCTTTGGAGCTACAACACGGTTTGACATAGGTTAGATATAATTTATACTGAGATAATTACATCACCAGTTAAAAAGTTGCCCCCCAATTAGCATGGATCAAGGACTGTGTCAAACTCAATGCAGCATTCTACTATGTGATAAATGTACAAGCTTACTGGTAACATAAGTAAAACCTTGGTAACTGTATCCCCAAACACATTTAAGCGGTGCACTACCTTCCTATATTCATAGTTGTTTGTTACCTGTAACACCAAGAGAGGTGAAATTATAAACTTTACAGCATGACCACCTTTGAAAAGGAACACCAAACATGAGTCCGCGTATCAAAGAACAGCCCACCAATAATAACAAATGTAGTTGCAGGTTCAGACGTTAAATAGTCACTATTTAGAAAGCAAAAACTTGATGGGCGACGCTGATCAGTTGAAAGATCGTACTTTGTCAAACCGTGTTGCATCTATTATTGTTGGGGGGAACCTAGTGTATGCACGGGACATGAACTCTGCTATCCTGAACGCTTGCACAATAATACAACAAATAGAAACTACAAGACATTTGGTGACTTTTATATCTTAGCATTATAAATAGGATAGACTGGCCCTTGCAGGAAAGAACGTCGATGTCGTCAATGACGATGACCGGAAACGAGGCGTCCAAAAGATTTAATCTGCAAGATTGTTACCCGATGGAAAAGCTGATGCAGAATTGGCGCCGGGAACCGTCGCGTGAACACTGCCGGCACGACCTCGGGAGGTTCGCGGGTGGAGAATTGACGTCGGCAACCGACGGGTGAAATCGTGAAGTCTGCCGGCACGACCAGGGGAGAGTTGTTTTTGTTGGTGCCGGTGATCTGATATCAAGGACGGTGGAGAGGTATTTTGTTGGTGCCGATGATCTGATAGTGGGGCGATGGATAGGTCTATTGCTTTTTTTATTTGGGGGGTTTCTTTGTTGACGCTTGATTGTCCGGTCTCCTAATTTGCCGGAGGTTTCGTGCATGCAGCGTTCGAAATTCTGGGCACCGATTGCACGTGGAAGGGAATGACGCTTGATTCGCGGCGTTCGTTCCTTCTGGCGCAAACTTTCCTTCTAGGCTATGCCTGTCGACGTGATTTTTTACGGGGAAGGGGCCGATCGCACACGCGAGCCTACGATGTACGAAAGTTTTTACCGCACAAGGAGGCCTGCTACCTTTTTATTATGTTGTAGAGATTAAACGAGGGGAGAGGATTGCACGGGGAGAGGAAAACCAATCGCATGGAGAGGAGATTGCGGCTTTCTAAAAATAGGTGAGTGTGGGAGCGGGGATCGCATGAAGAGAGCCAGGCGGACAAATCAAAAATTATCGCATCATTAGGCAGTATTACTTTCGTTTTTTTTATGTTGTAGAGATAGCAACCTATATTTTTTTTGGGTTGCGATATCTGGATCTTATGGCCACCAAAAATTTGGGTTGCATTCGCCTTGAGTTATCCTAGTAGTGCCACCACCACCGCAGCATTCGCCTCGAGTTATTAGCAAGGCAAGCAGCCTAGTAGGACAGGCACCATGTCTTCCCCGAGGCTGCCGTCTAAAGTGGATAAGCTGCTCCGTCCCGTCGAGAGGGCGGAAAGAGGAGCTACGCGGCCAAGCAAGCCGTCCTCGTACCGCAATGGAGGCAGCTGCTTGGGAACGCGAGAAGGGTGCTGACGTCGCTCCGTGCCCCAAGCATCCGTCGGAACTCGGAAGCAGGCATCGAGGGAGACGGCGTGCAGACTCCCGCAGTTGTGGACAGGTCTGGCTATGCGGTGATCATGAAATCCGCATTGGTGAGAATCCAGTCAGGTGACGACAGATACACGTTCGATGAGATGGAGCAGGCGATGAAGGGCCTCATGGATGTCTCCTTCAAAGGGAGGGAGAGGGACCCCGTGTTGCCTGCGGAGTTCGTGTCTAAATGGCCTCATGTCATGGTAATGTATGGATTGCTCTGCCTTATTGTCTTGGGCTCATGCTGTGCTCTGCTTTGTCTTTCTTACTGTTTAAGTTCTTGGTTGCCTTCTTGGTACATCGACAATCTCAGTTGCGCTGTCGTCCTTTTGTGGTTTCTCGATCGCTGGAATTTGTGGACGGGCTAATAACATTGCTTTGCACCAATAAGTTTGAGATGTTCATTGCTGCTTCTAGTTCGTCAACAGTTCTGTGTTTAGGATCATCTACTCCTGCTTAATGAATACTGTGCTAATGCACATTCGAGAAAAAAAAAGTTCTGTGTTGAGTTTTGTCTGTTTTATAATTTTATATATTGCGTTATTCTGGTTCTTTAAATTAAAATATATCTCACACAGTGATTTATTTCCAGACAAGTTTTTGTCGCAGAGAGATATTATTGACGTCTGGAGATGTAAGCACCATTCTCGCTCGGGTACTCCTTTTACCTATTAGGAGGTAATATCTCTATTAGATCCGGACCGTTGGTTTTTATAATTTTGACAATTTACTAAATGAATTAATAAATGAAATATAAAAAAACCCGTCCCCTATTCCCCTATTCACCGGATTTTTACTGCATGCAAAGGTGAGGGAATTAATAATAAATAAAATAAAATAAAAAACAAAACCCCCGTCCCCTATTCCCGGGATTTTTTCCCGCATGCAAAGGTGAGGGAATTAATAAATGAAATTTAAAAAAACAAAACCCCGTCACCCTATTCCCGGGCATGCAAAGTGATTCAAATTTTAGATTTTAAAAATTCAAATGTAGTATTGCATGACAAGATGGTTTCAAATAAAAAATTTCAACTACTCATTTCTTCTCGGGGTCAATGTTTATTTTAGTTGTTTCTCTATCCTAGGTCTTTTAAAAAAAAATTTAAATTTTGAATGTTTAAAATTCAGATTTATTTTGCATGACAAGATGATTTCAAATAAAAAACATGTCAACTACAAAGTTTCATATCTTCTCGGAATTTACAATGTTTATTTTGGTCATTTGTTCATCTAACACGGTGTTAGTAACATTGTCCCGTCGGGGGTCTGTCGGCGGCGTGCGCAGACTATGGCTCCGTAGCTTAGCTACGGTACTCGGTGACTCTAGCTCAGGTGCGCAGATTGGATTCCCCGATCTCTAGCCGAGGCGGGCGTAGCCGTAATGATAAGCCGATTGGGTAGCCCGACTCGGCGTCGCCCGAGCTCGAGCTTCGTATGAGTCGGAGGAAGTCGTTCGACCCCTCGGGCCGTAGAGCTCGTTGCGGTGGGCCTAGAGCTCGCTCGGAGGTCTCGGCGTCGTCCTCGGGTGGGCCCGCGAGCTCATACGATCTCGGGCTGGCTTGGCTCCCCATGGTCAGCTTCAAGCTCGTTCGAGGTGGAAACTCGCCCCGAGCTAAGAGCTCGTTCGAGGCGGAGGGCCACTCCACGAGCCGGGCGGTCTTTGTCGCGGCCCAACTTCGATCGTGGGCGAGCTAGCTTTTCGTCGAGCTTAAGTCTTTGGATTATCGCCTAAGTTGGGGGATCCTTGATTTTTACCCCGACACATTTTATTTTGGTCATTTCTCCATCCGACATAGTAGTAGTAACATTATTCACAAATACTACATATCTCTCTTCTAGTTTCATAAACTACAAGAGAGATATCAAAATGTTCGAAAATTGTTAATATCGTTTTGTCGTTTCAAAAATGATCAAAACAAAAATTGTACATTTTGATGAGTTCTACAACATTTATGGTCATGCGTACTTCAACTGAAATCATATGATGTTTCAAATTGTTGTTTCAAGTTGTCATTTTTTAAATTCAAATTTAGAAATATTCCGACGACAGTTAATGAGTAAAATAATATTCATAAGATCACAATACCTTGATAGAGCATAATTTTAGAAAAAATTAGGAAAAAAACCATCATATTTGGAGTTTATGCAGTGAGAAAGACTAGTTCCAAATTTTAGCTATAAATTAAAAAGAGAAATAAATGTTCTTCAACAATTTCATGTTACATGATTTTTTTTCTGTGACCACCACGTACCCCTAACCCCCACACACACGGACGCACATGCACATAATTCGGTCACGTAAATAAATGCGCAACCACATACATGCATCAATTACAAAAAAAGCCATATCACTTAAAGATTACGCATGCGCGAATGCATCAAAAATCTACATATAAGATTTTTAATTAAAACTATCATTATTTACCCTATTTGATAAAATAAAATTAAATAAATACTATTACCTCTAAGGAGGTAATAGTTGATTATGACCATTTGATCGGAAAAAATGGACGGTCCACAATCATTTCGAATTACCGTAGCAATTGCCTTCAGTTTTTATTTACAATTCTTGCATATACTTTGCTTTTTTCTTTTGGTCATATGAATTCCACTATCGGCTACTTTTTCATCTCTGTTGATAATCTGCTCTATACTATTTCTCTCATGCAGAAACTCTTATTTGTTCCAATATGCTTCTGCTCCTGTGCCCTTGTATAATGTGTCACTTCTCAATATTGGTCCCCATCCTTTTTGGAAACCACACTTTTCAAGTTGGTAAACTGATATCCACCACTTCGGTTATTCTTTTCAACTCTTTAACATTCTATCCAAGTAAGCCACATCGGTCAGTTGCCACATTCGTTTTGTTCTATTGCCAGTTTTTGGACTAAAAAAACGACTAAAGTGTTCCATTAGCAGTGACTTGCACAACTATGAAGTATTCTTTTTTTTTTTTTGGATGCACTAGTCTCATTGTTCAATGGTCAATATGAACTGTCGGACATGCTATGTTTAGTCGACTTGTTAAGTTTATAATGCCAAGTCTAATAGTTTTGGTCATATTATAAACAATGGAAAGTTCATACTTACCATCTAATATGTATATTATATGCATTGGTTGTATTTATAAGGTAATCATCTTCATTGTGTTATATACCATGCTAAAATTTCTGTTCAGTATAGTAATCAAATCTGATGATGTCACTGAAGTTTATCTTGTCTTGCAGTCCATTGACAGATTCTCCTACCACTGGTCCTCTATGGAGGCTACAAAACATTTCCTCACGGTTCCAAATCACCTCTTCCAGGATATCATAACAGCATGGTGCTTTGATCACACAGTTCCGCTTCAATTCTCTAGTCTCCTTCAGTTGTCAGTGAAGAGATTGTTAAAATTAAATACATCTTAGAGGATCACTAGCAGTAGATCTGACGGGTACATCTTATACAAAGTGATTAACAACATAGGTATATGATCCTAATAAGTATTCTAGTACATCTACCAAGGCATAATAGATATGTACAACATGTCCAATGATAACAGAGGGGTAAGAGTATTGGTGTTGCCTGTGTTCACCATGAGGGAGGCCGTCGGTCTTCTCTATTTGGGGCAGCGCCCACGTCGATGCAAATGGCGGCGTTGGAGGCGTTCTTCCGTCACTAGCTGCGCCCTGTTCTTGATCGGATTTGGGTTCGGGGATAGGTGGGAGAAGTGGCGGCGGTGAATCACATGCCTTAAGCCGCTGGTCCCCACCCTCCCTATATATCTGCAGCGTGACAGGGGCCCTCCAACCCCTAAGTTGGGTTGGGCAACCCGATCGAGGGGAGTTGACCAAGTTCGGTGTGGGCCGTTGGGCCCAACAGGGAGGGAGGAGATCAATACTAACATTCTCCCCTTGATCTCTTCTAACAACTTACATCAATCTTATCTCGGTCTTAATTTAAATACTTAACTTAAATGCTTAGTGCTTAGCTCCGTCTCATTATAAAGAAATGCGTAGAGCGCGTTTCATCGTCCTGAAAAATTTTTCGTTGGACTTGGCCGGCTCTGATTACATCTCTCTAAGTTGAAACGAGTCCTTACTTCTAAGCTTTGGGCCCTAAGTGTCTAGAAATCATAAGCTTTCCCTTGAACCCATGTCATTTGTGTATTCTCTAAATACACCGGGTGGCAAGCCATTGTAAGCAGATCATCGAGAACTTAATACTTATATGCTCATATTCTTATAATGATTCAGGACTCTCTCCTTTACAACATGTGGCGAGCATCGGTGTGTTTGGCAGACACACTTAACTTCTTGTTTTTAGGAGTAAATTACTTATATGGTTATTCTTTGTTGTCAACCATTTTTCAATTCCGACACTTGGGTTATCTTAGCCATTTTGTCCCTCGGCCTCATGACATGCTATATCACAACCCATCACTAATGAATGGTATCGAAACTATTTCATTGGAGCTTTTCCACAATAAAACCCCAACTATAAGTATTAGCAACAATTGTGGAGTTGTTGCAAAAACTTAGCATAACTTAAGACTATGTACCCACATCTATTTGTGAGTACTTGTTCTTTCTTTTGTTAGCATGAGACCGATACTTATAACTCCATTCCGGTGATCTATAGCTGGAGTGGTCTTTGCCAAAACAACTTAGGGATGTTGAGTCGGGGGCAATCTTATGCATTTATTAAGCTTCCA
The DNA here is from genome assembly GCA_015847255.1 of Hyparrhenia diplandra. Taxonomy (NCBI): domain Eukaryota; kingdom Viridiplantae; phylum Streptophyta; class Magnoliopsida; order Poales; family Poaceae; genus Hyparrhenia; species Hyparrhenia diplandra. The sequence continues at coordinate 198,755 of JADLZK010009811.1, forward strand.
ACAAGCTGAAGCATATGGTACCATCTTTATATGATATGTTTCTTACTGATTCTAATCACACTAAAATCTCTTTCTTACTGATTTTGATCACACTAAAATTCCTAAGATATTGCCCTTGACCATGAAGAACAGGCGTAGGTTTTTCGCATGCATAACTTATTGCTTTGGAATCTTTTCTAAGTATGCATTTTGCGATAGTTCTAATACCCCTTCCTTATCTCGGTGAGTTCTAATTGCTTAAAGAAGTGACATTTCACCAAGATCAATCTAATTTAATTAGGGGAATAAATTTCGATTCTATAACTCGTACTAATGCAACTGTCATCTTATTCTCCTTAACTAAAACTTTCTTATTATCTCATTAAACCTTAGATGCCAGCATGCGGTGTCTTACATCAACCCATAAATGTATTTCTTCTTATGCTATCCTATGTGTTATATTCTTATGCAACCATCTCATACTAATCCCCCGAGGAATATTTTCTATACATCCATCGATGTAATTCTAAATTGTAATCGCCATTGATACTTATTGTAGCATACTCATCCTCTTCGCATAAATCCTTTCATTATAAGCCATACTCTTTACACATTTTCCTTTGGAGTCACTTTTCACCTTGTAGACCCATATGTAGCCTCTTGATTTGGCTCCATTAGGAATATCCTCTTCTTATATCTTAACATATTCCCTTTAGAGTCATATCTTATCTTGTAGACCCATAACGGCCTCTTGGTTTGACTCCATTGGGACTTTCATCCTATTCTTACACAACAACTAAACACTTAAAAGAGTGGGTATTTTCAGGATGGCTTTATTCAAAGCGAGGTAGAATCACCTTCTATTTGAAATTCTTTTTGGTCGATAAACCTCATAGTCATCGATATAAGCCGAGCTTAATTATTTGGCGCCTTATGGGGCTATTGCTATTCTTCCTCTTGCTTCGACATAAGGCTCTAAGGATCACGAAGGACAAGTTCTAAATTCTCATTATTTATCGGCAAGAGAGAACTAACAACAGGTGTTAGCACTTCAATGTTTGATATTATTGGTGCAACAAGAGCAAGTAGCATAAAGTATGGTTCTTAAACATCTGAGTGGGCACATGTACCCGTTTTTTCTTTAAAACTTATTTCTTGTGCGACCTTGCTCCCCACGATTGCTCGACTTGAGGAATTAGGTCTTTAAACCATGCTCCCCAGTTACTCCATCTTATAAAAGATAGTGTATTCTTAAATTTCTTATTTTGGGTTTAATCGCTAAAATCATGTAGTACCTCAAGCACTGATTAAACTCATTAATCTACTAAACTCATCTGAGTGTCTTGAGCATAGCTTAAACTCAATATTTAGGGGTATCTAAGATATTTATGATCATTGTACTCCATAGCGATCACATTTATCTTTATAGATCACTCTTAGCTTCAATGCAATGTAATGCATCGCATTATCACGAGATCGATATTATCTGAAGTATAAGGGGGTATCTTTCTTAGTATCTTTCTTCATTATCTTACTTTTCTCCCCTCAAAATGTGGCATGAATTTTTACGCCACAATTAGCTCATTCTAAATTTTATTTGTTAGCTCTTATGGAGTACTATTTTCTTATTTTACTTAAACAACTAAGCTTAGTGTTTTAGATTCTATTGAACCATCTATTTATTACGTAAACTCATTGAGTCTTTGAATAATAATCACTACACAATAGAAGTGAAGTACTAGGATAGCATAAGAGCTACTCCAAATTTCTCTCCCAATGTAGGATATAATGAAAGCACATGAATTATCTGCGATGCAAGATAGTATGACTTAAGTGGTATACCAACTTTACCTCACCATGCGGGTTATGCTTGTATTGACTAAAACTTTTTCCCCGCCAAGCGAGATAGTTCCCTTGAAGGGACTTAAATGCCAAGTTAGGCTCTTATCATAATACTTAAATGCCAATTTTGGCTCTTTTCATCATCACATTCGAAATAAATAACGAACATTCTATAATATGCATGCTTGATCCGGCGTTGGTCAAAATAAACATGTGTATAACTCATTGCAACTCTTATCATAATGACTAAAGCGAAAAGCAAATTCTGGCGATAGTGAGTACATTAAACAATGCTTAAACTGAATTTTTATTGCTCCATTTTATTGGACTAATATCCATGAAGTCAAAACTTTTAGTTCTAATCTATATATAACCGTTGGGCAGAAATAGAATAGAACATTATTCTTCTACATCAATTCTACATCACCGTTGGCGAAATAGAATTAATGCATAAATCTAATGCATGAATCGATGAATAAAAACTATAATATCTTTATTCAACTTTGGCCTAAAAAATAGCAATATAAGCGATACAACATTCTTTTACACTAATTCTATATCACGTTGGGAAGAAATAGAATAAGTGACTTGCTAAATTCGTAATATTGCTATTACAACATCATAATACAACTTTGGTAACATACACAATTATTCTTAGATACTCAACATCACTCTGGTGAAACTTTATCTTTATCTTAATCTTGTCTACGAAACAATTGGTCGAGTTTGACACAAAAAGGTTTATCGAGATTCAAACTTAAACTAAAACTATAAATTATAATATTATTATCATCAACGTTGGTCGGGACGATAACAATACCATAATATAACTTAAAGCAACTTTCTACTCCTCTATTTAAATTTTCTCATTGGTTCCAATTTAAATAGAGGGGGCGAAGATCTTAATTCACGGTTGAATCTGAATCTTATTTTACTCATATGCTCTACGAAAGATCTTACACATTAGTGCACTTACGCGAGAAAACTCATCAAATAATATTTCTAAAAATTCCTAGCGGCGGAAACATATACTAAAATCTGAAATTTCTTTGTGAGAAGTGTCTCATAATACTTATTTTTCTCTCTAAACAAATTATCCCGTTGGTTCAAATTTGAATAGAGATTGAACTTATACTAAAAATATCAAAAGATAATAGCTTATGGAAAAGAAAAATCAATTCAAATAAACATAATCTTAATTTTTTGAATAAACTAAATTGCTCTTTTAAATTAAATTCTCCCATTGGTTCGAATTTAACTAAATGAGACAACTTAAATTAACTTAGCGTGCGGAAAAAGTGTACTAAAATTAAAATTTCTTTGTCGTAAAACATCTTTGAAATACTAAACTTCTCTCTAAAACAAATTATCTCGTTGGTTCAAATTTGAATAGAGACAAATATACTCAAAATATAAATTTTGGTTTACGGATAAAAAAAAAAAACTTAAAGCGATGCTTAATTTCTATTCGGCCCAATGGCCTTTTTACTTTTGCCCATACATTACGTAGCTAAATGAGTGTACTTATGAAATTATGAGTAGAGGAAAATAATGAATAATCTTATAATAATTCTTAGAATCTTAATTACTAATTGCTCTTTAAAATTAAACTCTCTCGTTGGTTGAATTTAATTAAAAGAGACAACTAAATATTCTTGGCGTGAGGAGACTAATAAATGATCTTATAATAATTTTTATAATCTTAATTACTCTCTACGAAAAATTTAATCCCGTTGGTTCATAAATTTAACGAGAAAATAAAATTCAAAACTTAACTGAATATTGCAAAGTACTTACGAAATTTGTGAAGAGAAATTGTAAAACCTTCCTTTGCGTCTAAATGGACTAGAGGGGAAATTTTTTTTTTGGCCCGCTTTACCGAAAGTGGCCCGGGGGGCTTGCTTTCGGACTCACGGCGCGAGTAGAGGCCGAATCTGATCGAAATCGCCCGGCCCAATGCGCCTCCGTTTTTTTATTGTTACGATCTAATTGGAAAAATCTGAAATGACCTTTGTTCATAAACGGGGCCGCTGGCAACGAATGGCCCATCGGCTAAAAGCGGCCCAAGGCCGCCCACAGCGTTGCGCTCTGGCTGTCGCATGGGCCAAAAGCACTGCGAGCCCTTGAAGCAGGCTGACAGCGATCTTAGCCATCGGTGAATTAGGATTGTGATCCGGACGGTTGGCGGGGAGATTGGAGGATCAAAACCCGATCCGCGGTTCGAGACTACCCAAACCCTAATCTTATTTCTCATTTTTGATTTCTCCCGGGCAGCGGCGTGCGTAGCGGTCGCGACGCCGGTATTTCGACCACCGGCGCCCGGCAAGGGCGCGCCGCCCGGGCCGGCCACTCCCGACCTCTTCCTCTTACTTCCTCCCTCTTCTAATCGGCTTAACCGCCCGCCGCGGGATGACCTCGGCCGCCCGGCGAGATGCGGGACGGAGGAGAAAAAAGCGGCGCCGCCCTTGGCCCACTGCGGTGTTGGCGCTCTTTTCGGGTTGGGCGATGCCGTCAACGGCCTCACCACGGTGCCTTGAGGCCGCGACGATGGCGGTCCGAAGTCGTGCGATGGCGGCGTTATTGGCGGTGAGGAAAACCGTAGGTAATCCCCCTTCCCCTAACTAATCGACTTGAGGTGGAACCATTTGCATTCCCCGATCCGAAAATAAAATCGGTCGTTTCCCCTCCTTCTAAGGTGCTTATTTCTAATCTGATGTAGTACCCAGTTTTAAGAACAAAACCATATACACACTATATGTGAGCCCATGAAGTCAAATCTCACATATAGTCACAATTAATGGAAATATCAAAACATAATGCTTAATAAATAACGAACTTAATATAAGAAGATAACCTCAAAGCGCGAACAATGGAAAGACACTCTGATCCTGGGATGAAGCCTCTACTCCACAGGGACAAACTGATTGGTTGACCCCAAGCCTAACTCCTTCAAAAATTCTAGCACTCAGGCAATCTTCCTGGTTTGAGTGGGAAATTGCACGGATGAGTCCATGTCGAACTCAGCAAGAATAGTAAGGCAATATCTTACCAATAACCCATGATCAATATAACATATGTATAGCATAAAACAATAAATCATGAATAATTTAACAAGCAAAGGTCATCGCCTTTAATGTAAAGGTTCCAGGGCCGCCCGTGACCTTGGGCAAGGCTAGTATACTAGTTTATCAAACTCTGCGCACACTATGTAAAAAAGGCCTCTACAAATGGCGTTGAGGGCTTATACGATCCCTTGCAGCCTATTTGCCCATTAGGTCTCTAAATGTCGACTTCTGAGACCAAAACCTTAGAAGGGTACGTAACACACTTTATCACTGACGGTTTTGCGGGTGCACGTGACCTCGTTTTGCTCGGCGTAGTGAACGGTACCTCTGGATAAGTTTTCCTATGAAAGCGGCGTGCTTTACGGTAGCGTTCACGACACCGCGGCATGAATAAAGTGGCGTATCCCTTCCAAAGTTACCGGCCTACCCGGGCCCAATGTGTGGCTGTGGCGACCGCGACTCTGAACCAAGTGTCAAAGAGCGTAAGCGTAGGCGGGCCCACACGCGTGGGGACGGTACATGCGCGCAGCGGCGCTATGAATTGTTAGAATCTACTGAGACCGCAGAGCGATAAAAGTATCTGTGGCGCTTTCATATCTGAACACATTAATGCAACGTCGTGTCTTTGTTCGTCACCCATACTGACGGCCATGCGCAGCGGCGTCTATGGTTTGTACTACTTACGAGACACGCTGCTGTTTATCCGTCGTCAGGACGTGGATTCGTTCTGAGACACCGCTCTATATTACCGTGTTTTCTTATGTTTCTGAAGACACTTAGCACCTAAAAATACTGTGCGGAGACTACGGACGCTCACAACGACCCCATCGTAACTCTTGGAAAATTAAAGACGCCAACGCTTGCAGGAGGTGTGCGCCTTGAGGTTGGCGTTTCGAGGACGCTTAATTTTCGAGGGAGCCGTGAAAAATCTGCTAAAACAACCGACGCCGCATTGAGGGCGAGACAAGTCAGTAACTATCAGGAGGCTTGAGACGCCTCTTAGATAGTTGATGCGTGCGTGTGTCAATGATGACGTTATGCACACCACAATACGGCTTAGAATCGTCGACACCACGGCATTGATATTATTAATAATACGTGTATATAATACATATACATAGGTCCAAGCACAAACAAATGGGACGCCCGGCAAAGCATTAAAAATTCAAGTGTATCGATTGTTCTTCACACGCACCCGGTTGTTCGGGGCACGCCACGCATTGTTCACAACACAAATAACATAGTTCACGTGCATGTATCCACCTCGTCGTGATGCGGCAAGGGAACGAAGCAACTCCGCGGTTTTTGAATCGAAATAGTCACCGTCGAGGTCGATGACATGTTTCATAAGAAACTTGGCGATCTTCTCTCTAATATCACCCAAATTGAGCGGTTTCCTTTGTTCAAGTCAAAATCTAATACAAAGAAAAGGTAGCCATAAGTGTTTGTTGTACACATGGTCTTTATCGCCAAACAAAGATAGGCACAAGATGGAGCTGCACCGAGTTACCTCGTGATGATCCAAATGAGCTTGATTCATCGCAACCATCAAGTGGTGCGCGTGTAGAACCCACATGTCTTGTTATCGGGTTGCGTCCAAAGACCTTTGCAAACATATAAAACACGGTGGTTATTCGCTGAATGGAAACCCAAGTGGCAAGTGCACAACTTCGGGAGAAGCACAATAATTACTTTTGCATACTTGGCGTGAACTACAAACTTTTGCGTCCTTGTCCCCTTCGGATTGAAAACATGCTCAACAAGGCTACACATGAGTAAAATGTAAAAGGTCACATTCTTTTCTATTTTTAGTAACATAATTAAGAAAAAAAAAAATGCATGGGTCGGATGTAGGTTAGGAAACACTCACCGTTGTATTAAAGTTTTCAACGGGGCGTTTTACGTCTTTTCGTTGGGCGCAGAGTCAACGAAATAGACTTTCCTCCACTTGATAGCTATGACAACAAAGCAATCCGGTGTTGGCACGGATTATGCGCAAACATGACAAAGTCCTTGTCATGATGCTTCCGTAGGCCAAATTCTAGATATGTACGACCCTTTGCCGAGGCCCATCATCCTTCAGCCCTTCGAAGGTCAATGACTCGGGATCAAAGAAAGCCAAGCCCGACAAAGGCGAGGCCCTCGCTTCTCGGGCGAGCATCTAGGAATAGAGAAGCATGCAAAGCAAATTTAGTAAGCAATAGATGAATGTAACACCCCAAATTTTGCTCCTTTTTAAATAGATGAAAATTCTATTTAGTATGTATTTGGGTGCTCATGAAAACACAGGAAAAGTAATATTTTCATTAAATTAAAATTTAACATAGGATTAGAAACATGTTTGTGCATACATCTTTGGTGCATTTGGTTTATTGAAATGAGTGGCTTTCTCATTCGAATTCAAAATGATTTCTAAATGGATTTGAAAAAAAAAAGAGAAAACCTGAACTCTCCTGCTTTCAAGCTGAAGGCCCGCTCTCTCTCTCATTGATACTTTATCTTATCTTTTCATTTATTTTCTCTTGTTCGTTGGGCCAATGTTTTGGACGACGGAAATCCATTTCATGAAGCAAATAACCAACCCAATCTTTGCTAGCATCGCAACTCATGCCACACGGACGACATCCGAGGCGTCACGTATCCCCAACTCTCTATCTATAATAGCCATGAGTTGCTGCCCTTGGTTCCTTTCTTTCTCTATAATCCAGCCCATTGCCCCTTTTTTCCTGCGGCCGATCGCCCTCTCTTGTGCGTCTCGCTGCCCCAGGCGCGCATTACCACCGTAAATCAGCCGAGCCCCTCGCTAGCATACCGCCCTATCCCAAAACCCTAGTCCTAGACGCCGCCGCCGCTGCAATCGATTTCTTCGCACCGCCGACTTGCCCTAGTTACGCTCCAACGCCGTGTTTGATCTCGCCAAGAAGAACGCGTGTGCCGTCGTCTCATTTGTTGACGCCGGTCACCGCCTCTCCATCGATCCGCGTCGTGTTGCCAAAGCCCCACGTCGGCGGCCGTGTATCTTTGTTTTCAATTCATCGAGCTCAACCAAGATTCATCGCCGGCCACGGCAACCATCCGTTGAACCGTGCCTTCACTCCCTTCAACAAGCCCAGAGGTGAGTCCGGGCTAATGTCATCTAGATGTCCATCGGTGCTTTCCGTTCGTCCGTCGAGACCTAGTCATCGTATGTTTCTTGCCCAGCAGGCTCTCGCCGTGCCTTCATCGTCGGCGTTGAGGAATCCCTAGGTGAGCTCTCTCATGATCCACCTCTATCTATCTTCTTGTGTTCCTTTGATCGAGGGAGGCATGTACGTTGTTTCCGGCAACTCAGTGAAGCTTCACCGCCGGCTATGCATGGCCTCCATCGTAGCTTACGAGACATCATATTAGCTTTGATGACATCGTTGCTAGCTCCATATGACATCATGATGACACCCGGTTCGTTTCCTTGCCGTTTTCCTTTCGGAAGAACAATTCTGAAAATTCATGATAATTGTACATGCATATACGTACATCATCACGGCAAACAAAGCGAGAAAACCGAGCAGCGGCCATGCCTTCTTCTGTTTTGAACTTGTAGCTTGTTGACACCATCATCACATCACATGCAACTTGTGGCGGTTTTCTTTGGCAAACAAATCTGAAATACATTCCATATACACCTTTATCATGGACGTGATACATGTTGGACCTCTCTCTCATATTATTTTATTTTGTAAACTTAAAGTTTAGCTTGTTTAATTCGTAACCGTCGTTATAGCTCGATTTGGTGATGTTTACGTTTGTGTGATCGTAGCGATGTGTAGATTAGTCTTATAAACTTTTCAATTTATTTTATCTCTGTTGGTGTCTTGTTCTAATTGTAGACTTGTTTGTTATGCATGCTTGGCTCCATATGCGTGTGTGTTGTTGATTTGAATCGAGTAGACGGTGATCTTGGCGTGGTTATACGGAAGAAGTTGACAAACAAGAAGGATTTATTTTGAAGCTTTGGACTTGAAGAAGGATCGTATTTGAGGCAAGTATAGCTTGGGATCATCCTTGATGTCCTATTCACCTTAATTAATAATTCATGATGCATGTGTCCTCCTTGATTGCCATTAAGGATTATCCTAGTCTTTAAATACTTGTTCCTTGTCACCTATGGGTATATGCATTGGGTAGTAATTTTGCTAGTGCTCAACCAACCAATCTTTATTATTGCTTTATGGATTAAATCATGATATGAGTAGTTGTTGATGCCATGGTACATAGGGTGAAAGAGCTTGGGTTGTTTATTTATGAAGCTCTTAGCTCTCCATAAGGACTTATTCATTCGTGATCATCCGGGATATACTGAGCATGACTATGGGGGTCACATGGCTCGGCTTTAGTCGTTCGGGGATAGTGTTTACTTGTGTCGGTGGTTACCGAAACGGAAGAGAATGGGTTGTAGCCCTATCGCTATCCGGCATATTTAGATAACCCCTTTGAAAGGCTTTATGTGGGTTTTCAATGTTGTGGAGGTTCTAGAGCCCATGCAGTGGAAATCCATGACCCGTAGTGAAAGTGTACACCCTGCTTGAGAGTTAATTAAAGCTGTTATAACTTGGTACGTGTTCGCGGTCATGAACGGCCTTGGAGACATTAATGAATAGAATCACATGTTTCTTATGTTGTTGATATTAAATTGATGTTATATCTCGTTTACACATGTGAATAATGGGATATGGGATTCCTTTATGCTTAAGCTTAAAATTTGACTTACACTAAAAGCAACCGCAGATTAAGGCAGTTAATCTTTCCGAGCCTCATAACCCCCGGCTATGCTTGCGGAGTTCGACATGGACTCACCCTTGCTATTTCACCCCACCTCGGGAGGAAGTTAGGCTTGTGATCAACGGTCGGTCGGTCCCGTGGAGTCTACACGGAAGATCGGAATGTCTTTCCATTTGCTTGCTAGCCGAGGGTTTATACTTTTATTCTATGCTCGTTATATATTTTAAGCATTGTGAATTGATTACCATTCACTTGTAAACCATATGTGAGATTTGACTTCGGGGCTCACATATGGATTCATCTGGTTTTGTACTTAAAACCGGGTGTTACAATGAAAGAGGCATCCCGAATGAGTCCACAATAGAAGAAATTGTACTCACGGTGTCATGCGGCGAAGGATGGCCACATCCAATCCATCCGGTGTCATGAGGTCAAACAGTCGTCGAAAACCCACATTGATCTTAGCCTCTTAAATACGTGTCACGCCAAAAGGCCGCTTTCGGGCGATGCGAGAACGCCGCCATGTTTGGACCGGCCGCTTGCATGCACCACCCATGAAGAGCAAACACAACAAGGCCCTACCGTACTAAGTCGTTTCGGCGTGTGAGCATTGGAGATCCATGCTTGTACTTAGGGTTGGCCGGTCGTCGTGGAGAAGGGCACTCGAATTGCTACGGTCATAAGGGGCGACCCCTTCGGGAAGCGTATGCCGTCACCGTTGGATGCTCTATGCCTCTTGCCCGAAACATGCTTGTTTGGAATTTCTTTGTTTGCTTCCGCTTCTCGGCCCATTTTGCTCTCGAGAGGCACTCGGACATTCTTGTCATGCGAGCCACTCCCCACGTTCTCGGCCCTTGCGGTTTGCGAGGCACTCTCATCATTCATGCCTTGAGAGCCGTTTCGCATTGTTAGCCGATGCACTCGCAAGGCAATCGAGCGTCATTGGCATGAGTGCGAGTCGCCGCATTCGATCCATTGCACCCCTCGAGAGGCACTCTAATCACCATTGGCATGCAAGCTAGTCATCTCATTCCCACCCATTGCACTCCGAGTGCGAGAGGGACTCGGTCATTGCTATCATCCCCATTTAATAACCTGGTGCGGCGTGCCATATGGTCCTTTAGGACCGACTAATACCACGGAGACGAGGCGAGAGGAGGTTTCTTTGAGAACAATTTGGTGCGAGAACAAGGCGGTTTGTTGGGGTGTTTCTGATCATAAGGTCTCGCTCCCTTTGGATCCTCTTAAAAATAGCGGCCAAGAGTCTTAATTTCGCTTTGTCGGCGGATCGATGAGTGTAGCATCAAAACCAGGATTTACATGTTCAATCGTTACAACGGTATGTCTGCCCGGTATTGGTTGACCCTCAAGTAGCTACGGGTGATTGGTGTACCTTTCCCCTAGCTACCTCAACCCGATAACCTCCGGTCGCCGTTACAAGGGTACATCGTTACGGAATGGAAACCTCGGGTGCGGCATCCGGTTGGTTATCGGATTGGGCGGCGCGGCTGCTCTTGATCCACCTTTCTGGCGCTAGGGGTGTTGCCGGCGGGGAATCTTGTGCTTGTGCTTGCAACGCCACCACGACCTTGGAGCTCATCCAATCTAGCCAAAATCTCTTCTCTAACTAGCTGCGGCCGCGCGAGTTGGAGACTTCCTCTTTACGTACATGTCCCCTGCGCAGTTCGGCCAATTCCTCCAACCACACAAACTAGACACCCCACGCACACGCCCATGCGTTGCAGGGGTGCCGGGACCCTCGCGAGCAAATCTCTTTCCCTTACACGGTGACCTCGGAAGAAGCATGGGCTGCCTCTAAAATACGCTCACCTAAAGCCCGTGCGCTTCATCGTTCCAAACAATTTGAGCCATGTCACCTAACAATTCCGGTGGCTGCGTCCGCATAAAAAAGCCATAGCGCGGTCCTTAGGATATTCGTCCCAAGGATTCTGGATTCCTTTGTCGACTAAGTCCCTGTCCTCCTTCGCCCACCTTTCAGACATTGCTTCATAACCTCCTGTCCCCAGGTAGTGGTTATACTGGTTCCTCTGCCTAAGCTCCTTGTATCTCGACTTTTTGCGGTGCCTCTTCGCTTCGATTCGCTTGAACAAAAAGCTGTCCAATCCTCCTTGGGGATGTATGGGTGCTTCAACGTGGCATCCCTCCCCTTGTTGACATAATTGCGCACTAGATCGCTTTTGTGGGTCCTAAAACTTTTTCCTACCACCCGCCATGACCTTTTAAATGCTTTATCCTTTGAGCTCAATGGACACTCCAACTCCAATGAATTCGGACACACTCCTCAAATAATTCTTTCTTGACTTGAGGACTTAAGGAGCAGGGCCCCGAACCACGTGAGCAAGGGGACCCTTTGTCTAGCAATCGGACCAAACAAGTCTCCTCATTCTTAGCTTGCCCTCCTTAGTAGTGGGAAACCCGTCCGAAGTGAGCTCGTCACAACTATCTTATTCTCGGCCACTTTGTGATGGTCGACCCTCCCTTTTCGCACGAGCCAGGCCGGATGACGCGCCCCTCGCGGTACAAACTCCTGAATTCAGCCACGTAGTAGCGTCATCTGTCTCATGCGTTGTCTCTTCATATGTATCTCTCTCGACCATCCTCTAGAGAATTAGTTGTTTTATTTGCGGATGATGTTGCACATGTGTCATCATCAGGACGCCTATATCAAAGCAGTTGTTAGTTACAGAGAAGTCAACGGCTAGCACTCAAAAAGCTAACCATAAGCAAGGTTTGTATATCACATAGCGCAGACTTACCATTTTCGAAGCGTCGTCAATCTGCCCAAAGACACACGACAAAGCTTCACCGCAAGCGAGTCTGAGGGGGTTAGGACAGAAGCGATCATTGTTCTATCTTGAACACGCGTATATTCATCTATAAAGAAAATAAGCGGCGAGAATTTGTTGTAGTTTCCTATGACAACAACACATGGATGACAACATTATAGTAGCGATCAGTGTCAAGTTCGGTATCTACAACTCGATATATCCATCGAGGATAAAATAATACAGTTCAATTACGTAATAGGCTTTGCTTTTTTTTCCAATGCAAGCTGTAGTAGGCTTTTTATGAGGACTAAACAAACCAGCGAGGCGTAGAACAAATAAAATATAGTTCAGTAATATAGGACTATAAACAAAAGCGTAGTACGATTCATTTAATAGGCACATTTTTGTAAGACAAGATAGTAGTAGTGCTCGACGTGAGCGATCATTGTTCTTGAGCATGTATATTCACCTTTCCTCCCCGGCCCACCAACCCCCATCGGGTATCAAGTTCAGTTTCTACAACTCTATATATATCCATCGAGGATACAATTCACCTTTCCTCACATATCTAAATATTTCTATTCGATATTGGTTCAAATTTTAGAGTTTAAACATAAGATTAAATAATCTTTATGCCAATGAGTATGTACTGTTTCATACATTTAAGTTCTTCGTTACTAACTCTGTTTCTAACTTCCGCACAAAGTAATTCTGCTCAATAGCTAATTGTGATCGATTTCTTAGCGATTACAATTCTTCTTCGTTTTTTGAGATTACACATTACAACAATTTAATCCTTTAACAATCCCTTTCCTACCCGCGGCAACACGCGAAAAATTACGCTAGTATTTATACGGTTCAATCCTGTAATAGGCGTCTATGAGGACTACACAATCAACGAGAGGTACGAGATCACAAAAAAAATGTAGTTCGGGAATAGAGGGATATAAACAAACCGTAGTTTAGTACTTGGTTTATTTAATAGGCAAATGTTTTGGTTGCAGTTTCCTATGACAAAACACACGGGTAACGACATTATAGTAGAAGTCGGTGTCAAGTTAGTTTTCTACAACTCTATATATCCATCGAGGATACAATTATCACCTTTCCTCGCGGTATGACGAAAAATTCAGGCATTTGTGTTGATGCCGGTTGTTGGATGGAATTCACTCAAGTGACTTCGTCACTGAGCAGATTCAAAAAAATTGACCACACGGAAACTAGCAAGTCCCTAATATTTATACTGTTCAATCCTGTAATAGGCGGTCTATGAGGACTACACAATCCAGAGGCACATATCACAAAAAATGTAGTTAGGGAATAGAGGGATATAAACAAAGCGTAGTTTAGTAACTTGATTCATTTAGTAGGAACATTTTTGTAAGACAAGATAGCAACATTATATAGTAGCGGTTAGGTGTCAATTTCAGTATGTACAACTCAAAATATCCATGTGACGATTGAATTATACAGTTCAATTTTGCAATAGGCGGTCTATGAGGACTACACAAACCAAAGACGGAGAACAAAAAAATATACTTCGAGGAGAAGAGGGATACAAACAAAGCGTAGTTTAGTAATAGTTCATTTAATAGGCACATTTTTATAAGACAAGATAGTAATAGTGCTCGGCAGAGGCGATCATTGTTCTTGAGCATGTATATCTACTACACCTATGTAGAGAACCCCCACTAAGGAGTTCTCTCGACTTGCAAGCATGCCACCATGATCATCCAATGGCGGCCCCTTTGTTTGAACTAACTAAAATAATATTGTAACTCACAAACCAAAAAACAAATTAAATTCTGATTATACCATTGAATTCCTTTTTAATAAATCCTTCAAAACAAGATCTCATATGGATATATTTCGATAAAATTATAAGTGGGTCCTAGTAATAGTAGTTGTTATATATAGAGCAAAGTAAAAAATAAAAAATAAGAGACTGAAAAAAAAAGGGAAAAAAAGAATATGAGGGTGATAGTAATATTTTAACTCATAGATTTCTCCTTCATACCCAGCGACAACGCGGCTGAAGCTCTAGATTATACATATTCCCATTAGGATGGATTTGGTCACATCGTTCATAAACTAAATTGTTGATTGACTTTTTATATATCATTAGGAATGTCTCGTTCATATGTTTTCTCAATTGATCTCTAAATATACATTATCCAAAATAACTTTAGATTATCATCTATATATCATAACCTTAAAATCTTAGTGATTAACATCATAACCTATTTATATTCCACCTTCATACCCGCGGCAACACGCGGGAATCCTTCTAGTTCATCTATAAAGAAAATAAGCAAATGAATTTGGTTGCGGTTTCCTATGACAAAACACACAGATAACGACATTATAGTAGCGGTCGGTGTCAAGTTCAGTTTCTACAACCCTATATATCCATCCGAGGATACAATTATCACCTTTCCTCACCGGGCGACGAGAAAAATTCAGGCATTTGTGTTGATGCCAGTTGTTGGATGGAATTCACTCAAGTAGCCGTCACACGAGCGATTTGAAAATTTCGATCACCGGAAACTAGCAAGTCCCTAATATTTATACGATTCAATCCTATAATAGGCGGTCTATGAGGACTACACAATCCACAGAGGCACAAATCACAAAAAAAATGTAGTTCGGGAATAGAGGGATATAAACAAATCAGTAGTTTAGTAACAGTTCATTTAGTAGGAACATTTTTGTAAGACAAGATAGCAACATTATAGTAGCAGTTAGGTGTCAATTTCTCGTATGTACAACTCAAAATATCCATGTGACGATTGAATTATACGGTTCAATTTTGCAATAGGCGGTTTATGAGGACTACACAAACCAAAGGCGGAGAACAAAAAATATACTTCGGGAGAAGAGGGATACAAACAAATCGTAGTTTAGTAACAAGTTCATTATAGTTATAGTAGCGATCGGTGTCAAGTTTAGTACCTACAACTCAAAAATATCCATGTGAGGATAATTATACGAGTTCAAATTTGTAATAGGCGGTCTATGAGGGACTACACAATCCATAGAGGCCTGATTACCAAAAAAAAAAAAAAGTTCACGAATAGAGGAATATAAACAAACGATAGTTTGGCAACAATTCATTTAGGGCATGTTCGGTTGCGAGTTTCCTATGAGAAAGGCGCAGAGGAAGTCTATGAGGACTACCCAATCCGCGAGAGGCACGGATCACAAAAAATGTAGTTCAGGAAAAGAGGCCTGAGACAAGATTGATGGGCTACATATCGAACCGTAGAATAGGGTGGAGGAAGAAGCCGTCCGGAGAAGGTGGTCGGGGGCGGAAGCGGCGTCGGCTTGAATGGCGCGGACGAAGTCGGCTTGAATGGCGCGGGACGAAGTCGGCGGTGTGGCGGTGGACGGCCGGGCGTATGAGGCGCCGGGAACCCTAGAATCGCCTGTGAGGAGGAGGACGAGGAATGAAATGAATCACCGTGAGAGGATAAAGAATGAAATGAATCGCCTGCGGAGGGGAGAGAGGGGTTTTTCAATTGCACGAAAAGCTCGGCGCCAAAAATTTTGCTAAAACGCAGAAATCGATTCTGCACCGCCCCGGAAAGGGAGTCTCGATCGTCCCGCCCAATCGATGACGCCGGCGGTCTACACCGGCGTGTGTAGGATACACAAAGGATTCGCATTCATTGCAAAGGCCGTGGATATGACCAAAGACGTGTCACGGAGACGTAAGTCCGATTACTAATTTGAAACACAAACGCCGCCGCATTATATAATTGCTTTTAATCTGATTTTTCTTTTTAATGTCGTGGCCAAGACTTGTGACTAGTCTTTTCTCCCTCATAGTAACTCCAAATGTGATGGTTTTTCTTACTAAAATTTTTTAAAATCATGGTGTGTCAAGCTATTGTATTCATCTTTGCTTTTTACTTTTTGTTGAAACGCCGCACCACTCATACTAGTACTCTTGCTAAAAACCCGCATTTTACGCCCACTAATTTGATCGAGCGCGAATCGTTTCATCTTCCTTTTCCCTGCACCAAGAGCGCCGAGATCCTCGAGAAAAACCGTGCCGCGCCGAGCCATGGAGAACCTTCCGCGGGGAGGTGCTTGAGCGACATATAGCGCTCCGCGTCGCCATGTCCGTAGAGCATCCTATGGAGGGCCTCATGAATCTAAGGGCCACCTTTCCCGGGCACGAGGCGGGCGCCGCCGCCATAGTGGGACCCGGAGCATCCCGCCGACTCGAACCGACTTTGGAGGCCAATTTAACCGGGGCCGTGCTACTTCAGCGCGCCCGATTTAGCCGAGGAGTCTCATCACCGACTGCCGCCAAGTTCGGCAACACGAGGCGTGTTTCAAAGCGAGGCATGTCTCGTGTGCCCGTGGAAGGACGCAGCACCGTCTCGCCGCCACGCCGACTTGCCGGAACAAGCCGCCAACTTCGGGGCATGAACTTCGCTTCGGTATGTGCACGCTCTTGCGCTCTCTACAGCGAACGCCCGCCGCCAATGATGACCATGCCCGAGGTGTTGCGCGAGGTAGAGCGACACGGCGGTGACGATGGCTCCCTCGGAGGACCGAGAATCGCGTGCAATGCTCCGCGGACGGCAATGGCGATCTTGCCACGGCGACCCGGTGGTACCCCATGCGGTGAGGCCGCATCTTCCTCCCTCCGGCCAAACCGGCGCCTCGCCGGATTCGGGCATCGCGAAGGGCGTGAACGTGCGGCACCATGAACTTGTGGGTGGAGGGGCGTGGCGGCGGCACTCGTCATCGGCAGTGGGAGGAGTGTAGGATCCGCTGACGAGTGTAGGGGTTGTTTGTGCAAGCACAAGCAGGGTGGTGGGCATGAGTAGCGAGTGGACTCGCATGAATCTTTTCTCAATTTAAAAAAAAAAAAAATTAATTATTGTTTAAATCTTTTCTCCATCTTGTAAAGGAAAACTAGGTCTCAATTTAAAAAAATAAAAAATTAAAATTTAAATGTTTTAATTGACCAAGGATGCACAAACCACCAATATAATTAATGATTGTCGTTCTCAAATATCCATGAAACTTTTCTAGTTTACGTACATCTTTTTGATTTGGGATTTGAGATCATCTTGTCATGGAAAACAAATGTACTAATAGTTTGAAAACATTTATCTTCTGGACTCGCACTTGGATAGCGCCACGCCCATTTCCTTCGCTCCACCTGCCCGCCGTAGGCCGTCTCACTTTTAAAATCACCATGTCTCCGTACATCGGGACTCGCTTTTTGCATTATTGCCGCTCACATCGGCGCCGGTTATCTTTTTACGCCGTCGCCGGTGACATCGACGGGATGGAGGAGGGGCTTCAAGTGGAATCGCCCTTTGGACTTTGCTACTAAGAGCTTCCCACAAAAAAAACCCCTGTCGTCGTGCCGCCAAGTCCACGGAGCCATTCCACTTCATGCCCCTCCGATACCCTCGCGTTTGCGCACGCCGCCTCGATTCTAGTCTTTCTTTGGCAAGTCGGCGGCGTTGTAGTCTACATCCACTCTCGTGAGCGCCCGGTGATTGGGTGGCTCGCGATGTGCCGTGCCGACTCAGCGTCCAACCCACACGGACGCCGCCCGTCGGCACACCACGGGGCTACCCGATCACGGGTTTAGGAGAGTGTAGCCCTCGGAATGTTGAACAGCGGCGAGTGTAGATTCGCCCGCTTGAAGGTCTACTTGATTGTCTTTGGCTTCGGTCATCTTTTAGCGATCACGCCCGGCGTGCGCGCCGTCGGGTCGAGGCATGAAACCGCCAAATATGCTCTTACTCGGGGCAACGTAACACCGTGTCGCGGACGCCGACCGTGCCCGTAGGGTGTTGCGAGGAGATCAAAGGCAACCACCAGGCGGACGGGGGACGCGGAAGAACATCCATTGTCTTGTACACATTATGGAATTTTAGGTCGGGCGACTTGGCGGCGCATATGATCCGTGGCGCACGACCCGCTCTATAGCCCAAATGGTGCCTCGCCATGACGGGCATCGGTGATGATGAAAACCGACATGCGTTTTTATTAGTTGTGATAACGGCGTATCTTTTGTTGTCAAAAAAACTTCATGTATAATACGTAGTACATGTGTGCATGTGTGATTCTTCTTTGTCAATTTGATGGAAGCGTTCGCGCGATCACGATCACACATGCACGCGGAAGTCAAAGGTCTGCCATGCCATGAGGCCCCACTCGCCTTGCCGACGGGCGTGTGAGGAGCCGGGGAAGCCGGCGACTCGGCAGTTTGTGTGTGTGCATGAACAAGGGGCTCGCGTCCGTCCCGATCCTTAGATCTCGCGTGGCCCATCAATGATTGCCTCGCCCGATCGAGGCCCGTCGATCTTGATGACACTTTGGCGATGGCTGCACGTGCCCGGTTCTGCGAGGTGTGTAGGATACATAAAGGATCGCATGCAAAGGTGTGTGCATGTCTCATGGAAACAAAATTATGGACTCTAGTTTAATTTGGAAATGTAAGTATTATTTCTATGAAAAAAATGCTTGCGGGTAGTAAATGGCGCGCCTCTAAATTCTTATTTGCAGTACGCGTTTCAAGGGTCATGTCGCCCCTCGATCTCTCTCGCCCACCGGGACAAGACCCCGCATTTGATTTACCTTACGCCCACCAATTCGGCGGTTGCTAACAAAAACAACCGAACGGTCACATGAAGATGCATATTACGTTCAACATAAGGAAGGCGTAAAACACACGTAGTACATTACAATATTAAATATTACGTTCAACATAATGTAAACACAAGTAGTAGTATATACTACATTACAATATATACTACTCCCTCCGTTCCAAATTGTAGTTCACTTTGGCTTTTCTAGATACATTGCTTTTGTTATGCACCTAGTTATACACTATGTCTAGGTGCATAGCAAAACAAATGCATCTAGAAATCCCAAAACGACCTACAATTTGGGTGAGGAAGTATCAAATAAAGTTGAAGAACTAGCTAATGATATCAAATCGACGGCTCCCAGCGCGCCGCCGCTGGCCGGCGGCGCCCGGCGTGCCGTCATCGATCTCACATCCCGATGGCGTACATCACCGGTGCTCTCAAGGCCCCGCGATCCAGAGGTCGAACTCATGCATGATGCGGCACCGGCGCCGCGTTAGCACGGACGACTTTGGGGGTGACGGGCTCGCCCATACCTCTTGCATCCCTAGGCCATCTACGACACGTGGCTATCCTTGGCGAGCGGGGCGTGACCCGTTCCCGTCGTGGTAAGGAAACCTTGGGCCGCTGAGCGCAATGTCCTCGAGGTCCCGCTTGACCTTGGAGAGCGTGTTGAAGGCCCTCCCACCGACCGGTCGGGGCCGGCCGGGCGCCGCCGATGATTCCATGGAGCAAAGACCGGCGCGTCGAGGTCCGTGGGGTTCGACGGTACTTTTAGCATCGCCAAGAAGTAAGCGCCGGGGTCCCGGCGTCCTTGGCTTGCTTCGACGAGCTTCAGCCCCGCGGGATCCGCGGGAGTCTTCCTTCGCGCCGACGACCGCATTCGCCGCCGTGTCCATCAACTTCGCATCCCCGTAGCATATGGCCTCCGGATGACCAGCCTTGAGGAAGCGCTTCTCCAATTGCTCCCGGCTCCGAGGACTTCCCAGGCGTGGTCGCGCGCCTACCGTGTAGATTACGAAGACGACGGGCGACACGAGCCGGATCATGTCGCCGCACTCGATGAAGAGGATCCGCGAACTTCCGGCCAGACTTGACGAATGTACAAGTAGAGCCATGGAGAAAGAAATCCGCCGGGCTCCTTTGCGATTGCATGAAGATCTCGTACAACGGATAATCTAGCAACATCAAAAGGAAGCAAGCCATCGTCGCAGTGTCGCCTTGCCTTGCCTTCTCTTGCGTGGCCTTTCCGCCATTCTTGGATCAATCGACTAGCCGGCCCTAGCCGGCTTCACGCCCTCCCACCCGTTCTTTTGCTTGTATTTAACATCTACGAAACGGCGCCTCCTCCGAGAACGGCGGGAGGTGTGCGTGCCAAAGCCGAAGCGGCGGGGTTTCGCCGGGGCAACCAACCCGTCCAATGAATTGGATTTTTTTATAATAAATAAGAAACGAAATACTACAAAAGGAAAAAATAAAGTAAAAAAGAGTTGGTTCCCATCTCTACACCATGTGTTTACAAAAAATAACCGTCTCTACGGTCATGTTTTGGAAACAATTGCAACACGTGCATCCCGCTCTACCGTACTCGTAAAGAAAGAAAGAGTGATGCCCGTTGGCCGGTGAAAACACCCTTAATTTACACCATAAAAACACCGTCAATATCCCATTTTCGAAAGGAAGAACAACATTTCATGAACATATTTTATCCAATAACCTAGTTCCACTTGTAGATGTCATTATTTTTCTCAAGTAGATGTGAATTCGGAGGAAATCGCCGAGAACAACACGTAGAGTCGCTATCCGGTCGGTGGCCCAAGTATGGAAATTGGGCAAAATACCATCACCATCATGATCTCCATGTTCTAGGATGACTCTACACAAAATTTGAAGACATTTGGCCACAAGACCAGCATCGGCCGACCATCAACATTTCGTCACAAACATCGACATGTGGGGGGGCTTCTAGAAGGGGGGGGAAGGTCAAGGCCCAATGGGCAAGCATCGGCCGACCATTGACCATTGGCCCAAACCCTTCCCACGTGACTTGCCACGTCACCAATCCATGGGAAACTAAGAGAAGACACCTGATTGGTCAGCTAAGACGTCCCCCGGATCGTGTGGGTACAAAGCGGATGACACGACAAGTTACGCACTCAAGACACACAAACCCGGCAAGTGGGGCCAGCATCTCCAAAGACACGAGGATGGCCCACACGCCATGGACCATGGTCGGCCGACCATGGCCCATTTGGCCACCGACGCCCCCCCACGCCTACCACATTCTCCACGTGATTATTTTATCCATCCGTTGATTCTAAGGCGGTTTATCCAAGGGCTACGAGGTGGGATCACGTGGATCGATGACATGGCGGTGGGTAGCCCCTACTCAACCTCCACTATAAATAGAGGGCCACACCCCCTCTCCATTCATGATGGTTGCAAGCTTCAAGTAGTTTAGTTCCACTTGTATTAGTAGTGTAGGTATTTCTAGTGTGGGAGAGAAGAGTTGAGTAGTGAGCTATTTTCGGGATTACGAGCCGGTCTTCTAGAGTTTCCTGCAGTCTTGTATCTTTTTCTCTTGTAAGACTTTATTCATTTATGCATATATAAACCTTGCTCTCCTTTACTTTAGTTTATTAACTTAGTACGACTTTAGTCTAGTTCTCTAGTCTATAGTTGTTATGATATAGTCTTCCATAGTGGTGCATTTAAGTTGCGGTTCAGTCTTGGTTCATATTGGACCCTCGCCTCGTGTGTGATCATTGTCTCAAAGAGGTGCTTTAGTTGATCTTCGTGCACACAACTAGAGTAGTAAGAGGAAGTATAAGCGTGGTGCTTAGACTCAATCTTACCCGTGGTTATCGCTAACGCACGGATGGATTGTGGTAGCTTGAGAAGGAAGTGACAGCCCTTACGGTCTTTGTGTAAGCCACCACGTGTTTATAGGCAAGTTCTCAAAAGATAAGGCTTCAAGAACATAGTAGCGAGGGTCGGTGGTGTTTCTTTTTCACCATTGCTTACCTCTTTGCCTAGCATCTGAGTCGTGTGAACCCCAACTTGTGTGAACACCACATTTGATTAGACTAGATTCATAAAAGTAGAGTAAAGTTATACAAGAATCCTATACTTTTTCCTACCTCCCCACAAAGATTTACCTCACTTATCAATTAGAGCTGCTTTTGTCTTGTGATATCATCATCCCTTCCTATAAATTTCCATTATTCCCCTCACGCTAATTGAATTAAAGTTATAGTAGACAAACAGATCATTCCTTTATTAATTTCCTAGCTCTTTGTTTCCCTTGGGCTAAATATAAATAACGATACCTTGGAATACTCCCGGGTGAAGTGCTACAACGGTATTTTTCAGCGGCGCTATGAATCCCCAATAGCAATAAGATATACCCTTACATATTGCTGGTCGTGTTGCTGAGATAGGTTCTAAGATCTACTTCTAGTGACAACGCTAAGTAAATATCAACAAGCATTTCTGGCGCCGTTGCCGGGGAAGCATACGCCTAGGACTTTTGATAAACTTGATCCGGAATCTACCATCAATCTAGTCACCAATTAGTTGTAGGGTTTATCCTTGCTTTGTTTCCACTTTATTGTGAAGACAGGCATTGCATGAGCGGTTTCCAACTACCGAGCAATTTCACTGAAAATCCAGAGAAACTCTTGAGAAATACTAGACGCCGTCTAGTTCCTCCTCAAAGGTTCATCTCGGAATCGGACCCGTTCAAGGAAGGAATTAACACACCCATTGTTAAGGAAGCCATGGCTCAGAAGACCATCTCCGACTATCTTTGCCCCATTGGCTACTAACATAGCCACGGGGACCACACGTCAACTTGGGGATGCCTCCTTTGAACTCAAGCCGGCACTTATCAATTTGGTGCAAGCAAACCCATTCTATGGAAAGCCTAGTGAGGATGCCAATGCACACCTTCAACACTTCCTAGAAGTGAGTGACACCGTCAATCAAAGAAGTAACGGTAGAAAGCATCCGCTTGCGTCTGTTCCCGTTCTCCTTACTCGGGAAGGCAAAGCAATGGTTCTATGCCCACCGTGAAGATATTGGCACATGGGACAAGTGTGCAAATGCATTCCTCAAGAAATTCTTCCCGATTGGTAGAACCAATGCTCTTCGAGGAAGAATCTCAAGCTTTCAACAACAGCATGCACGAGACTCTTCCGAAGCATGGGAACGTCTCCAAGAATACATTCGGACTGCCCTCATCATGGAATAGAAGAATGGTTGATAATTCAAGGGGTTCTATCACGGGTTAACAAACATAACCCGAAGCCACCTCGATCTTTGCTGGCTGGAGGAGCTTTCTTTTCACTCAAGGTCAAGGATGCCAAAAGATCTCATTGAGAGGATGGTAGCTAACCAAGGATGGATTGAGGCGATCCACCGATCAAAAGAGAGTCACTAACACAACAAAGGAAGTAGAAGAACTCAAAGCAAAGATGGATCTCTTAATGGAAGAGGTAACTCAACCACCTCAAGAACTGATCCAACAAAACCTTGGGAATAAGGAGGAAGTGAGTTTCATCAACGAATATGAGCGCCTAATCCAACAAATGCGCGCTTCACGCCCCCTCAATCAAGGTAACGGAGGTAACAATTTGAATACTTTCAACAATCAGCCTTCGTTAAAAGAGTTAGCTTTGAAACAAGTAAAAATTAATGAAAATATGAGTAACAAATTACTTGCTAATACTAAAATAATTGAAAAATTACATGAAAATATGGATAGTCTTCTTGCCTCCATTACGGATCAACTAAGTTTCAATAAAATGATAGAAAATCAGTTAGCTCGGTTGAAACCCTTTGTTCCTCAACATGGTAAGAGTCTTGAGAGTGTTGCAAATATTAATGCGGTAACTACGAGAGGGGGTAAGACCACTTTCGAGATCCGCCATATCGACATGACGGGGAAAGGCCACGACCATGGCAAGGGAGGAAAACACGGAGAAAGAAGAACTTCCCAAGAAAGATGACAAAGTAGCAAGTCCCACGAAAAGATAGCTCCGCATGAGTACTACGACACCAAGCGTACTATTACCATTCCCTCGGTCAAGGAAGCAATCTGCCGGCGAACAATTCGGGAAATTTGTTGAGGTAATACGCAAATTATATGTCAATATTCCATTACTCGATGCAATGCGGTACCCACCTATGCCAAATATTTACGAGACATCCTCAACAACAAACGTCCAATATCCACAACGGAGGTTATTCAACCGACGGAAGAGTGTAGCGCAGCTATACTAAATCAAGCCCCGAAGAAGAAGGATCTAGGATGCCCAACAATCGACTGCTCGATAGGCACACAACACTTTGACCAAGCACTATGTGACTTGGGAGCAAGTGTCAGTGTCATGCCAAAGGTAGTGTTCGACAAACTCAATTGTAAAACTACCTTGTCCCCTACATCAATGTGCTTGCAGTTAGCGGACCAATCAATTCGCTACCCTGCGGGGGTTTGCCGAGAATATACTAGTCAAAATCCGAGACTACTTCATCCCGGTAGATTTTCGTAGTCTTGGACATGGAAGTAGACAAGAAAGTCCCACTCATCCTTGGAAGACCATTCTTGAGCACCGCCAATGCACACATCGATGTCGGAGCAGGAGAGATCCAATTCAACATCAATGGATCCCAAGAGAAGTTTGCCTTCAGACCCAAGCTAGAGCAATGCTCTATAATTAAGGTAAAATAAATTGATTTTCAAATTGCCACAATTCTTCCAAGAAAGCAGGCAAAGAGAAAACTCTGCGAACCGAAAAGTCAAGAGAGTCCGGCGGAAGAAAGTGGTACAATCCTCAAGGCGTCCTTCCAAAGGGGGGGATTTGTAGCACCAAAGCATTAAACAAAACTGAGAAGTCCAACTCCAAGGACTCTAAACCCGGAGAACCGGCACGGTGTAAGCCGGTATATATTCCAACTCTAATCTCACTTAATATTTTTCTCGGTTTATTTTTATTCTTTTTTTCTTTGAACTTTCCGAACCTAACTCTCAACCAAACTTCACAAAACATTAGAGGACATTAAGAGGGAGGATTAGCAAGTAATTAAGGAGTCAAGTGGGCCCCTTGGCCACATCGGCCCGATGCCCCAATTAGGACCCACGCCCGCTTACTCCTCTCCTCTCTCATCTAGGCATCTCATGATGTGCATGTGCATGCATGGAATCAAAGGAGGGGTAAAGTTGATGGTCGGCCGACCACCCTTGGCTGCCATCTTTCACTCCTCCCCATCTCATTCTCTCACATATGCACCATCACATATTGTCCTTGTTGAGATTCCCGTGAACAAAAGCCAACACACTTCCTTTTTACTTGACTTTCATCCCTTTCCATGCAACAAAGGTTGGTACTTGGGGAACCAACATAGTGGAAGCATGACATACTCATGGACAAAGTAGGAGACATCCTCATGTCATGTCCTTGTTCCCCCACTCACACCCAAAGCCCAAGAAAACACTATAACCAAGGATGTTTGGAATCAAACTTTTTTTTTTTTCACTTTACCTTTACCATGCATGGGGAACATTTTATGACACCTTGGACCAAGTGGGGACATGGGGCATGGTCGGCCGACCATGGCACCCCATCCATCCCACTTTGGCACCATGCCCTAGTTTGTACCATGTAGTAGTGGCCTTGTCCCTAGAAGTACAAGCACCAAAGCTTAAAAAGTAAAACATGCCATGCTTAACAAAGATGAAGAGGTGATGGGTGTTTGGTCGGCCAAACAATTTCCTTGGGCCTTGATCTCTTTCCCTCACTTCCATGCTTCATGTCATGCTTGAAAAAAGTGAAAGGTGGGAAGGGTGCATGGTCGGCCGACCATGTCACTTGATCCCTTCTCCTTTCTTTCACTTTCTTGTCTCATGAGAAGAAGTGCCATGCATGAGAGAGTGGAGGAGGTGAAAGGGGGGGTGGTCGGCCCGACCATAGTGTTGGGCTTGCCTCCCTTCCTCTCACTTCTACCAAGCACCATGCACACTCCAAAAATTTGAAATCTGAAGGAGGGAAGAAGTTGAGGTGCCACCAACTATAAATAGGGGTGCAAGGCATGCACATTCTCCTCACCCCTCCATCACACACTCAACCAAAGCCCTCTCTCCCATTTTCTCCTTGCTCTCGTATTCATCAAGAGAAAAAACCAAAAATATTTTCCCTTATTCTTATTTACTTTCCATCCCAAGAAGAAAAGCCAAAAATATTTCTTAGATTTTAGTTCTTGTTATTAGTTTTAAGAAAACCCCAAAAATATTTCTCCTTTACCACCTTGGTTGTCTCCACATGGTAAGTAGGTAAGTCACCCACGGGTCCATTTATATTTACTTGGACTAACCCCTACCATAATCCTTGTCCTATTAGTGCTTTTGTAAGTGTTGCAGGATGAAAAAAGTGTTAAGATCAGCGAAGAAGAAGTTAGGAGCAGCATTATCAGGAAGCCGATCTCACCATTCAGGCTCCCAAGGGAGTGCACCATCCCGTGATGCCTCCTCAAGAACCATTCAGATGACCCGATTTAGAGGAAGCATCAATGCGGCTCAACCGCCACGGAGATAATCTCATCCGATGGCCAAGACTACGAGCAACCCGAAGAGGATGCCTTTGCCTTCATAGGTAATGAGCATCAACATGAAGAATATGAAGCAATGTCGGAAGGATCGAGTCACCCCCGGTGAGAACATTCCACCCCGAGTCGGTCTCCACTTCACCCCGGATGAGCTCCACATCTACAACAAGCTAAAGAATCGCCAATTCGAACACACTAAGGTATACGATCCCTTACTTCTCCAAGAAATAGGTATGGATGAAGAGTTCAAAAACGGTATTTTTACGCCATAGGATGGGAGGCATTAGGGACACTTGAAAATGAACTTGGTAGCAAAGAACTCACTCTTGAATTTTTAAGCACATTAAAAACATCCGAAACTGAAATTGTGTTTCGCATGCGCGCGATCAAGAGTACAAATTCACATGGGGACAACTTAGTTGTGCACTAGGATTTTCTTTGAAACTTGCAATTTAAATTTAGAAGGTGCCACTAGAGAATTCGAGAAAAATGATTTCTGGTATCAAACAACCGGTTTACATGATAGCTCAAGACCTAGGACTAATCATTTTCATAATCCTACCTTGCGCCTTTTGCATAAATGGATAGGCATGACCTTTTTCCCAAGACCGGACACTAGGCTAGTGACCTTAAAGTGCATGAGAATTGCATACGCCATGATCCATAAAATTCATATCTCACTGTTAAAGCCCTAGTAGAACATTGGGAATCCGCCTTTGGAAGGTTGGGGCCAATTGAATTCACCTCTTTGATCACTAGGATAGCTGACACCATGTGTTTGGACATAGACGGTATTAGTTACATAAACACCGAGAGGGTACGGATTGGGTACGAATCTTTCAAGCAAGGTCACATCTTTGTAGAAAACGAAATGGCACCATGTACATGACTTACTATGGGCACACACTTAAGATTCCTCTCCCGTCGGAGGAACTTCGCTTGTATAGCGGATGTCCCTTACTCTTAAACTTGGACCCAACATATGGGAGAAGGAGTTTTGCTAGTTTTGGTGCGGGAAGGAGGACCACCGGGGAGCCGGACAAGAGATGCACAAGATACTCATGTTGGCACCTCTAGGGGTTTGAGCTATGAGGATGACAACGAGGAAGAGGAGGACATGGCTACCTCCTCCTCCGGTTGGGCTCCAAGTTCAAGTGATATGTCACACCACACGAAGAGCTCGTGCTTCCTCCTCGCATGCCGGAAGATATGAGCGGGATACGAAGAGATTTGACCTTGCTCACCGACCGGTTTGGAAACCTCCGGGTAAGACACGATGCTCTTGAGAATACAATGCGGGGATACGGATGTGGACTTTAGGGGCCATGCAGCAATACATGCACACACACTATGGGTACCCAACACCACCACCACCACCGGAAGGCCATTAGAAAAGCAAGCTTGGGGAGGTTCCCTCCCCCACTAAGGTAAGTTTACTTTTTCCGCAATTTTATTACATGCATTTCCTAAAAAAAAAAAAATATTGTGGAGATGATGAATAGTTGCTCTGTCTATAATTTCTCTTGTACCTAGTTTATGCCTTCAGTATTCCCCAATGTTTAAGTTTGTTGGCTAAAACATATCTCATCCTAAATATTGTGGGTTGTAAATACACGATCCTGTTTCCAAAGTTGTTGCTAGACATGATATGGTGCAAAAGAGATTACGCTATAAATTCATTCTTAGAGAAACTTGACATCAGGGAAATTTCAAATAATATAATAAGAGATATGGGCTATATATATACACATATATATATATATATATATAATAAAAAAAAAGATGAAAAATGGACACAAGTCCGAGGGCGAGAAGAGCCCACATCTCTAGAGAAATAGAGAGGAAATAATGGACACAAGTCCGAGGGCGAGAAGAGCCCACCTCTCCAAAAAAAAAAAAAAAAAAAAAAAAAAAAAAAGAGCCCATACTCTCTCTAAATAACACTAATCCCGGATAGATGGTTAATCAAAAGAATGAATGTGTAGTGTCTCTGTAGCAACCGTTCTATCTTGCAACCGCTGAAGAACATGGAAAAAGTTAAAAGCCCCACATGATTGAGGGAGGAAAATTAAATATGCCAACTTATTTAAACAAAGGAAGAATATTTAGACATAAGCATGGTACACTTGAAATTATATCAGCATTGTAGCAACTCCCGATCCACCAAAACCAAATAAAATCTTTTTACTCGGGGACGAGTAAAAGGCAAGCTTGGGGATTTTGTTGTTGGTGAAAACACCCTTAATTTACACCATAAAAAACAACGTCAATATCCCTGTTTGAAAGGAAGAACAACATTTCATGAACATATTTTATCCAATAACCTAGTTCCACTTGTAGATGTCATTATTTTTTACGGCGGATGTGAATTCGGAGGAAATCCGGCCGTAACAACACGTAGAGTCGCCATCCGGTCAAGTGGCCCAAGTATGGAAATTGGGCAAAATACCATCACCATCATGATCTCCATGTTCTAGGATGACTCTACACAAAATTTGAAGACATTTGGCCACAAGACCAGCATCGGCCGACCATCAACATTTTCGTCACAAACATCGACATGTGGGGCGGCTTCTAGAAGGGTCGGGGAAGGTCAAGGCCCAATGGGCAAGCATCGGCCGACCATTGACCATTGGCCCAAACCCTTCCCACGTGACTTGCCACGTCACCAATCCATGGGAAACTAAGAGAAGACACCCGATTGGTCGGCTAAGACGTCCCTCGGATCGTGGGTACAAAGCGGATGACACGACAAGTTCGCACTCAAGACACACAAACCGGCGGTGGGGCGGCATCTCCGGCACACGAGGATGGCCCACACGTCATGGACCATGGTCGGCCGACCATGGCCCATTTGGCCACCGACGCCCCCCCCACGCCTACCACATTCTCCACGTGATTATTTTATCCATCCGTTGATTCTAAGGCGGTTTATCCAAGGGCTACGAGGTGGGATCACGCTGGATCGATGACATGGCGGTGGAGTAGCCCCTACTCAACCTCCACTATAAATAGAGGGCCACACCCCCTCTCCATTCATGATGGTTGCAAGCTTCAAGTAGTTTAGTTCCACTTGTATTAGTAGTGTAGGTATTTCTAGTGTGGGAGAGAAGAGTTGAGTAGTGAGCGCCGCGATTCGGGATGCAGAGCCGGTCTTCTAGAGTTTCGATGCAGTCTTGTATCTTTTCTCTTGTAAGACTTTATTCATTTATGCATATATAAACCTTGCTCTCCTTTACTTTAGTTTATTAACTTAGTGCGACTTTAGTCTAGTTCTCTAGTCTATAGTTGTTATGATATAGTCTTCCATAGTGGTGCATTTAAGTTGCGGTTCAGTCTTGGTTCATATTGGACCCTCCTTTTGTGTGTGATCATTGTCTCGCAAGAGGTGCTTTAGTTGATCTTCGTGCACACAACTAGAGTAGTAAGAGGAAGTATAAGCGTGGTGCTTAGACTCAATCTTACCTGTGGTTATCGCTTCTTTGCACGGATGGATTGTGGTAGCCGTATGAAGGAAGTGACGGCCCTTACGGTCTTTGTGTAAGCCACCACGTGTTTATAGGCAAGTTCTCAAAAGATAAGGCTTCAAGTAACATAGTAGCAAGGTCGGTGGTGTTTCTTTTCACCATTGCTTACCTCTTGCCTAGCATACGGTCGTGTGAACCCCAACTTGTGTGAACACCACATTTGATTAGACTAGATTCATAAAAGTAGAGTAAAGTTATACAAGAATCCTATACTTTTTCCTACCTCCCCACAAAGATTTACCTCACTTATCAATTAGAGCTGCTTTTGTCTTGTGATATCATCATCCCTTCCTATAAATTTCCATTATTCCCTCACGCTAATTGAATTAAAGTTATAGTAGACAAACAGATCATTCCTTTATTAATTTCCTAGCTCTTTGTTTCCCTTGGGCTAAATATAAATAACGATACCTTGGAATACTCCGGGTGAAGTGCTACAACGGTATTTTCGCGGCGCTTATGAATCCCCAATAGCAATAAGATATACCTTTACATATTTGTCGGGTCGTGTTCTTTGAGATAGGTTCTAAGATCTACTTCTAGTGACAACGCTAAGTAAATATCAACAATGCCGTCGTCGGTGCAACACATCCCTCTCCACTCCAAACTCAAGTCGTGCTCGTGCTTATTCCCTCTCCGTTCCACAAAACATGCAACTATGGGTTTCGTGTCCATAAAAACTAGTATTTGTACTCCCTACGTTTCCAAAAAGCTTGCCACTATGGGAAGCGTGCCAATCAAACTTTCTCGGCTTTGACTAGGTTTATAGAAAATACACCCTCCGTCCCACAAATAAAAGTTCGTTTTTTGACCTCTACAATTCTTGTTTAATCATTCGTCTTATTTTAAATATTTATCCAATTAATAAAATAAATAAATTATTATGAAAGCATCTCTAACGATAAAACAAGTCATAACAAAATAACAAAAAAAAAAAAATTTTTTTTTTTTGAATAAGATGACGGTCGAACAAGGATTGTCAAGTAAAAAATGGACATTTTACGTGCAACATTTATATCTCCAAATAAATTTATTAAAAAACTAGACTTAAAGATCTTTCCGATGAAACTAATTACTTAGTAAAATATTAATATATTTTAATATATAATTGCTTAGCAGTTTAAATACATTGACTTCTTGGGAAATGAGAATTGCATTTTTTTTTATGCGAAGGGAGTACTAAATACTACTCTATTGATCACATTCAGATTAATTTATTAAAAAAAATACATCTCATAATCAATCTAATGATATTTATTTCATAACATAAATAATAACAGTTTGTTTGATCGACCGATCTTATGCACTTTTTGGCGCTATTATTCAAGCTAGCTAAGCTCAAATAGTGTCATACCGCGCTATTGTGGCGCTGTTGACAAATTGATCAGCCTAGCCCAATTGTTAGTGATTGAGTGATTTCAGTAACTTTATGGTTGTTTGCTTATGTACTTGACTTGATGCTTTTATGGTTGTTTGCTTTGAGGATAAGAACTTTATTATATGGTTATCAGTATCACTTATCAAATTATCACTTATCAGATTATAATTATACACTTGTCCTGATTTCCTATTTTTTGAAACAAATAGCGTGCTATAGCGGCGCTATTGCGTGAAGCGCATCCGGCGCTTACGTTGCAAATTATTGCGCTATAGCGGCAATAGTGACGTAACAAATTTTGCCGCTCAATTTCATAGCGCACAATCTAAAACGTGGGTTGTGATATACCGTATAATACATGTGTTATCGTTTCCAAATTTGTGTGCATGTTTGATTGTTCTTTGAAATGATGAGTGAACAGAGGGACATGCAAGCGAAATATGTCCAAGTTTTAGTTTAGATTCTAGATTTTTAAAATTTAAATTCGAATGGATTTCCAAAATCCGGACTCTAAATAAAATCAAATTTCCTATTAGGATCCCGGATTCTAGTAGCTGATTTCATCTCTTTTTTTTTACCCGATTCCTTTTATGTCCTTCATTCTCTGCACTTCCTACAATATGGACGAGGGGCAAAATGGTAAAATGAAACTCGAGAATCTCTTTGGAAGCGACTCATGTTTCTACATTGGTTTTTTTTTTCTCTAGGATTCTAGTAGAATCCAAGGTGATTTGTTGTGAGAGAAAAAATATGGCCGGGTCGGATGGATGGTGCGGATTTGTTGTGAGAGAAAAGCACCGTTGGATCGGTGGTTGAACCGACCCGGCCGAACAAGCCATCCTTTGTGCGAATGATGGCGGGACGTGCGCCGTGTTGGCGGCGAGGTGTGTAGGAACTAGGATACGCATGCAAGGTGTGTGGATATGATCAAGACGTCTCATGGAAAAAAAAATACTAGTATACTAGTACTATATGGAAAGGTCTGCGTCGGTAGTAAATGGCGCCGCCCTAAATTACGCCGTTGCGCTGCGTTTCACCGGTGAGGGGTCCGTCCATCTCTCTGCGCCCACTCATACTAGTACTAGGAGTACTAAAAACCCGCATTTTTCGCCCACCAATTTTGATCGAGCGAATCGTGTTCATCTTCCTTTTCCCCGGACCAAGAGCGCGGGCGTAGATAAGCGTGCCGCCGCCTCGAGCCATGGAGAACCTTCCGCGGGAGTTGCTTGAGCACATTGCGCTCCGCGTCGCCATGGCCGAGCAGCATCCTATGGAGGGCCTCATGAATCTAAGGGCCACCGTACCCGGGCACGAGAGGCGTGCCGCCCGCCTTAGTGGGATGGAGCATCCGGCCGGACCGGTCTTTGACCGGCGGACTAACGGGGGCGCCACACTACCGCGCGAAGTTTCGCGACGACGAGTCTCATCACCGACCTCGCCAAGTTCGGCAACACGGAGGCGTGTTTCGGAGCGAGCATGTCGGCCGTGTTCGTGGAAGGCGCGGCACCGTCTCGCCGCCGCTCGACTTGCCGGAACAAGCCGCCAACTCGGGGCATGAACTCGCTCGGTATGTGCACGCTCTTGCGCTCTGACAGCGGAACGCCGCCGCCGATGATGACCATGCCGAGAGAGGTGTTGCGGGAGGTGGAGCGCGACACGGCGGCGACGATGGTCCCCGGAAGACCGAGAAGCGTGCAATGCTCCGCGGACGGCGTGGTAGTCTTGCACCGCGACGACTGGTGGTGCCCCATGCGGTGAGCCGCATCTTCCTCCTCCCCGGCCAAACCGGCGCCCCGCCAGACGGGCATCGGTGCGAGAGGGCGAACGTGCGGCGCCATCGGCCGGTGGGTGGGAGGCGTGGCGGCGGCACTCCCTCGCTCGCTGCGGCGAGGAGTGTAGGATCCGCGGCGAGTGTAGGAGGTTGTTTGTGCAAGCGGGGTGGGCATGAGAAGTGAGTGGACTCGCATGAATCTATGTATATGTTGATGATGGCGACAATGCACCCATGCATTGCATTATGTGATCTATCTTACTTTTTGGTGCGTGATGGATGATTATGTGGTAATTCGTGTTATATTCATTCATGTTTGCGATGACCGCCGCCCGTGACCATGCGGCCATGGCGCCGCGAGCACCTCGGCGTTCTAGCTATGCCCCGTGCCGTTGGCGGCGCCTTGGAGCTGCCCGTGTCCGCCCGGTTCACGCCCGCCCCGCGTTCGGTCGTTCTCCACGGCGGCAACCCCTCTCGGACCCGTCCTTGCATCGCCCGAGTCTTCAAAAGCGTCTACACTGCGTTTACGATGCTTTCCACCCCGTCCATTTAACCTCGGCCGGTCCTCGTCGGCCGGGTGTTGCTCCCCGCTCCGCCGTGCCCGCCCGCCACCGTCGGCGTCAAACTTCGATACCGCCTAAACCCGCTCATCCGATAGCAAAGATAGGAACGCTTGGTTCTCACGGGGATCACGGTGGTGGTCCTCCCGTCGCTAGAGGGCCTCATCTCCGGTGACATCCGTGCACGCCGGTGTGCCGCCATGTCGGAGACCTCCGGGGCTCAAGAACCCTAATTTTTCTTTTTCTTTTCATTAATCTATGGTTCCAACTTGTAACTGGTCTTTCTCCCTCATTGTAACTCGGATGTGATGATTTTTCTTTCTACGATTTTGTAAAATAATGATGTGTCAACCTATTGTATTCTTCTTGCTAATCCATTCCAAATTGTAGGTCGTTTTACTTTTTCAACCCTAACTTTGACGACTCGTCTTATTCAAAATTTTATGCAAAATATCACTTCTTTTGTTGTGGCATGCTTTATTATCAAATGTTCTTTAAGAACGACTTAAACTTGATTTGTTTTTGCACAAATTTTTTGAATAAGACAGTGGTCAAACTTGAGGTAAAAAAAGTCAAACGAACTATAATTTGAAAGCGGAGTACTACTTTTGTCACGTTTGGTGGATATTATTTGAAAGTTGAATTTCAAATATTTGAAGAGTTAACATTTGAAATTTGAAGTACTAGTATGGAGATAAGTAAGATGCAAAACCATGGGGCCATGGAGTACATTATTAAGGGCGGGTGCCCATGGGGCCATATGGTGTCACGAACACTCTGCAAGTAGTAGTACTACTACTAGTACACATATTGTCTCTCTGTTGTTTCTCTCAGATCTCTCGGCCTCTTCCTTCTCCCATACTCCAACTATAGTACTAGTAGTAGTACTACTACTCTTCTCCCTCTTACGCTCACTTCCAAACTCTTCGAGAACCAAACAAGAGTATAGAGCGGTCCGACACGAATTAATGCGCCTCGCCTTCGCCTTCGTCTCCATCCAGGTGCACCTCTTTTATCACATCCATTTAGCTAGATTTGGTTTTCCCGTGGTTCTAGAAACAACAAATACAGAAGTTTTTGTTCGGTGGTTGCGAGATCACGGGGTCCTTCGTGGGGGCCTCCCGGTGGCGGCTACGGCGAGGTCGCGCCATTGTCTTGACTTCGGCGAGGGGATCCCGACCGGCGGGGAGCGCGGCGGTGAACGAGGCGTTTATCGCGGCGTTCGGCCGCTCAGATCTCTTGGTGTTCTGCGCGGAGGCCGAAAAAGATGTTGCAAGAGAAGCACATCTTCTTGGGTAAGCACCGAAATCTAGATTGTAAAGTGCATTATCCTTCCTTTTTTTGAAGGTTTTTTTGAATGGCTCTAAAAGGTTTTGTTTTGTCCTGCATATCTGTGTGACTCGTGCTATCTAACCTTGTACAACATTGCTCAATAATTTTGTTGTCTTATACCTTTTCCCGATTCATCCAAGGACACCTAGGTACAAACACAAAGACCTACGCGAGGGAGATTATAAAAGGATGGGGAGGGAGGCCGAAGAAAATGTCCACATCTTCTTTGGTAAACGCCTCATCGGCTCATCCTGGTTGAGCTTGGCAACCAGCGCGGGCGTGTTCATTCATGAGCTTTGCAACCACGGCGGTGTGTGCCCTTTGTCGGCCTACTAGTTCCCTTGCTTGGAGCTCATTCTCCACCTCTAGCTTGGCCATCTTCATCCGCAACGAGGTGAGTTATCTTAAATTTTTTAAACAACTAAACAATCGATATGAGCCAAGACAAAAACGGATCGATGAAGAAGAATTTGTATTTCCACATCGTCACGGGGCATCTTGCCGGTGAAGAGCGGCGGCGCCAGCGCTTCCCGAATCCAGAGAGCGTATCGGACGGGCTTGAAGTGAATCCACCCCCCGGGCTTGCCTTTCTCGGTGCGGATGTGAAACAAAGCAATATCCGAATGTTGTGCAGGATATTGAAGGTATGCAAGACGTTGATATCTACTCAATGGTGCACTTCTTCATGCATGTAAACAACTATGTACTGATCTGAAATTTGTCCTTTGTGTTAGCAAAGTGACCATATGTATTGCTAATGGACAGTCATTAAGAAGTATTGCATCTAAGAATATTCCAAGGCCATATTTTACGAGCCATACCATACAAAGAGATTGCTTTTCGTTTTTCTTTTTATTCTATCTTCACCGACTTAGTTATCTAGGATTAAATGTGGCAAGTATTGAAACAATTGCATATTCTTTGGGGTATTGGCATTTAGGATCTTGATAAGAAGTTGGTCCTATGAAAAATGCCAGCTAAGTGGATGTTTAATTCAACATTTAGGCGGGCTTTCATTTTTCATATGTATGCCTTGTTCATTAGCATTTTTTTTTTGCCATTGTTCATTAACAAAATTATAGTCCTTTCACATGGGCGGTTTTGGCTTTTTGCTTGCTTTTTTTTGTTGGACGGTAAGTATTAGCAAAGGCAGGTTAGCAATAGTAGCAAGGAGGTGTTTGGGCCAGTCTAGCAAAGCAATTCCATCATCTGCATTGTTTATTGAGATGGAATAGTAGTAAGGTAGGTTAACTATAGCGGCAAGAAGTGGGTTTAATAGCACAATGACTATTATAAGTTTATTTTGCTATACTTCATACATAATGATTTACATACATGGAAATTTGTCGAACCGACAATATTCGGTGTTGCATAGATAAACTATGTGCCGGTACTTTGCGAGACACTAGGTCCTCAATTTTAAGACATTTGTTTTACTCGTGTGGCTTTCCTTCTGACAATTTGTGAGCATTAGATTCACAAAGAAGAAGGCAAAAGCCATATGGTTGAACCTCTGTTGCCCGAGTGTATATTTGCGAAATTAGCTTTTCACATATATATCGTATCGATGCGTTAGTTACATGTCTTCTCTAGAGGTAGTCAAACCATTTTTATTCCATTTATTTCCAACCGAATCGATAATTTTGGTGAGCCGATCCACATTTGCTTGTGTTTTGTGTATGCGCATGCGGTTGCAAAAATAGAATCTTGTGTTTCACGGCGCACGAGGACACAAATAGCTATATTTAATTCTATTGTTGCATACATGCCTTTCTTGTTTTACATCACCCGGTGATGCATCATGCATGTTAAGATGAAAATTATTTACATACTAATTCGAGAATTGTAATGTGCTATGACGACCTACATTCTCTACCATTTATAACATACTTTTAATTTGGTTCTATGCGGGTAGATCCGTTGCTTGGTACCGAGAAAAATGGCTCACGGTGCAATGCAAGTATGGTAAAGAGATAGCTAAAAAATCCCTAGAAGTGTTTCGTCTCCATTTGTGAACTTGCGCGATCGGGTTATGTGGGTGTGGGATGCTTCATGGTCTACTTTTTGTATGCTGTAAGAAAATTGGGCCCTAGATTTGTTTTTCAAGGACTTGATTACGTGCTCGCCTAGCGACACTTGCTTCATCTTCACGACTACTACCTAACACGCCCCTAAACCAAAGATTCTGTTTTTGTATCGAGTTGTCATGTGAGGGATGCCCCATGAATATGAACAATGGTATATTGTTTGCTTACTCGAGATCAATGTATCCCTGTAATGTATTATATTTTGTATCAAGTTGGTCGTATCCATCCCGGCATTACCAATTGGAGTTGCAATGATTTCATGCCCGCATGACTTTATCCTTGTTGTGGTTCGCTAGATTTAGGTTATGCAAGAACAAAATCTTTGTATCATCATGCGCACGGGGTGTGCCCTAAACACTTGTTGTGTTGAGGTGAAACCCGACTTAGCCCCTTACGTATGATAGTTGTGTTCGGCGTTTGGGACCTTAGCGATCACGGTTTGTATTTTTATGTATGCATAATATCAATGCTTTTGGTGGCACCCGGCTCTATCACAAAACCGGTAAGTTCATGTTATGCAAGAACAAGAACTACTATGACTATCTCGCGACTCTCGGTGCCATTACACACTGTCGGTTCATTGTTTCCACGAGGCAATAGCGCGCCCCTAGCACTAGTGTATATATATATATATATATATATATATATATATATATATATATATATATATATATATATATATATATATATATATATACCGCGTCGTCGTCGCCTATACTGCTTTAGCTCCTTCACTCCGCCTCTCCACTCTTCTCTGCACAGGAGCCTTCCCCGCGTCGTGCGCCGCCGCCCGCGCTCCTAGCCTCTTCCCCGCCACACGTGGCGTCGCCACCTCCATTCCTCCTCGCCCTCTCCCCTCCCCCGCCGTCGAAGATGAATACGGGGAGGTTCGCCCGGTTCCTCGTCCCAGTGGAAACGGTGGTGAGGACCGTAAGGTTCAATAAGGGCGTCCCGACCGCCTCCACGGGGTACAAGAAGCAAGGCATCCCGCCTCCTCCGCGGGGTACAAGAAGCAAGGCATCCGGGCCGCCTCGTTGGGGAGGAAGGCGGAATCGCCTCGCTCACTAGTAACTTGGAAACCCTAGCGACGGTGACGCGGAGGGAGTATCGTCGGGAGGTTAAGCGATGGAGGAAAGAGGACATGCCTGCATTCCTACCTTCAACGATGTCGTCGCCGAGTCCTCCTTCCTTGCCCTCGAAAAGCGGCGTCGTTGAGTCCCGCTTCCTTGCGCTTGGAAGAGGCGTCGTCTAGGCGGCCTCCGGCCGGGGGAAGCTGGGCGGACGCGAGGGCGAAGGAAAAGTCCTCGGCACGCATCGAGGAAAGGAGCCAGAAGCGGGAGGCGGAGGCGAGGGCGAAGGAGAAGTCCCGGCAGCGGCGTCGGGGAAAGGAGCCGGGAGAAGCCTGGAGGCGACGGCGAAGGAGATGGAAGCAAGATCGCCGTTTGGCGCGGTATTAATGCCATATGAAGACCAATTTTAGTACTATACCGGTAGCTTCAGGTTATACTACTAGTTTCAGTTTCATGAGCGGCTGCAATTGAGAAAACCCATTTTGGTTTGGCCAAGGCCAACTGTTTTGGCATACTTCGAGAATAATGGTAGTTCGCGGCCAGCTTTTTGCCGGTTTTGGCATAGTTCACTTACATGCATGCTTTGTTTAAATTGAGAAAACCAATTTTGGCCACTGTTTTTGGCATAGATCCGTGAATATAATGGTAGTTCTCGGCCACCGATTTTGGCATAGTTCACTTTGCATGCATGCATGCTTTATTTCACTACTGGCAGTTTCTCAATGACCAAATATATGAGCGATGCTTGTGATTTGTATTCGTGACTTGTTTTTTGTCGGAACGATCTCATCCGGATCCCTCATATATATGTTCATGCGAAGCTCTTTGAAGTTGTTTGGGCTGTTGAGGATCTCATCAAGAGCAAGGTGAGAGCGAAGACGAGAGGCTCATGATGCATAGGCTCGCTTGCCCGGGCTGTTGAGGCTAGTGTTGAGTACACGAAGCGGGGTGGCATGCCTACGATGCCGACAACACACTAAATAATGTGATTGATGTTATGCTATCTTGACTTACTTTTGGTGATCATGTACTAGCTAGGGTAGTATTAAAACAATGTGATGATGCAAACTCGATGGACCGGTTGTTCGGTTTGAGAAAATATATGATGACTAGAAGCTTTGACTTACTTTTGGTGATCATGTACTAGCTAGGGTAGTATTAAAACAATGTGATGATGCAAACTCGATGACTAGTTGTTCGGTTTGAGAAAATATATGATGACTAGAAGCTTATACGTACAACTTGTTAACCACACATACATATGCCCGCATATGTAGGCGCTAATAAAAAACGGTTGCACAACATGATTTTTTTTTGAGAAGGAAAATGTATTTATCTCAACGCATTACACCGGCCCATTTACAAACAGGATCCACAAGAAAAGAAAAATTACAGAGAAGTAGAAAGCTCCTGTTCATCTTCCTCGCAGCCTTCAGAGATCCGTTCGTTACCGCCGCCGAAGCCGCTTTCCAATCGTCGTCGGGCACCAGAGCCAAACTCCACCAGGTGGAGGCCGCAGAGGAGGGCTTACTTCTAGGCGACACTGCCTCCCAGGCGCATCGGCCAACTCTCGTACCCACGACGCATCCACACCAAAACCACGTCTGAACTCGAAAAACGGATGCACCATTGCATCAACTGGTCATTTGAACTTCCACAACGATTAATGGATTGTTCACAAGTTCCAACGGACGCAACTCAACCGAGCGAAACCATTCGCGATCGGGCAAGCTGTGCCATTGGAGACCCCATCTACTTAAGAAGCGCCTTTGTTTCTTCCCTCGGCAAAAAACACAGAGAAATGGAGTCATCTCACAAAGAAGCGGCAGCACCATGCCCGAGACCGCGCACTTGCCGCGAGATGTGGTCGTCGCCGGCGACGCAGATACCCAGACATCGACCACGGCAGTCCACGTGCGATGCCACGATCGTGGAGGACTTCATCAACGAAATCGAGGTAACCGTGTCCAAAGTCCAAACGGTGCGGTATGCTCGTTGGCCTCGACTTCGGAGTGGAGGATTCTTCCTCCCAACGAGTTTGGCAAAAAGCGATTCCAGGATCGTCTTTATTCTGGTTGTGTGTTGGCCATCGATGCCTTGTATATCAAGTGCACCAGTCGGGGCCGGTTACCCCGAGGTTTTGAACCACTTTCTTCAAGATGAGGGCCATGTGTTCACTAGGCGGCCATAGGCAGGGCGTGGAATGCCTTGAAGTCGGCTAGCGGGGTCCGCCTCTCCAATCCATGCGACTTACAACTTATTGTGCGCTCTTGATGTTAACGAGTACAAGAATCGCGAGAATCCGTAGTGTCTCCTGCCTCATTTGGATACTCTAGCGTCGGCGGTTCTGATTATTCCTCGTCGAAGAAGAAGAAGAAGAAGAAGCAGCGAGAAGAAGGGGCGACTTCATCGATCACCACCGATGGGGGGGACTTTCGGTTGTCGAATCGGATTAACTACGCGCAAACATAGATGCCTTCTGTCCTTTGAGATTGCTAATCGGGTTCGGATCAAGCATGGTTATGACTTCCTTACGAATGCTAATGTACCATAAATCGTAAGTAATACGTGGTCTTTGTAAAAAGAACATTCGGCTTTGGGTAATGTATTATATAGAACTTTTTGTCTTTATCCAATGTCCGAGGTGAGATACTCTAGTTCTGGAGCACATACCACTACCAATAAATGCGCACTCATACAACGTCGAGGATCAGACGGGCATACGGTCCAATCGTCGTAACAATAACCGTATATGTACCGGACACTGTTGCTATAAACCGTCTCGACAAAACGTGCGACTGTAATGGACGTGATAGTTACAGGCGCGCACGCCAAGCGTCGTATATTGACACGCGTGCGCAATATTTCCGAACGTTACGGACACACCGCCGGTCGCGACGTCTCTACATTATCACGCGTGCAGTAAAAAAAGCGATTCGTATATCCACGGACACACAGTGATACAAATCGTCTCTAACAAAACGCGCGATCAGACGTATCGCGGCGCGAGTTATGAACCGCGATGCACCCGCAGCGTCTGTTTCCACGTCAATGTCCGCATGATAGTTTCAAGCGGTATAGACGGGTTTGACCAAACGCGTGCGTAGTCGGCCGCGCCGCCGAACGGGTAACGGATCACGCAGAGGACGTATACGGTAAAACAGCGTCACGAATCTAAACGCGCGACTTTAATATACGTGGCCGATTCACGGACCCCGCGCACATTCCAAGCATATCGTGGAGAGACGCGTGTATCATAACACTCCGAGCGCATGCTCTGGCGGGTGGCACCAAAGAGTGTCCGTATACAAACACGTGTCCGAATTAGTGTTCGTATCCACGCAGGCGACCGCCCCAGAATGTGTGCGTGCCTAAACGCGTGTCTAAGATATGGTGAATCTTGCGGACACTTGGTTTGAAAAAGGCGTCATTGCATACCGCGCGTGTATCCGAGAACAAAAGCGTCACGAGCGGAAATGCAGACGCCTTCGGGTAGATGCGGCGTCTATAATTACCCTTATTTCAGGGCGTTTTTGGCCGGGTGGGACCGCCGACACCTATCGGCCTTCGCCCAAACCGCCGCGTCGATAGTATGTATGTCTGGGCGCGCGTTATAGCGGCGTCTGCGGGCGACCGGCGGTTATTAGCCTTTTACATAGTGGCGAGGTGTACACTTTCACTATGAGTCATGATTCCTAAATGCATGGGCTCATGAGTTCCCATACACCAAAACCACTATGAAGCCCTCAAAGGTTCTTCTAACAAGCTAGGGTGCTAATTCGTCGGACATAGGACCCACCCTTCCTATATGGCACATAACTGCAAGCCTATACACATATATTACGGGATAGGGGCATACTATATCCAGTCTGCACTTGCCAACTTGCTAGAGGAATGATCTCTAAGGAACTAAAGTCGAGCCATATAACCCCCATAGTTGTCTTGTAATACCCGGATCTCTGTCACGAGACAAAATCCCAATGTTGCCAAACAATTCACTTTTAAAGTTTAGTGCATAAACATTAAGCAAGTTATAAGATCATGGTTTAAAGCTAGCATATCCCAAAACTAAACTTGCCTTAGATTCAGATTCCTTCTTCTTGTTCAAGCCTTTCAAAGAACTCTTGAGGATCTTGATCTCCAACTCCTTCTAAGTCACCAACGCATTACAACACACCAAGCGGACATCGTCACAAAGCACCACACATCCATCCAGAGCAATCATGCACGAAGCAAACAATACAATTATATTAGAACAGTACACCATCAATGGAAAAACAACATAAAAGGTTTATAAAACCAATCTATGTCTCACTACGATCACGCAGACGCAACGATCACGAAAAACGGAGCTAAAACGTGATAGATACGCATTTTACAAGTTTTCCAAACCAATTTAAAAGATTAAAATAAAACAAAACAGGAGCCACAATTAGAAGAGAGTTGAAAGCTATATATGGAAATGATATAGCAAGGTGTAGTTTGGACTAGAAGAATATTTTCTTGATAAAAAAGGACATGATGTTCGGATCACCGGATATCCAAGGAACAAGATGGCAAAAAAAGGTGTTGCATAGCTCTGTTGGCATGGTAGGGGCAGTGGCACAGTGGTGCTTATAAGTCAAGTGTTGAACTGTATATGGCCAAGAAAACTTGCGAGAGGTGTCTGAGTTTATGGTGCACATCGTGGTTAAATGGCATGACCACCGAAGCGGCAATGCCATGGGAACGCACATGCCAATCCGACATCAATGCAGCTGCGGGACAGCTAGGACATGAAGCAACAAAAGGTTAATATCTCTTTAATACCTAATCCTATGACCATGAATCTCTACAGGGCATGTGCAACTATATAAAGGATATTTCTGTCAAAGGATTTACCAAGAGATTCAATAGATCAACAGGAACACCATTGCCAAATATAGGGTGGCTGCTGTTTGGGCAGCAGGAGTAGCAGACACTACGGCTTTGATATCTCGGCCATCGGGGACTACATAACCAAAAGAACTTGTGGGATCATGTTAAGGGATGTTATGAACATCTAGGTTAAAGGGCTTGATGATTTCATCAGCGGATAAGCGGGAACGCCAAAACTACTCAGAGCTGCAATCTGACAAACTGCACGAACAGCAGGCATGGAGATGAAGATAACTCTTATCTCACAATAGCTACGAAGGAACCCTTTTACAGAGGCGTGTTCAAGGATATTATCTACAGTTTCACCAAACAGTTTCATATATGAATGAACGAAACAGCGAGGAACGCCGATTCCGTAAACAACAACAACACTGGCCATGAGGACAGCAACGCATACAACCGGTAAACATTGCCGGGGATCAACCATACATCATCTAAGGATCATGATATGCAGTGAAGAATAGGAAAACAAGATGGGGAAGATCATGGGGTGTTCTCACCATGGGGAATTACTTGGTGGAGGGGAGAGACGCATCATCGACAACCGATGTTGACGATGCGATGCGACGGGGCTTCCTTCTCGTGTTCCGGTTGATCGGGGCAGCCATGGGGAAGGAGGAGGAGGTGTAGGGCGTCCCTCCTCTGTTCTTGACATGGGTAACTGAAGGGGCAGGCGTGAGGGGGCTGGGGAGGTGTATCTATGAAGGGGAAGAGATGGGAGATGAAGAGGTGGGAAGGCAAAGAGTCTTGGCTTGATATTTTGTTGTATTGGTTGATATTTTTGTGCAATATGGAGGGGGCTACAAAGGGTGACGTGGGAGAGGGGAGAGGAAGAGTTAGAGGTCTGGTTAGGCTTCATTTTGGATCACAAATGAGAGGAGGATGGTTGGGCTTTGACCAATGGCAAGAGCCAAGACACGGTTTGGACCCGAATCGGCACGAAGCGATAATAGAGTGATATATAGGGCCGGTTGCTTGTCATCATTTTGATCTGTGCATTTGATCAAGAGGAGAAGTAGAAGGGGAGAGTTTATGAGGATGTTGCCCAAAGAGAGGAAAGAAGGGAAAGTCAAAGTCGATATTAACTTGGGTGCATGACATGCGATTGGTTTAACTTGAGCAAGTGATTATTTAAGTTTGGGAGAGAGAAATGGTACCATGATTGATCGTGTAGCATAGATTTTGGGATTTGGAGAAGA
Organism: Hyparrhenia diplandra; assembly: GCA_015847255.1. Taxonomy (NCBI): domain Eukaryota; kingdom Viridiplantae; phylum Streptophyta; class Magnoliopsida; order Poales; family Poaceae; genus Hyparrhenia; species Hyparrhenia diplandra. The sequence goes on from JADLZK010009811.1 coordinate 243,254, forward strand.
CTCAAACATGAGGGATCATGGGCTCGATATAAGGAGGTAAAAGAAATGATAAAAGAGAGCAACTTAGGATATGACTAGTTAGAGTGTGTAATAAGATGAAAGTTTGAAAAAAACCCATCAAAGCTTTTGGTCAAAACCACATAATACAAAAATTCCAATGCACCAAACATGTTTACACAAAAATGTTTCTAGAACTTATTGTGATTTTAATTTCATAAAACTTATTACTTTTCTAAATTTGAATGCTCACAAATTCCAATTTATCCTATTTTTTGAAAAATGCAAAATTTGGGGTGTTACATCTGAATTAGGGTTTGTGTTCTTAAACAAGTCTGACCGATCCGAGAGAGTGATGCTGATTTGTTTCTAAACTTTACCCGATCTAGATCCTCGACTAGACCTAGGCTCGTGATACCATTGTTAAAATTAAATACATCTTAGAGGATCACTAGCAGTAGATCGACGGGTACATCTTATACAAAGTGATTAACAAACATAGGTATATGATCCTAATAAGTATTCTAGTACATCTACCAAGGCATAACAGATATGTACAACATGTCCTAGATCTACGAGTAATGAAGAACAATGATAACAGAGGGGTAAGAGTATTGGTGTTGCTGTGTGTGTTCGCCATGAGGAGGCCGTCGGTCTTCTCTCAAGGCATTTGGGGGCAGCGCCACGTCGATGCAAGTGGCGGCATTGGAGGCGTTCTTCCGTCACTCAGTCGCGTCCCTTCTTGATCGGGACCGGGTTCGGGATAGGTGGGAGAAGTGGCGGCGGTGAATCACATGCCTTAAGCCGCCGGTCCCCACCCCTCCTATATATACGCTAGCTTGTGACAGGGCCCTCGAACCCTAAGTTGGGTTGGGCTCCCCGATCGAGGGGAGTTGACCAAGTTCCGGTGTGAGCCGTTGGGCCCAACAAGGGAGGAGATCAATACTAACAGAGATACCACCTTCAGAGGAAGAATCGCAACTGCTCCATGAGAAGCTCTCTATGCATTCAAGCACAACGAGAAGGAGGCTGCGTGGGATCCGGCTTTTATCGGCATCCTCCAAGGCGTCCATCCCCTGCCTTGATCGGTGGCAAGATTTTTCTTCCTAAGCCGGATGGGTCTACACAACGAATGGAAATCGACATGGGCAAGGCAATTGGAGGAAGAGAGGCTGAAAATAATCTTTGAACCTGTCCCTCCACGGGGTGAACAGGGATATCCTCGCTAAGCAAGAGAAATTCCCACACGCATTGAAAAAACCCGTGAAAGGGCAGAAAATCATGGATATCCATTAACACTAATGGTCAAGGTATCTTCTCCACTCACCATGCCGCTTTGCAAAGGGATTATCTGTTAAGAATGAGGCGATCTTTGCAACCCTTGAACTTCGTGTCAAGTTCCGGCTAGATTGGGCCGAACCGACACGTGAATTGGGGATTGGGAGGTGAGGAGGAGAATGGGGGCGGTGGCGATGGTGGGGGGGCGGCGTGGCCGCCGGCGGTGGTGGCCGCGGGCGCGGCGAGGGGCGGCGGGCGGGCGCGTCTTGGCGGGTGGCGAGGAGGGGGGCAGCAAGGGGAGAGGAGGAGCAAGAGATTGGGATAAATTTCTTTATTTGCTTGTCGCCTCGAAAGATTACAGACCCTTTACTTATATAGCCAGGCTATTGAGACTTGTATCTCAAGCAATCTCTCTAAAGGTTTCCTTATAGATTGGAATACCTTTACAAGCATGTCCTATTTATTTATTTCCTAATAAGGGTCTCCCTTATAGATGAGATAGCCCCATGCACACCAAAACACCTAAAGATAATCCTAGATATTTTTTTCTCCTTTATCTCGAATTAGTTGCCGAAGAATCCGCGGAAGGGAGGGACGGCGGGGCGGGGCGCGCGAGGGAGGGGGCGGCGCCGGCGCCTTGTGCCCCGTCGGGCCCTATCCTCCCTGGGCCCTATTTCTGGGTCATGACATCTCCCCCTTCTCCGACCGGCGCGTCCTCGCGCTGGATGAAAGTCCATTCGGTGACACTCCTTGGGTGGAGATCGGCTGCCCCCGAGGCGATGAGCTCAACTCGTAGCATGAGTCGCCTGTGCAGGGTTCCCGAGGATCATGTTCTCCCCGGGTTCGCTTGGGATCGAACTCCGGGAGATAGTGAAGGTTGCCGATGTAGCCGTGGTAGATGTAGCGGTGAAGCGCACGTCCTCGCTGAGAAGCCGCGATGACGGGCCGCCGCCGCAGGAGCTCCCTTGGAATGCCCACATCAATGTGTCGATGCACCATGTCGCGGGGAGGGCTCTCCGGAACAAGAAACGCTCATTGGGTGGAGCGTTGAAGAGCGGCAAGGAGGCGCGGATAGTGATTTCGCGGCGAGTAGGAGGAGTGGCAGCCAAGTTCAACATCGTGCCCGTACATGAAGGAACCGACGTCGAACGAGAGAGGGGCGGTCGGTGGACATGCCTCTACGCATCATAGGCGATGTGGATGTTGTCGACCCGTGAGGAAGAGGGGCGATCCATGCCGTCGGGAGGCGACCATGAGGCCGGGCCGACATGGTGGCGCCGGGGCCACACACCCGTAACGGGATGGCGGTTGGTGCAGCTGAAGTTGGCTCAGGTCGTGTAGGGCGCCCAAGGCGAGGAAGTTCGTCAACCCGAACTCCGCCCCGGTGCAAGGCCTCCGGCCCAGTGCGGAAGCGTGGAGAGGAAGCCGTAGGTAGAATCGGCCGTCGAAGCGGGAGGCCGATCCTCAGCGTCCATCTTTGGAGCGGCGTCGCTGTGGTGACGTCGAGGGCAATGCGGCGCAGGTGCCGATCCTCGGTGTCGCCCGCGTAGGCCGGGCGAAGACTCCGTGGGCGTGTCGTAGAGGTCCAAAGCGATCGCGTCTCGCCTCGAACGTTTCCCAAGCGAGTCGCGGCGTCACGGATACCCGGCGAAGATACTCCGACCTGAGGAGGCGGGGCCGGGGCGCTACGCCGAGGGGGTGGAGCTGAAGTGAACGAGCTCGGGCGACCTTCCGCGGTAATCGCGCGGCTCGTGGGTCGCGAAAGTCCCACGCCACGCAGCGTCCGGGCTTGCCGACCCAAGGCATGCCAAGGATGACGTCGGCGTCCTTGCCCGGTGGCATGGCGAGGGCGTCGATGTCGGTGTCCGGCGTCGGCGTAGTGGCACGTCGAAGGTGGCGCGCGGCATGTAGATGGCGTCGGTGCGGTGGTGATCAGCAGACGCCTTTGGGCCGGTCGGAGGAGCTGGTGGTCACCATGCGGGGTCGATGTAGTTGTCGCGTTGCTCCCGGTCGACGATGATGTTGGCGCGCCTCGAGATCATACCGACGCGTGATAGAGAGAATGAGCACCACGCATCGGGAGTCGGGGTCCCGGTGAGGACCTGGATCGGTGGCGCCTCTTTGACATCCGCTAGTGGGGCGTTTGTCGTGTCGTCGATGTAGTCGTTGAAGATCGTGATGTCGAAGAGATGCTTGCACTTGTGACCCCCGTGAGAACGGCTCGTCCGCGATTGAAGCGAGTCCGGCCTTGCGTCGTTCCATCATCTCCTCTGGTGTCGCCGTTTGAACGGCCGGTCGTTTGCCGCCGACGAGGGCGCTGGGCGGCGGGGCCACGGGCGCGGGGCCCCGCCCTTCGGCGAGGTGCTGGCTTGCCGTGTTGTAGAGGATGGCAAGGCGTCGCCGTGCGCCCGGCGAGACATGGTCGCCTCCATGTCCCTGGGGGTTGATTCGACGTCCATCTTGAAGCGGTTCGCCCAAGCTTCTTGTGTAGATGTTGACCTTCTTCGCTGGTCGTCGAGGTTGCCTATGCGCCACGTGTGCGGGAACTGCTTTCGGTGTACGTCGCCGACGCTGTCTTCCTTAGTGATGCCCGGCTCACCCGGAGTTGCGCCGTTCATTGGGGCGGGCTTCGTTGACATATTGAGCAAAGCTTGCCCAATACGCCACCGGTTTCTCGAGAGGCGGCCTCATGTACCATTCTGTGCTCCTCCTGTGAGATGATAGGAAGCATACCGGACTTGCTCAGGGCCGGGCGTACCTTGTCCCCCGAAGAATTGTTCACGGCGGTTGATCCATGGAAGGGGATCCTCCTTGCCATCGTAGGTCGGAAGGATAGCTTGTGCGCACGGGGGCCAGGCTGCAAAGGTGTCGACCGGAGGTGGGGGGCGCATGCGCCTCGATGTCGGCGCCCGGTGATGGCGTGCTCGCCGATGTCACCTTCGGCCTCAAGTAGCCCTTCATCGGGTTCTCGGATCAGTTCTGGTGGACTGATTGTCCCGGTTCTCGCTTTTGCCATCAGTCCGCTTCTGATGAAGTCGCGGGCTGCCGTCTCGAACATCGCCCTCATCTCGATCTCGGCGTCATGGAGTTGTTGACGGTGTTTGAGCCGTTGCCGGGTCGCCGCCGAGATGATAGCGAGCCTATCATCGATCTTGTCCATCCCGGCATTCATCTTGGTGAACTCGCCGCGAAGTTCTTCGCCAAACTTCTTGGATTCGGCGGCCCATGGTGGTGGGTGGATCGTAATGGTCTCTCGGATACCACCGTCGGGTTCTAGCTAGATTGGGCCGGAACTGGCCCGCCGTGAATTGGTGGATTGGGAGGTGAGGAGGAGGATGGGGGCGGTGGCGATGGTGGTCAGGGGCGGCGTGGCCGCGCCGGGATGGTGACGCCCGCTGCCCAGGGCGGAGGGGGCGGCGGCGGCGGCAAATGGCACACAGGAGGGGGCGGCGGCGGGGAGAGGAGGAGCAAGAGATTGGGATAAATTTCTTTTATTTGCTTGTTGCCCCGAAGATTACGGACTTTACTTATATAGCCCGGCTATTGGGACTTGTATCTCAAGCAATCTCTAAAGGTTTCCTTATAGATTGGAATACCTTTTACAAGCATGTCCTATTTATTTATTTCCTAATAAGGGTCTCCCTTATAGATGAGATAGCCCCTTGCACACCAAAACACCTAAAGATAATCCTAGATATTTTCCTCCTTTATCTCGAATTAGTTGCCGAAGAATCCGCGGAAGGGAGGGACGGCGGGGGACAAGGCTGCGAGCCGAGGGGGCGGCGCCGGGCGCCCTTTGTGCCCGTCGGGCCTGTCCTCCCGGGCCCTATTTCGGGTCATGACACTCTGCAAAGATGATGGTACAGCTCTTAGCCGTGTTTGATGCCTCGCTGGTGGAGTGCCTTTCTGAGTGCTTGCTTCTACTTGAGTGTACTCCTACTTCAGATCGGAAATTTGTTCGAGATCGGATAGCTTTTAGAGTTGAACATCCTGCCAGTGTTGGAGAAAAATACGGATGAGAGACCAGGATATCCTCGCTAAGAATGAGGCACATGGTGACATGATACTGACCATTAGTAGAATCCCTTTTGCAAAGCTGATGGATCTAGTCACCATGTGCTGCTTTGCAAAAAGGGGTTATCTGGTAAGAATGAGGCACATGGTGACAAGATCGATACAGACTGAGACAGATTCTACAAATCGGTTACTGACAGCCTGCTTATTACGACAGTCTTTCCTCCGTCCCAAAAAAGAATGACACCTTTGACTTTCAGAAGTCGTGTTTGACCGTCCGCCTTATTCAAAAAATTTATGCAAATTACAAAATAAATAAATCAATGCTAAAGTATCTTCAATGATAAAATAAGTCATAACAAAATAAATTATATTTATATAACTTTTTTAAATAAGGCGGATGGTCAAACATGATGTTTAAAAAGTTAAAAAACGTTATTGTTTTTGGGACGGAGGGTGTAGGATCGTAGTACGATGTCACAAGATTCGAGTCGATACAGATTGAGACAGATTCTATAGATCGGACTGCCAGCCTGCTTATTACAAAGATCAAGGATGGAAAACCTCATTGACCAACCTGTCAAGGTTGGCCCAAGATGGTCCACCGAGCTGTGAAGCCGCAGCTGCTCTCTCCTTCCATTCGGCAGCTCGTGCTCTCATCTCCCTCCCTTTCTCCCCTCCCATGACATCCCTTACTAGCGTCTCCACCTCCCCTCTCTTGACGTCGCTGCCGATCTCGACGCCGACGCGCCATTCCGTGCAGGCGAATCGGCGGTTGGTATGCTGGTCCGCAACAAAGGGCCAGCACAACATGGGGACCCCGGAACAGATGCCCTCCAGCATCGAGTTCCAGCCACAGTGCGTCAGGAACACACCGATGGCCTCGTGCCGGAGCACCTCCCCTGAGGGCACCAGCTCGTGATATAGCCCCAGTCCTTGGTCGCCTCGAAAAACTCCGGCGGTAGCAGCGTCGACGTCTGCACGGCGCCCCTGATCACCATCAGAAAGTGGTAGCCGCTGTTGGCCAACCCCCACGCGAACTCCTCGATCTGCTGGCGCGTCAGCACGACAATGCTGCCGAAGTTGGCGTACACCACGGACCGGGGTTCCTTGCTCCCGAGCCAAGCCAGGCACCCGTCGTCCTCCTTGGTGAGGTTGCCGCTCAGCGTCTCCGCCAGTGGGCTGCCGCCGGCGGCGGCCGATTTGCACCGTTCTTCCGTGAGCAGCGGAGCGGGCCGACGGTGTAGATGGGTGGAAGGACGGCCGACAAGGCGGCGACGACCTCGCCCTCCAGGTCGCCGAACGTGTTGAGGACGACGGCGGTCGCGGCCGTCCGTAGAGCCTGCATGTGTGCAAGGGCGATGCGGAGCACGGGGTCATCGGGGTCCGTTGTGCGGACGAAGCTTACCATGTCGCGCAGGCGCATGTCCGCCGGCATCCCCGGCACCGCGTCGATGACCGTGTTGTCCAGGTAGCCATTGTGCAGCTGCTCTGCATCTGCAATTGATGAGCCGGCCAATTGTTCAGCTACGGATCGATAATATATTAATCAGAGACAGCTAGCATCTCCATACAGTACCTTTCAGGGGAACTATGCCCTTGTCGACGAGTTGCTGGCACTGCAGGGACGCCAGGAGCCCGCAGGCGCTCGTCGTCCAGAAGACCACCGCCCGGACACCCACGTCCGCGGCGGCGCGCAGGACGGAATCCATGTCAGAGACGACGCATGTTGCCGGTGCCCCGGAGGCGGACAGGTCGTCGAGCAGTTTCTTGAGGTGCGGGACAAAGGTGTCGAGTGACGCAAGCAGGCTGCCAATGACCTGTGGGGAGTCGTCGTCGTCTCCACCACAGGACGGCGGAAGGCCGTCCGGGACTGAGGCAAAGCCAAAGCCCGGGGCGCCGGCCAGCGCGGCGGGGCCCCGTGTGCGGAGCAGGCGGCGGTGGTTGCGGTCGGAGTGGACGAAGGTGACGCGTACGCCGCCCGTGACGTGGAGGAGCTTGGCCAGGTGCAGTGCCGCCGTGACGTGTCCCTGCGCCGGGAATGGGAAGAATACCGCGTGGGCGGCGGCATGCTTCTCAGCTCGAGTTGGCATGGCGGAGGGTGGATCAGCTGACAGCTCTTGCGGTGCGAAGCTGCAGTGCCTGCTACTGCTGCTTGCTTGCTCTGTCGCACACTCCTTCCCTATTAAATGAAGTTAGTCGCCGGCAATAAGCCGATAAATTATTGACACGCTACCACGTGCTACCCAAAGCATCAGTTTCAGATTATGATCTTATACCAAACTATATTTGGGCAATGCTACGCAGGCAATATCTCAAATCAGTAGGAGCCTTTATTTTTGGACTTTTGATAATCAAGTAAAAGAAAATAAAATTGCTGTAACAGGTGATTATAACCGTCCGATCAAAGTAAATGAGAGTACCGTAGTAGACCACATATATTTCCATTTGGCCCGAGGCCCCGTGGCGGGTGGAAGCTGGATGTCTATGGATATCCAATGAATACCCTGTAGTTCAAAAAAATTGAACTAGAAGAAGATGGTCCCCCACCAAAATTTAAATTTCTAGTTCATTTGCTAAAAATCCATGGATATCCAAATTAAATTGACTATATAGTTTTTTTCAAATCGGATCAAACCGACGGTTCGATTGCTAAAAGACCGAACCGAGCCTTGATCGGTTCGGTTCGCTTGAAAGATCGTCTCACTTAATTGAACCACTAAAAACCAGTTGAACAACCAGTTTAATAGAACTGGTCAACCGCATCGCAAAAAAAAAAAAAAAAAAAAAAAAAAAAAAAAAAAATAGAACTGGTCAACCAGCCGGTTCCATGCAAACCGCCCAGTCTATAAACTCTGCGCATGTGTAACTGTGTATAGCAGCCCATGATGAAAATAATGGCCAATCAACACAAGGTATGAGTTTTCCAACCACAGGTACACCGATGCACAGGTACATAATTCACGTTCTGGAATTGCTTCCAGGGGTTAGATGTTTCGTTGACGCTTCCACCGATCCAGATCACACAGTCTAGACACCCAGGCCTGCTGGTCTTCGAATTTTATTTGTCAACAGGTATACAACCGGTGCAATCTATCTGCATCAAAGCTACTCTCACAGAACCCCATTCTGTGCTGATGGCGGACGCGGTGGCGCTTGCTCTGGCAGCCATCATAGCCGATCAGAGACAGGCTTCAACGACGTCTCCTTTCTATTTGATTGCAGCTAGCTGGTTCACTTCATCAACTCTGAAGACTATACTAAGCCTTCACACAGATCTACAACAACCATGTCTTCAGTCATTCAGCCAGATTATATAAGATAATAAGGAGATCCATGAATATCACGGCAGATGCACTAGCTAGGTTGTCTCTCTCGGCTGTTGTTGGTGGCAGTGGCCATGTTGACCACTGCCCTTACCGTCATGTACTAAACTCTATCATTAAGGTCTTGAAATACACATCTCACCGCATCGTTTCTCAACGTGCTTTTTTTTTATTTTGTGTTGATAACATGAAAACGATTTTGAAAAGTTGACTAGCTTCAATAACCTAATCTATAAGGTAATTAGTATAATACCCCGGCATGATTCTATCATCATCACGATGAAGATGACAACACTGACTGTGGCTTCTTCTATCTCCATATTATTGTCAAATTGCACCGTATAACATATGCTTACACATGAGACACGAGGCCAATACATAAGTATTATAGAACTGCAGCCTGTAATTCACATGGACCATTCATTAGGCGTATTAAGGCAACGTCGAGGTGGGCAGGTTACCCAATTTTGACTTTTGAGGAAAAAAAATCCGGGCATTAACAAATGATGATACAAACCGGGCAAGCACACTACCCGATTGCAATTTACTAACGCTAAAAAAAAAAAAAGTGAGAGAACAACATAGGGGGCGAGGCTGTCGCCCCTCCTCTCAAGTCTCCGTGGCCTGAGGCCATCACCTTCGTCCAGAACCACTCACTGCTACAGGATTTAACTTCCTTGGCAGTTTGTTTTGGTTTTTTTGTGGCAGTTTTCATAAATAACCGCCATAGTTTTTAAATAAAAGCTAAAAGTCTTGTAAAAGATTTTATGCAGTTGTGACTATTACATAAATTATTTTATAAGTACCTATTTTTTTTTTTCTTAGAAAAGGCTCTACAGAAGTCCGCCTCTAAAAATAATTTATGAGCCATAACATTATTTTTTAAAGAGGGATGTATTAAAATCTCTCTTTGAAATAGTTTGTAATAAGCCACCCCACCAGTCGAAATTATCTTTTAGAGGAGAGATTGGGCTTTCTAGTTGCCGTTAGAATTGCCCTATATTTTTTAGAGGCAGTACAGTAGCTACTAGAAATGAATTTTCACTACTATAAAAATAAGTGTGTGGCGTGTAAATTCATAACTTTTTGCAAATCTAAGTCATATGAAGACAAGCTTTATAATTGAAGAGATCTGCAACTTTGGAGGAATGACTCTCCTCATAGTGGTATTAATTATTAGCTTGTGAGGAGTTAATTTGGTGACTATGGATCAACCCATCCATCCTACAAACGAAACAAAAAGGTGAGAAATGAGAAAATGATGGCTAACTTATTCCTCAAATTAACCAAACACCTTAATAATGATCTTGATTGATTTATTGGAACCCATTTTGATGTGAACTTGGTTTATGGGGATCCAAGGCAGAAAATAAAGCCAAAAATAACCATGTTGTTTAGGGAGCGACGAAGACTTGATTGAGGTAAAGATAGTGTAACAACCCTGAAAATTTGAAAACCAAAAATCCAATTGTTAGATTTTTTTTTTTGGCAAAATCTTGCTTCGGTGTGTGAAGCATGTTAGGAAACCACCTAGTTGCACAATTAGATCCCAAATAGGTGCGTGAGCATTTCCATTAACTCCAACTTGTGAGTGCTATCTTCTTGGATTTGGTGTTTGTTAATATAAAGGGTTTTGTTTGGCTCAGCTCACAACAGCCTTGTTGTGAGCTGTTTTTTTTTTTTTTTTTTTTTTTTTTTTTGTTAAATACAAGTTTCCAAAAACACCTTCATAGGTGAAGTTGTTTTCTTCTCCTCTCACAAAGACATGAGTTAGGATGAAGCCGCAAATAGTAGCTTATCCTACCTTTATCTCCCAGGTATAGAGCCACCAGAGGTCGCGGGCACCAATGCAAGCTTGTGGCTGCCATGGTGCATGTAGACTCAGCCACTGAGGTGCAACCATAGCGGCCACCGTGGCGCCACAGGCATGAGCAACGTAGCCATTTGGACGTGACCATCATAGGTGCGAGTGACATAGCCGCTGGGGTGTGACAACCACAGTGGCGCCCGCGAGCGCAACCACTAGGGCACGAGCGGCGCAGCCACCGTGGCACGGCCTCCTCTTCCACATCCTCCACGACGTCCGCCGAGCCCAAGCTGGCCGCGATCGAGCTCCTTCAGCGGGTCGCTGACCCCAGCATAGACCCTTGCCCTCCGAAAACTTGTGGCTTTCCTCTTCGATGACAACGTGGAAGAGTTCAACAAGAACGTGCTGGCTCGGGCTACCGTCATTGTAGAGACCCTTTTTCTCTTCGGTAACTAGGGCGGTGTTGAGTTTCTTTGGTGTCTTATGGCGAGAGCGAGGAGGTGGTAATGTTTGTTTTGCTTTGGAATGAGGTCTTCTAGGCTCTTGTGGACTCCCTAGTGAGGTGGGGGTTCTATAGTTCTAAAGTTTCAATCCTTCCTAGACTCTTAAATGGAGCATGGATTCTTCAATTTCTTCCTTTGATGTCAGTATTGAAAGGATCAAGATGCCCAAGAGGGGGGGGGTTGTTTGAATTTGGCTAATCTAAAATTTTCTTTTCACAAATAAACCCTACTAGCCCATATTCACCCACTTGTGCCTATGTGTGATTCTAGCAACTACCGTACAAAGTTTTGCACCCTAGGTTCCAATCCTACTCTAGCATGACAATTCTAGGAATGTAAAGACATGAAATAGAATGGCGGAAAGTAAATGCTCAAAGTAAAGAGGGAAAGGAACACGACGATGTTTTTTTGAGGTATCGGAGAGTCGCCACTCCCCACTAGTCCTCGTTGGAGCACTCTCGCAAGAGTATCGCTCCCCCTTAGTTCTCGCAAGAACTAAGTGCTCTCTATGGGCTGATTCTTCGACACTCCGTCGCGGTGAATCACCCACAACCGCTCACAAGCTCGCTTGAGTCACCCACAAGCTCCACCGGGTGATCTTCAAGCCATGAACCGCCACCAAGCCGTCTAGGTGATGGCGATGACCAAGAGTAACAAGCCCAAACTCTCACTTGACCTCTCAAGCCTAATGAGATGAGTGGATGCACACTTGTTTACTCCCTAGCACTAATGAAGTCCTTAGCCTTTGATTCACAAATCTCTCAAACTTCACTAGGCTCTTGCACTCTCTTACTCTCAAAGGGTTCCTTCAGTTGAAACAATGGGCAAGAGAGAGAGCATGGAGGAGCCAAGGTGGTATTTATAGCCAAGGGCCAAAAATCCTACCGTTTCCCCCAAAATACAGACCGCCGAAGGCGCCGGACGCCGGAAATGCAACATTTGGGCGCGTCCCGGCGTTGCCAAATTCAAATTCGAATCCCCGTGCTTGCACGACGCCGCCAACAGCAAGAACAAGCGGGCGTCCGGACGCAATCATCTCGAAACACCCTCTCTGTAGTGCGTCCGACGTGCGCCAGACGCGCCAGCGTCCGGCGCATGGTCTCACTACAAGAAATCTGACATTCCAAGACAGATGAATTTTGTCATGTATAGCCCAAAACTGTCACAAAAAGTGCACTTATGACGGAATCCGTCCGTCATGGCGTCGAGATCATATAATCGGCGTCACAAAATGTCTCGCGTGACGGATTTTGGTGTTCTCGTCACAAAACATCAACACATTTAGTGACGCTTCTTTGTCATATAATACTACATTTTGTGACACGGGTCAACACGTCTTGTAATACAATCTTGTGTCATATATAGTGTTTTAACCATGGTTAAGAGGTCGGTTATGCTAGTTTTTGTGACGATAAGAACCACGTCATGTATAGATAGTTAACCATGGTTAAAAGCGTCACATATTGTGAGGCCGCATCTAGGGTCCAGGCCCATATTAGGGGCCCAACCAAAATTGAAACAATAATAATAGGGATAATAATAAACCACAAAACCAATTATATTACCATAATGACCATACAAAAAGTGCTTGTTCCGAACACATGTTTCATACAAACATACAAACATACAACAAAACTTAAAAGAAAATGACTCGACCAACTAAATAAATTCCAACATCTAGGGCCAAGTTGTAGCCAGCGCAAGCACCAAGTTCCTACACCATACAAGGTTCCAACCCACCGGCTGACCATTGCAAGTTCAAGCCGGCTGACCATTGCAAGTTCCAACCAACGACTGTCAAACAAAAAAAACAAAATAATGAAGTCACCAGGGAAAATGTACTATGCAAATAGTAACTAATGGAATCACACTTTTTATTTGATGGCATGAACTCATGTAACTCTAAAGCAATTTTCTAAAGTAATGAAAATCAATAGTATATTTTAATCATGTCAAAAAGAATCTGGTTTCGATTCCTAGTGCTAGAGCCAACATATCTATCATCTATGAATGTACTCACCTTGCAAATGAATGTGTTGACTTGTAGCCACCATGTACTCCATATGTCATCACCATCACCTCGATACGCAATGGATTACACCAACAAAAAAAAAATATATAATCGAGATAACTAACCAAATAATAGTGACAATTAGACAAGAAACAACCCGGATAGAGTAGATCAACAAGATTACGGATGATAGGATTAGAAAAAAAGGTAGGATTAGATATTGATAGGATTAGGTATGCTAGCCTCAGCTTGAATAGCCATAACATTCGTGCTCACATCCATCCCCTGCCATCACTTAGATCAGCTCTAGTGTTGCATGAGTGGACGTTAACCACGGGTTCAATGGCAAATAAGTTCGCATCATAGGTCCAGTAATTTCACTCAATATTGTAGAGGCCTCGGTATATGAATAACACCCATAAGTCAACACATGTCGGTACCGTATGTTCGAGAATCATCCACTTTGTTTGCCGTCGACTTGAGTTTGACACAACACAATTGTTGCATAGCTGCGGATGATGCTAGAACATTCGACATCGACCACGTGAAGACAAAGCAACAAAGGTGCTCGTGCATCATTGGCCATAATTGCAAATACGACATCATTTAGGGCATGAAATCATTGAAAGCTTTTCGACCTCGGGCATCAAGAAAGCTCACAGTTCCTCACAAGTCCAATCTGCCGAGGCATGTAAGTTTCTCGATGATTCGATGAACTAAATGAGAACAAACCACATTTGTACCTCACCTTTCCGGTCCTCACAAGCCTCAGCATAAAGTACCAACTCTCAAGCTCATAGTAGGCATGGAGCCATGGCTACATCCACTCCCGACCATCCGAATGGCGGTGACCATTCGGTTGCTTGGGAATGGGCGTGAGCCATGGCATTATGACTACCATGAATTCAACATAAAGGAACCCGGGCACCTCAGATTATGCATCATTGGCAATAACGGTCTACTCAATTAGATGGAATGTTATTAGTTTGAGAACGCGGCATCGGATTGATAGGATTTAGTAAGTTACTCACCAAGTGACGAGAACAGTGCTTTATCACAGGACTAGCTCTTTGTAAAATAATGTTTTTGAGAAAGCAACATCGGTTTCATATGGGGAAAATAATGATTTCTTTCTTTGTAAAGAAACCTCGATTCTACAAAGCAAGTTAAGACCTACAATGTCTTGAAATTAGGACCTATACTAAAGATCTACGGATAACCGACCCTAATCTCGTATACGGATGGAGATTTCATACACGAATGGCCAATTTGGAGCACGATGGCGAATTTGTGGTTGCCACGCGGCAAGATCTTGCGAGAGTTCGGGTCGCCTTCAAATCGATAGGGCTCGGGTGGCGCAGGGTCGTGGGCGGCGGTGGCGGAGTTGCTTGCGAGGTCGATCTTTGCGGACGACGAACGGGGTCTGGCGCAAGTGACTCCCAGCGCGTGACCCGGCGGGCGCTCCCACGGAGGAGGAGGAGGAGGAGGAGGAGGAGGAGGAGGAGGAGGTCCGGAGGGCGGCGGGGTTCTGGCGGCCCACTACCCGTCATGGACGGGTCCCGCACGGATGGACCTTCTCTTCGAACGACCATGGCGGTCGGCGCCAAAGCCGGGGAGTGGGCTACGGCGCTGGGGAGTGGGTGGCGACGGAGGCGTCGGCGGAAACCCTAGGAGAGGAAGAGAGGAGCAGGTGAATGAATCGAGAGGAGGAGGGGATTTGGGTAGGTGGGATGATAGGATAAGGTTACTGAAATTTTTAGCTGCCCGCTCGTGAGCCCGTTTCTCGCCGCTCGTTTTGCGAAAAAGAGAGGGAGAGGGAGAGGGGAGGAGGGAGGGTTTCACTTTCGACTCATCCATCCAATGGTGTAGATAGAGCTAGAGATCAAAATTTGAAATGGGGCCTTCGGGCTAGTTTTTCGAAGCTCTAGATGGATCCAAATCGAAAAGTCATGAACACGTGTTTTGTAGGTCTCTTCAAGACCTACGTTCGGTATTAGAGTCAAATTTTTCGTTTTTCGAACTTTCCGGCGGCTCGAATTTCAAATTTTCAAATTTTTGCGGCTCGGGGACGAGTTTTGGGGCCCTAGGCGGCCTCCGTTTGAAAAGTCATGAACACGGAAAGTTCATAACTCATCGAGATCTACATTCCGTATTTAGGTGACTTTTGCATCCGAGCAAGCGTTCGAAAAGCGTAGTTCAAAAACCACTAGTTGTTTTTTTTTTTATTTTTGCCATTTTCTTCCTAGTCAAATGAGCAATGCATCCTTAATTTTGTGAGAGTTTTCTTCTGTTCAACGAGGATCCAAATCGAAAAATTTAAAATTAACACAATAGTGTTTTGCCTTGGAATCTAAATTAAATGAGCAATTGACTATGAACTTAGAAACTCCAAATGCAAAAAGAAAAGGGGAAGATCAATCACAACAAAGCAATAATAATATACCAAAGTGAGCTAAAGACCGAAATATATATATACGTACTAATACATATTTGTTGTTCTCCATCCCTACACTAGCACTAATATTAGTTGTTCTTCATCCATCCCTACATATATAATAATAAATAGGTGTTTTGCATCCATCCATGCAGCCACATACATTTACTAAGTTACTAACTAATCTAAAGATCAGTCCTGCATCCATCCATCCATCCAACCCGACAATACATACACATTGTTCACAAAATAATAAGCCCACTAAACGGTGGGCTACCAAAAGGTCGCGAGGGGGTCATGCGAGGGGGTCTTGCGGGGAGGGGCTCGAGGGGGACGCCATCACTTCTTGCCCCAGCGGGGGCGCCATCCAAGGCCTCTTTGGAGGTGGCCAACCTTGGACTTGGCGACCTCCAGGTCCTTGCCGGCGCCCACCTTCTTCCGGGTCGGGTCCTTTTGGACCGGTTCGATGAGCTTCGGCCACCTTCGAGGGGCGAGCGGCGAGCCTCTCGGTTCAACGGCTCGGTGATCGAGGCAAAGTGATGGCGCTCATGAGTGCGGTCTTGGAGATCTGGAAAGTCTAAACAAAAGCAGTGTTATTAGTTTGAGAA
Source organism: Hyparrhenia diplandra (assembly GCA_015847255.1). Taxonomy (NCBI): domain Eukaryota; kingdom Viridiplantae; phylum Streptophyta; class Magnoliopsida; order Poales; family Poaceae; genus Hyparrhenia; species Hyparrhenia diplandra. The sequence continues at coordinate 259,232 of JADLZK010009811.1, forward strand.
AGCAGGATCAGTTTGATAGGATATAGTAGGTTACTCACCAAACACAATGCTATATCATATGATAAATACATAAAGAGACAGATATTATACCAAAAACACATTTCTATATATCATAGGATAATCTAATGACTACATGCTGTAAAATAATGAATTTGAGAAAGGAACATAAGTTTCATAGGGGGAAAATAATGATTTGCTGCTGTAAAAAAACCTGAGTCCTCATTGGGCTAACAACACCGTAGCCCCATTCCATCCTATGCCATCACTTAGATTAGATCTAGTGTTGCATTGGATTGGATGGTCCCCAACGGTGCTGTAAAATCCAGGATGAGGAATGCTTTTCCCAATTTGTACCACCGGGGCGCTGCAAAATCGAAGCAAATCAATTATGTGAATACTGATCAAACACATGCCTCTTAATTTGGTGTCTGCCTTTTTCTTATATCTAATGACTGCCTTTTAATTGAAGATGAGAAACAAAAAAATGAATGGACAGCATGGAATATGCCTATTCTTCCACTGATCAGCCATCAGCTTGAGTTAGGGGTTGATTGATTCCTAGCCACCATAATCCTTACACCCTTGGCATGTTGGCATTGGCATGTATATAATCATTAAACCGTTGCATGCATATAATCCTTGCACCCTTGCATGCATATATTCCTTACACCCTTCCATGCATATATTCCTTACACCCTTCCATGCATATATTCCTTACACCCTTACATGCCAAACCTTGGTGGGGCACCAAACAACCATCCTAACCCAATTGTTCTTTGAGCGATTGGTTGATACAAGCATATTGAATTCTTGACATGAATAGAGAGATAGGTAGAAGAACTAGTGTTCACATAAAGGCAGCCATCTCATTATTGCATTCACTAAATTATGCACATGACCAATAACGATCTACTCAAATTAGAAACTACCAAATTATTAGCCATCTCTTCGAAATCATTATCCATCATTGGCCAATAATAGTCTACTAAAATTACAAACTACCAAATCAAGTAGCCATCTACTGAAATCATTATGCATCATTGGCCAAATCATTAGCTATCTACCTAATCATACCTCACGATTCTACAAACGAACTACCAAATCGGTAGCCATCTCTTTGAAATCATTATGCATCATTGGCCAAATCTCTACCTCTCGCACTCGATTCTACAAATGAACTAATCGAGATTCTACAAATCAAGTTGGATGAACACTTACCTCCTCGGGCAGGGGAGGGGCCATTTGCTCCATGATGGCAAATTGGAGGCGGGAACCGGGCCCGGGAGCGACGACACATGGAGTGCCGCCGCGCGGCGCTGGGCGGCACAGACAATCGATGTAGCCCTCGAAGCACTCCTGCAGATCTCCATCGCCGGAGGCGACGCAGTGTGCGATGCTCGCCGGGCGCCTTGGCCTTGCCAGCGGAAGCTTGCCGTGGCCTTGCCCTTGCTCGTGGAAGCCCCGGCCTTGCCCCGACGCCCGCGCCATTGCCCTTGCCCCTGCCCTTGCTCGTGGAAGCACCGCCCTTGCTCGCCGACGCCGCAGCCATCTTCTTGGTCGAAGACGGCGGGGGTTTTTACCCCGCCCCCAGGGATCTTCCTCCTAGGCGTGCCCGCCACCTCCATAGCACGCAACGGCCCGGCACGCTTTGGTTGCCCGCACCGCCGGCGCCTTGTTGGAGGCCGACGGCTTCCTCGAGTGGAGGCCATGGTCGGGTGAGGACCCGTGGCGGCGCGGGTCCGCCTGGCACTCCACATCCCCGTCAGGGGGGGTCCCGCACTTTCTGCTTTCTCTGGGACCGGACCATGGCGGTCGGCGGCGGAGCCGGGAGTGGGGCTGCGGCGGCGGCGGAAACCCTAGGAGAGGGGGCGGGTGAATCCGAATCGAGAGGAGAGGAGGGGGAGTGAATGTGACGGTGTGACGGTGGGGGTGAAAAGCGTTAATGTGCCGCGGTGAATAAGGATAGAGTGATCGACGCAGATAGGCCCACGGTCAACCCGGCTCCAGTCTCAATTTTAACACTCTATACTACACTCGGGACGAATGTTCCCACGTATCGTAATGGTCAAGGCGCGAAACCTCCATCCCTTCGTCCCGGGTTCGAGACTCCAGTATTTGTTTTGCCTTTTTTTGCTATTTATTTTACGTGGAGCCGAATTCGTGTCACAAAACACCCAAATCGGCGTCATAAAAAGCCCCCCCGCCGCATGGGTGCCCAACGCCCACAATTTATGACTAAAGCGGGGTAGTATAATGTGACGACCATTTTTCAGGCGTCACAAATAGTCATGGTGTTTGCATTTTGTGACGACAACGTGTTTTTCGTCGTATTATGACACATTATATGACGATTTTAGGCCCCGTCATGAGGTCGTTTTGTCATAAAAAATCGGTATTCTTGTAGTGTCTTCAGTCCACCGTGAGCCAACACGCGCCGGACGTTGGGCCAGCGTCCGACACATTGTTTTGAAGCCCGTTCACTTCCAATTCAAACTCTTTTGCGAACGACTTCAAAACCTAACACATTCTCAACCATTTTGTAGCTACCTAGCGCTAAGTTTGACAAGTGTGCACCACACTAACACCATTAGGCTTGCCTAGGTCAAGCTACCCGTTCGCACCCCCCTTATTAGTACGGCCAAAGGAAAAACAAAGCCTTAACGACTAATCCGATGTCACCCAACTCCGGCGACAATCGGAACTAACCATCCTTAACCTTGTCGTCCATCCTTTGAAAACCGAAACAATTTCCATCACGAGGGCATACGAACCATTATTGAGACCTAACTCAGTCCGTTTCTGCAAAACATACGTTAGTCACAATAATCTTACGTTGTCATTAATTACCGAAACCACTTAGGGGGCCTAGATGCCTTCAAGTATGTTGTTTAGGGTGGGGCCTCATTCCCTCTACTACAATGGTGGCGGCCACACTACAATCATGATTAGTGTGATCTCACAAGACTACAAGCCCCTTTAAGTAAAATAATAGTGCGCACAAGTATCGAGTGATAGGAGATATGCAAACCCCACTAAACATCGGGCCTAAAACTAGAGCTCGTACATAAGCAGTGGCCTAACTAGCATAAGCACTTTCCAAAGCAACTACACTAATCACAAAATCTACTCTTAAGCACTACAGTGGTTAGAGCACACTCTAAGAACCTTCAAATAGGTAGGCCAAGAAGGGGGTATATATAGCCCCAAAGGGCTAAACTAGCCATTGGGCAAACTAGTATCGCGCAGTGAGCACCGGAAAAGCCTTGCACCCACCACATAAATATGATGATGCCACATGTACTAACCATTTGAATTCGACCTATGGAACTACCAAACATTGGGGCGTTTTCTCTGGTGCTTTGCTGGTGCCCTCACTAGAGTTAGGGCGTCCTCAATGGTTGTCAAATAACTAGTCTAGAAGGAATTTTGTTGGCTATGAGGACTCTTTAATGTCAAGTTGCAAAAAGCTAGTTAGATGAGGTATAGAAATAATTAAAAAGTATCAATTTCATTGTATCAAGGAGATAGATCAAATAGCTAGCGACTCTCAAATAGCTAATCTAGCACGATCTCCTAGAAATATCTCTCATATAACTCTCCACTATAGTGTTTATTATTTTTATTTAGATGTCTCACCTAGCTAGCTATTTGTAAATTATCATTGATAGCCAATAGAATTCCTCCTAGATTAGCTATTTGAGAATCATTTCCATTCTTTAACCTCTTTGTTCAGCATTGCTTTCTCTAGTCGTCAACCTTCAGCCCTCGAAGCTTTCTCATTTTTGCAATCATTGGAGTCATCCAGTGACACTAAACCCTCGATTATGCACTATGCCCGTCCTATTCTCTATAGCACTGACAGTTTGCATTGAACTCCATTTCTTCGTGTCTTCGCGTCTAGACTTCCATATTGTACTTTGGACGTTTAGCATGTCTTATAGGTCTTCTATAACCTCTAATTTTTTGCTTTAGGTGTTGATCTTTTCAATCTTCATGTTTCGTAAGTTCCATCCAATCTTGCATCGATTTGAACTTATATACTAGCAAATTTTGTTAGTCCAAATGGTCATGTTGTTCATCAAACACCAAAATCACTTAATGGCCTATGCAAGCAGGCATTTACCTTATGCAATGTGCAACACACAAAGGAGGAGACTCATCGAATCGTCAGCAATGCCCGACAGCTAGGGCCAAATTTACGCACACGCGAGGGGGGGGGTGGGTGGCAATAGCAGCATGGTGGAGAGCATACAAGAGAACACATGCCTGCAGCAAGAGCTGAAATCTACTCCTCCACATTGGCACCCTCAAGAGGGCCACGACGTCGCCGCCGTCGGGTCCACATAACAAGAGCTAGGTTCTCACCAGGAGGAGAGGACAAGACTACGGTCATAGAGTTAGGAGCCTACATTATCTATGCCTCCAAGTTGAATGGCGCCGGGGCGTCACCGTCGATTACATAGACAGTGTCTTGCATGGCTTTCGCCTAGGATTTTCCAGTCGAAAACTGAGTTGTTAGTAGAAAATTTATTTGGTTCAAACACAAGATATACTGCAAAAATCCGGTAGCATAATATCACAACGCCATGAAGACTGTATACTCCTTCAGCACAAAAAGAATATAAAGCTCACTTTTCCAAAGTAAATCAATCTCTAAGTTTGACAAGCAATATGTGTAATTAGATTAATCGTATAACATCTTTGAATAGTAAACTTATTTATAATAGATAAAATAATAATAATATTTTATATAAATCTAGTAAACTCAAGAATGAAAAAACGGTATCATCTTTTATTTTTGAGGCAGAGGAAGTAACTATTAGACAAGTCAGTTGAACAATACAGTACAAGTAGTCAAGACTTCACCCTCAAGTCCTCAACCCACACAACTAACAAACATAATACTGATATCTATACGACTATAAACACTTGTCCCGTGAAAAGCAGAGAAGGCGAGCACAGGTACCTTGCTCAACTAACAGTTCATGCAGTCTATTTCTTGAACACTGCTGTGCATGTAGTAACCTACACAAACTGCAACCAATAGTATTACCGGAATCAATAGCCTCAGTACAAGCCACAGCGTGGAGCCCTTGCTACCATCGGTAGTGAAGAATCTCCTAAGCATTTGTGCTACTGACCATAATAAGCCATGCTTCTTGTTTAGTGCTTGACTCATTTGATCCTTGAGGAAGCAGCAACAGCAGCAAATTGACAGTTAGACCAATGGCCATCAAGGTATCACAGGGCAAGTAAGGGCGAGGGTTGAGGAGGGAACTTACATTGTCTTCCGTGTCTTCAAGCTTGCTCAGCTTGGAGATCATGTTGCCATACAATTTGGCATCCCTTCTTTTTGTACTCCTTGACCTTCTCCTTTAGCCTCCTGTACCCCATCTTCACATCCCTGATAAAGAGAATGAGTTGTATCAACATGCAGGTTAGAGTTTCTGCATAAGAACATATTGCAAAGGAATGAGTTGTGCTTGCGCATTTGATGCCATCAACTGTTGATTTCCCTGACTGCGTTGAAAATATGATATGTAACAGAATTAGCTGGCAAGTTATTCTCAAAGGATTTTCAGTAAGCCAACTTCAGTACTACATATGATTAGCATGTCCAGGGTCTGTAATTTAATCAAGTAAACAGTACCAACAAAGTATTACCTGTTGTCAGGATCTATTTCTAGAGCTTTCTTGATATCTGCCTCTGCCAAATCAAGATCAACAAGATGCATGTGTGCCTGTGCCCTTCTGTACAAGGCCTTGACATTTTGTGCTGTCAGATTCAGGACCTAAATACCAATACTTATTGTAAGCACATGTTTTTTTTCTTACTATATATGTAACTCCCAAGATATTTCAGTTTACTCTGTGCACAGTACCTCAGTACAGAGTTCCTTTGCTTCCTTGTAGTCATTAAGTTTTAGTTTACATGCAGCATTGTTGAGCTTGCAGCTTATCTTAAGTGGTTTTGATAGATGCTTCTCTTCTTCACTGAAAGAGCTATCATACTCGACAAAGCTCAAAGCCTGGGAAAGAGCAAAACAATCTTAAATACCATTTTTAGCATAATGCAAAGAAGGTGCAAAAGGTTCTTTGAAACACAGTGCTCAAAATTTTGACCTTTTCATATCTCTTAGAAGCCCTGGCATACTTGCCAACTTTAAACCACACATTCCCCTTCTTCTTTCTTCTTAGCAGCTGCTTCAATCTTCTCAGCAATGTTCTTCAGGTCCCATGAATCTTTCTCCTGTATGAAACGGTAGGTAAGATTTCATTACCGATCAATACACCATAGAAGCTCTGGCATTGCACATTTACCTTATCAAATGAGACAAGCTCCATTTTAAGTAGTAAACAGATGAGTTAGGTGGAACTGTAGCCAGATCTTGATTTGTTTCATTAATTCCAAAGGCATGATGAGGAGGAATAGTGACCAAGGCTACTTCTCCTTTTTTTCATGCTGAGTACTGCTTTGTCAAGCCCTTCAATTACTTGATCCTCATCAGTCTTGAACTCAAATGGCTCCTCACCATCATGACCTTTCTTGACAAATAAGGTACCATCCTCCAACTTCCCAATAAGTTTCACTGGAAAGCAAAAACATTATAATGTGAACTAGAAATTAAAAACAAGAGAACATCACCACAAATTCAGTTATGAGATTATGTGAAAGAAACAATTCATCATAGGTTATCATGTACCTCGGACAATTGCACAATCATTGGGACGCTCATAGCCTTCACCCTCCTTAAGGATTTTCTTAAGGATCTTTTTGTCATTGCCTAACTCAGTGACTGTCTTCCAGGACACCACTTGAAGATCAATGTGCAATGTTGCATTAGGAGGCACGGAAGCTTCTTGTCCAGAGGCTGATCTACCTTTCACACCAAAGCCATCTGTTCATCATACACACCACATGTTAGATATACATCCGCTCACACGTTGTACCAAAGAGTCAATAATTAACATACTGCAAACTCACATTGTGGCATGACAGTGAGGTGGGCCTTCTCGTTTTTCTTCATAGTCTTGACAGCCTTTGATATGGCAGGGCAGAATACGCCTGGAAGAAATGCAACATTCTTGCATAAGGATTTGACTTTTAAAAGCTAGAACTACAGTGCAATTACTAAAAAAAATGGCCAACATACCATCTCTCACAGTGAACTCAACACCATCAGATTTCGATACAACTGTTCCATCCTCAAGCCTTGCTTCATACTTAACTGTAGAAATGTCCGAATAAACCTTTAAAAATTTTGGTCACTGAAAAGGCAAAATGGAATCGATAAACAGAGTAGAACATGGTACAGTACCAAAAACTTCATCAGGATCTCTGGGGTTCTCCCACTTATCACCCTCGGCTAGTACCTTTTTCAAAATGCCTCCATCCTTGCAAATGTCCTTGATACACACCCATGACAGAAGCTCAACGTCAAACTGCAGCATGGCATTTGGAGGGATGACCGGTGGTGAGCCATCTTCACCATATGCAAGCTCTGGTGGGATGGTGAAAACAGCATTTTCGCCTTTCTTCATGGTCTTGATGCCCAAATCCCATCCTTTTATAACTTGTCCTAGGGAGTAATATTATTGTTTACTTTAGAAACATCCACCATTTCACCGTAGTGTATACTTTAAGCAAGTCAAGTTTAATTATACCACATGGAGAATACTCATGTGATATACGACTTCATAATAGTAAACTAGTAGGACCAAAACAATACACACTAACCAGAATGCTCTGCATGCAGTATAATTGACAGAATCTACAACGCAAAACTTCCAGTCACTTTCAATTTCAATGTGCAAACAAAACCTGAAACAAAGTATTTGTTCTTCCACTCCGATGAGGAATAGTTAATTTTGATTTAAAATCAGGATGTTAAGATACAGATCATTTAGAAGTCTGGTACAGTAACTAAATTTTGTAACTACCATTTAATATCTCAAATCACCTAATGTCTTGTTCATTGCTATGTGTCATACTGTAATAATTTGGTCAATCACAAATGGAAACAACATTTGAAGAATAACTGCAGCAACAAAGGAAAACATAATCTGCTGCTACTAACCCTCCCTACATTTATATTTTGCTAGACAGTACATAATCAGTCTCAAATCCGCTATCCTGCTGGCTCAGTGATCAAAGTAAAGTATATAGAGTGGAATTAAAATACCTACTAAGATGCCAGAACTACATTATCAAAGTGCTGTCAGCCAAATTAAAGAACCTAGTATGATTTCAAAACTCCTCTACTGAATCCATATACAATATGGACAAAAGCAGTGAATATGCACATCAGCTACTTGTAAGTCAATCCTGATACCTCCTCTTCCATTAGTCGTTGGAAGTCAATAATGTTCGCCAGACTTGGTGCTAATTACTGTATGTTAATTGTAATATACAGTAATGTACATCAGCGATTAGTAATGTAGTTGACCAATTCTAGAAAGAAAAACAAATTTCATAACGCGAGCAGGATTCTGTTATCAAATCTATCTACATGATGGCTTAAACTTGATCCTGCTTCCAATTTCCAAATGAGGTAGTGTAATGCGAGAACAGTGTGATGATACCTTGGCCCAGCTTGAACTTGAACGGAGAGTCGCGATCCCTGCTGGAGTCGAACTTGGTGCCGTCCATCAACGTACCCGTGTAGTGAACTGCGCCGTCAAAATCAATCAATCCAGTGAGCAGGCGTTTCCCAATCCACCCCCAGTCCCGTCTCGTCTCGTCTCACCAGAAATTTCAGAATCGGAAGGCATGACAGAGAGGCCAATCTCAGTACTATCTCACCTTCGACCTCGTCGCCGGCGCCGGGGCGGTCCCATCCCTCGCCCTCCTTCACCAGCTTCTTCTTCAGCCCCTCCTTCCCGATCTCCCTCTCCTCTCCCACTTTCAACTCCGCTGGAGGAGGGTCGTCCGCTGCCCCTGCCTCGGCTCCAGCGCCGGCCTGGAGGTCCCTCATGGCCTCGTCGTCGTCCTCGCCGCCTAGGCCGCCGTAGCCCCCCATCCCCATGGGGCCACCGAGGCCGTAGCCCCCATCCCCATCCCCATCCCCATGGCGCCGCCGAGGCCGAGGCCTCCCATCCCCATCCCCATCATTCCCATGGGGTCGTACCCGCCGGCCGCCGGGAAGTCGTAGTCGTCTTCCATGGCGTACGGAAATGGAAGCTTCTAGAAGGAGGGAGGAGTGCGAGTGGCTTCTCGAGCCGGACGAGGGCGTGGACCACGTTTCGGTTCCCAAGATCGATACGCCGGCTGCGCCTGCGCTTTGGAAATTGGAATTGGAATTATAGCGTGGGAGAGTGCGCGATGAGACTTGATTGAGAGCATGTGTTTTGGAGCGTGGTGTTCTAGAAAGTTCTTGATAGGACCGTTGCGCGCTTGCCGCTGGACAGTGATAGCTGGGGCCACATTTTATGTATGGCCCAGTCGTCAGTGGGTGAGTAAAGCGAGGTCAGTGGGTGAGCTAGACCCAGGAAAGGGACAGGAATGGATAGCGGCTTTGTAGCGGTTGGTAGTTGCGGAACTCTCTGGAATCGCTGTGCCATTGCGCATTGACCATTGGCAATGGCCTGTTTTTTTTTCCGTCATCCAAGAGGTGATGGCGACGATGACGCCCAATCTTCTTAAGTACGAAAGCTGGACCATTCTCTGGCCTTTCATCTGCCATGTTATCCGTTGTTTTATCCTCCGTTGAAATTTTAAAGGCGTTCCCCTCCAGACCTCGGTGCGAGACAGGCCGCCGCCACCATCCCCACCCCACCCCGGTCGTGCCGCGCCACCACCGCTTCCTCGCGAATCGTCGAAGTCGCTCATGCATTTATCTCCTCACCACCGTCTACACCATCATCACCCATTTGTCAAGTTTTGCTCCGATGTATCTCGGGACGCGCGAAATCCTTGCGGTATGTGGCCGGTACCGGTATCTAGAGACCGGGATGATTCCCACCACCTACGGCTTCAGGCCACCACCAACGCCAAGATCCGATGGACGACCATAAGATCGCCCGAGCTCAGGACGGGGGATCTGCGAGTGTCTTGATTTCGTGAAGGAAATCCAGGCCAACTTCACCGCCCTCTGGAGAAGCTCGCCGCCTCCGCGGATATCTTTGTTTTGAGGACGACCTCCTCGACGACGCTCCTACCACGGGTGCCACCGGCGACAACGGTGCCTTCGGGCGCCGCCCGACATCGTTCCTCCTCGATCCGCGGGCGCAAACAACGAGCACGCGCCCTACCCCAAGGATGCCCCGGTTGCGCGACCCGGTCAGATTAGATCGGTCGGGAGGCTACCATCGACGTCCACGGCTCGACTAAAAGCCTACCCAACTAGGCCAACGTCTGCGGGCCGCTACAATGGCGTAGATAAGTTCCCCGGTCACTAGCAACATCATCTTTGACATTGGGAAAATGCGGAGTGCCAACAAGGGCGTCTCAACGTCATCGCCCGATGTCGACGCCGACGTCGCCAATCTCAACCCCGGCGTTCCCAACATCCTAGACAACAACGGCGACATGAACAACAACGACAACACCTTCGCCAACCAGGACGCGTCTTCAACGGTACCGTCGGCGACATCGCCAACAACATCAACGATGGCGACGCTACCATGGGCGCCATGAGCGGCAACGACGTCCTCAAGGGCGCCAACGCCAATGGCGACCACCCTAACGTCGACCACGTCTTCACCATGCCTACCATCGACAACAACTACAAGGGCATGAACCACGGCGACCCCCTCGCGTGGCCAACCTCGACTAATGGCAACCACAACGTTCTCCACATGGGGGTAGCGGGCGCGCGACGTGGGAGGTGACGACGCCAGGCGGGTAGGTTGCCACCGCCCTGGTAACTCCGATTGCCATTGCTCGGTCGCCCCGATTCCCTCCGCCCACACGCTGCCTCGCCGCCCACGCTGCCCCGCTAGCCCGCCACGTCGCCATCGCTGCCGCCTCCCCCTCTTCTTCCTCCTCTCTACGGTCCCCAACAGCCTTCACCACCGTCTACACCATCATCACCGCCGTCAAGTTTCTTGGCCGATGTGTCTCGAGATCGCCGGAATCCTTGCGGTCTGTGACAATGTTATTAAAACTATGGAGTAGCTCGTATCTGGATGTTATTAAAACTATGGTGTAGCTATAAAGTTGGCCCATATTTTGATCATGAGGATATTTATACGAGACATATTCTTGGTTCTTCTATTTGTTGAAACTTCAAAACTAAGACCTAATATAACATATCATTATCCTCTAAATTTATCAATCGCTATGCGATTTCAGCTCCTATTTTAATTCACGATAGTTGGTTCCTCGAATGTCACCAACCGGTTAGGATTGGGCCCACAGGACACGTCACCAACGAACTCAGGCGGTGGCGTTGGCGTGCTAGGTTAGAAGCGAGGGGGCGGCGGCTCCGGCGTTGGGGCCCGGCATTTGGAGTAGGGGAGGGCGTGTGGCGTGGCGGTTAGCCTCTAAGGTGCGGCGCGAGAGGGGCAAGGCGGCGGCGGGCTGTTGGGCAGGGAGAGGCATGAACTATTTCTTTATTGCTTGTCTCCCAAAGAGATTACATACCCTTGCTTATATAGCCCGGCTAGTGGGACTTGTAATCTAAGCAATCTCTATAAGGTTTCCTTATATGATCGGAATACCTTTTACAAGCAATATTTATTTATTTCGATAAGGGTCTTCCTTATATGATTAGAATATCCCTACACCAAAAGTCCTAAGATAATCCTAACTTGATGACGGCGTAGACGGAGACGAGGAAGGTGGGGGGCAAGGGGCGCCGGCCCTCCCGCGTCGCGCCCGCCCCTGCCCCCTCTGGGCCGGCCGCGGCCGGTTGGGCCTTCTTAGCGCACCCATGGCTGGCCCAATTATGACACATGACATCGAATATATGAATTCATATAGTTCAACGACGTCAATATTTAGGATTTGATGGAAGCTTAGAGGGGGGGGTTGAATAGGCTGACCTCTAAAAATCGACCTGTCAAAACTCATGCACTGATGTCATCACAGTACGCGCGGCACTGTCGTGTGTAGGAGCGTCACTGCAACACCTTACAGAACCAAAGTGACAACAAAGTGAATCTGAGGGTTAGAACTTGATGCTCGTGGTTCCTCCTTGTTCCTACACACAAATACTTCATAGAAAGCTAACCAAAAGTGCCTGGAACCCAGCAACAAAGTAGATCGGGACGAAACCCTAGCTCACGAGAATATAAATACGAGAATGTAAAGAACACAAGTGACACAAGGATTTATCCCGTGGTTCACCGTCGCCACACAGGCTGGGTTACCTCCACGTTGTTGAGGTTGCCACACAAGGCTTAGCTCACCACAAAGGCTAGCCTTTTTCCTCGTTCACAAATCTAGAGAGTTAACTCTAGAGATGTGCGATAATGTATTGATTTTGTGTGAGGTTACAAACCTCCCAAGGCTGCCACACAAGGAGGCAAGCTCAAGGGCGACGCCTAGCCATCTAGGAGCAAGCTCCAAGAGTAAAGAACCCTAGGGTTCCGGCCAAACGTGAACCAAATGCTCTTTTGAGTGGGGGAAGTAGTAGATCCAGTCTCCAATCAAAGTTTGCTGCCTTTTCTCTCAAGAATCCGTGGTGGGAAGTGAGAGATTGAGTTGGGAGCTCAAGTCGCTTCAATGGAGGAAGAGAGGGAGCAAAAGGTTGTGTTTCCTGGTGTCTGCTCGAGGTGGAAGATGAAATGAACCAGGTGACCGTTGTGGGAGGGGTGGGAATGGTATTTATACCCGACGTTTCCCCAACGGTCGGTTAAGTGTGGCACTGCCGCACTTAATACGTGGAACTACCATGGGGTGTGGCACTGCCGCGCCTACCAAATAGCGAGGAGTAGAAAGTGTTATCTGCTGCCTGTTTTGGCTTAGAGTTGAGTCTTTGGCTGGATTGGAGCTTTGAGCATTTAGTTCACATGTAGCCAAGAGCCCTAGGATCCCTCTTGATAGTATGGCGTTTCCTAAACTTAAGATTCAAAATATAAAAGAATTTAAACCGCCTTATCCGGAAACACCATCAACTAGCTCATGAGATGCCTTTGAACTTGTATATCAACTCCTTATTTTATTTCCTGCATATCATCTCCACAAATCTCATTAGTTCCCTAATTCGGTGGTCATCAACTCCAAAACCCACTTAGAGCTTGATTGCACTTACATAATATAACAGTTACCTTTGTGTTCAGGTACACATCTTCATATCATAGGCACCTTGATAGGGTTCTTGTAGGGACCTTTATTTTACTGTAATTTCCAAATGACAATGATGATAGTACATATAATAGCCACATGCATGCTACAAGTACAATCTCCACAAGCTTATGCTATGATTTTGAGGTTCTGCACAAGCAGAATTCTAATCCTCCTGCCTAGCTGCTAGCTAGGTCCCCTAGTTTATCAACTGTCTGATGTTAATATAGTAGGAGTTGGTACATGCTGAGAACCGAGAAGTGCAACTTGCTGTTGTTATTCATTCACATGTTACTTGCGTTTATCAACTGTTTGATGCTAATATAGCTAAAAGTTCTGATTGCTTGGTATGAGATAGATAATTGGTGTATTCATTCTTATTAGTGTTAATTTTTGACACCATGTTCTTTGCAGGCTGCTGGACCCATTTTGGTGATCTGTGAATGGAGTTTGGGTGCGACTCGGGTCTGAAACCATGTTATTTTGCTTTTGGCGTGACTGGAGTGTGCATGTCGCTGTTGGTGGTGGTTTGGTGATGACAACTTGTGCATGCTGCTGTTGCCGTGAGCTCGTGACTTGCAATGTCACCATTAGAGTGTAGCTGTAGCTGCTGTTGTTGGTGAACCATTTTGGGACAACTTGCCTGCTGCTGTTGATGTATGGTTGGCCTGGTAGAGTCAAGTGTATGGCTGATGAATGTTAGATCTATTTTTATTGTGATTCAAGTGTATGACCGGTGAATCACTAGAGCTATTTTATGAACTATTGTATGGCTAATGTTGTTGAATCATCAGAACTATTGCTATTGTGATTCAAATGTATGGTTTATTATTTATGATAATTCTTTATATGGGCTTGGGCTGCAATATGAGGTGCAAATGGGCTGTAATATTGCTAGATCAATATGGGAAAAATAAATATGCTATTAATAATTGGGCCAAATTAGTCGGTTGGCCCATGTGTTAGTTGGGCTTAGTTCAATTAGAATTATAAAAAGTACCCATGGGCTGATGGGCCAAATTCATTTTTATGACAAATATTGTTGTCATATTACTAGTGCCATGTCATACGCCACATCATGTACACATGGACACTTGTCATCATCCTATCTACTATATTATGACAAATATAGTGACAAAATATTATAATGACAAACTATATGATAGTCACTAAGATTAGTGACAACTGAATCTAATAGTCACAGAAGGGGTTTAATGACCCACCTTACGTGACAATAGCCATATAGTCACGAAGGGGTATAGTGACAAGCAAAAAAAGACTGTAATTGTCATAGTAAATTAGTCACGAGAAGGCTTGAACTCTTGTAGTGTTATGTCATGGTTACAATGAAATAGCAATCACCAATCAACTATTATACCAGCGAATACTGTCATGTTAATTTCTCAAATAAAATAAGTTGTGTCTCCATAGAAGTAATTAATATAAGGAACAAAAATGTAATAATCTTTTCCTAGTAAGCTCATTCTGACCTCATTGATGTTGACGAAGGCATGAGTGATTGGTCGATCAGATTTATTGGTTCGTTTTTTTTGGCAGCTGTGATAGTCGTTTACGCAGTCGTATGACTTTTTTTTTGTGATTTTGATCTCTTTGTTTTATTGCAAGGTCCTATCTATAATTCTCTATCCTGATGGTGAAGGATTATAAATCCGTTTATCCTAGAGAGAAGATGTTTGTCGGGTGGTTGGGAGTGCTTGTTCCAGCTATACCAAAAACACGATGATAGACAAGTGATGACACTGTGGACTAGTATGTAAGTACTTGACTCGCCCGATAATATAATTAATAACTACTCTTCAGTCACAAATTGTTTAGCGTTGAGTTCCCATGGTTTTATGCAGGTGTGTATGGCAAAATAGCGCGCTGTAAACCCCAAATTCAAGCACATTCTTTGAACCCATGCTAGTTAACGAGAACACATGCACAAGCCGGAATGGAGAAAACGTGGATTACCTTAAGGGATGGTTGGTTGATGTTATCGATGAATTTGTGATGTACAATAAACACACATCTTTTTAGTCTATAACTGTGAGCACGTGTCCTCGTCTTTTAGTTTATATTTATGTATTTTTTTTCATTTAGATTATTTGGTAATAAGGAATCTGTGATTGCAGCAACCATTTCGTCTTCTTTTTTGTCAATCTTCCTATATCTAAAATCGAGGTGTGGGGCTCAAAGAGAAAACCATTTTCTTGTCTGAGTACACTAGTGGAACATATTATTTTAACATCACACGTAGCGCATCCCAGGCTACATACTATCTTCTGCTACATACTATCTGGTGCGTGCGATGCAAGTTAGTTGCTATGATTGTCTTTGAATATGCTCACTGAATTTATATATGCTCAATGTCTTCGGATATGCTCACTAATTTTGACATGCTCACTATTTTCTAACCCATCGTATACATTTGATGCTTATGAGACTGGTACAACTGAATTCTAACTGAATTTTACTACTACTGCTACTTTGCTTGCTTCTTGGTGCTTGCTACTCAAAATTGAAACATGCTTCCAAAAGTAATATTGATGAGAAAATAGTTTAGCGCTACTATCTGATTGCTAAACCTGCATAATTTTGTTGTGTTTCTTGATATCCTTCCACACCTAGCACTCGAACTTGTGCAATGGTGATGCATGCTTTGCACAGTGAATATATATGCTCATTCTTTCTATATATGCCCTTTCGTTAGGTCTGTTAACCACTATTTTGAACTTGATATCATCATAGTGCATTCTATGTTTTCCCTATTCACACTTTATAATGTGGCTTAGTGTCATAAAATTTTGGCGCAACCGTGCATTTGTCGAATTCACGGTTCAGGAAATAGATTTGTTGCACCTAAATCAGCCAATGGGAAATAATGAATGTGGTTACTATGTAATGTGTGCAATGCTTAGATACCTCGGCGAGACATCAACACAACATGGACAATATGTATGTATAATCCCCATTTCATTTCTATCTATTAATAATTCAATAAAATAATATAGTAGTTTATATTTTTTGAATGACGGCACAAGAGAATGAATCACAACTGCCTCCTAGATTCAGAGATCGTTGCAATGCAAGATAGGAGGTGGCCAAGTTCATCGAAGAATAGGTAGCATCAAGAAAGGACTATTTTTCATTGCACGTGCCGTGGAGTATGCAATTCAGTATGGGCCATACAAGATCAATAGACTATTGTAATATCTTGTTTATTCT
This sequence comes from Hyparrhenia diplandra, assembly GCA_015847255.1. Taxonomy (NCBI): domain Eukaryota; kingdom Viridiplantae; phylum Streptophyta; class Magnoliopsida; order Poales; family Poaceae; genus Hyparrhenia; species Hyparrhenia diplandra. Next base: position 275,688 of record JADLZK010009811.1, read on the forward strand.
GAATACGTGAGTTGTAACTCTTAGACTACTTGGCTGCTGACCCTGTGATCTGAATATGTGATTATAGTGTTTTGTTGATAAACTTGTCATTCTACATTGCCGCAACCTATCATTCTAAATTGTGAACACTGCCAGCTAACACAAAACGGCAGTGTTTCCCTAGCCATCATTGTCAGGCATCCGAAAAACCAGTTGTGTTAATGTCTAGAACATTGTAGGTTTCGATACTAACCGGCGATATGGGCACGACCAACACTTTTGGTTCCATTTGCAAACCGGCAGTGTGAGTGGAAACAACACTATCGGTTTAATCAAATCTAACAGTGTTGTGTCCGCTCACACTGTCGGTTTGCATATGGAACCGAAATTGTTTTATTCTTCAACACTACCGATGGCCATGCAACCCGGCAAAGTGTTATTTCACGTCATTCTGCGGTTGGTATTGACACCCGACAATATTTCTTTAAATCATCGCTGGTTGGCTTACCCGGCAGTGATTTGAACTCCACATCATTACCGGTTTGGTTCTACCGTTTCATTTTTCGGTAGTGAATGGGGGGTTTGGACCCGACAGTGATGAGCTGATCTGGGGTAGTGGAAGTAGTGGCTCCGCACCATATATCATTGAGTATCTCGGTCCGCCATGGGTGCACTCGCGCCAAACCAAGAGGCGATATAAACATCCGAAGGCTAATGCTAGGAAGGGCCTCCAGCCGGTGCCGAGAATGGCAAGGGCAAGCAACGAGGCCAGCGCCGGGTCACCTTGCTTATTGTAATTTGAGATTTAAATTACATGCTTTATGTGTCCTCAACGAAAGTAAAATAAAATGATATCTAACTCTATCCATGTATGTCAAACCGATCATAGATCATTTGGTTAGGTCCTTTGTGGTGGAACCTTTCGATCGAGGTTCAAGTCCTTGTGTTGGACACGGGTGCTCGCATTTTCTTAGATTTATTCATGATTTATCGGCGTTATGCTTTAAGTGGTGAGCAACATTCCGTCGACAACGAGGCAACTATGGCGACTTTGGGGATCTCGGATTTGTCATTTCGGTCCCGCCGGAGGTGCTTATAGGGGTAGAGTTTAACTACGTGTATTTATAGGGGTGAGTATGCGTGCGTGTGTGGGCGTCTACATTTTACTGTGTAATCTAAAAAAACTTTATCAATGTATGGATAGATAGATAGAAATTAATGGTATAATAGATTTGTGAGTAATATTTATGTGCTTGGATATCTCATATTATTCTTAATATTGACTTATATTGGAAATGTTATTATCATCAAAAAATAATTACAGCTATATAAATTTTCTAAAAGGGTAAAACATAAATAAATACTCCCTCCGTACTCGTAAAACATGTCGTCTATGACAGCGACATAGTCTCCAAAACCCAACTTCAACCTTTTGTTATTATAAAAATATTTATGAAAAAGTGATATATGTATACTTTTCAAGACAAATCTATTCATATAATTTTTACATTTGCAAACTCAACAACTCAAAAGTTATTGATGATTTATATTCTCAATATTTGACCCAAACTTTACCCAAAAGACATCTTTTTACGTAGCACGGAGGGAGTATGCAACACTTAGAACAACTTCAACGGTTTGCTAAATGAACTTTTGGCAAGGTAAATTGTACTCTCCAACGGTTTACTAAATCAATTTGCCATCTTTCCTAACTTGCTATCCCTCCCCTCCTCACAAGACGCATATATATACGCTTCGTATGTGCAGCGCATCCGTCGGTATTAGAAGATGTGGAAAGCCATAAACATAATTTTGTTTCTGTCTCAGGTTCCTTATATAAGTTTTAAGAGGTGGAAGAGCATACACATAATTTTGTTTCTCTCTCAAGGTTCTTAATGTAAGTTAGATATAAGTTTGACAAGTGAATTATGCCAACTGTTGGAGATAAGCTCTTTTTTACTTGGCATATTTTTTTTAGCAAACTCAAGATTTGCCAAGTAAAATTTAGCAAACTCTTGAAGATGCTCTTATATTCTCATTGCTCATTAGTGTTTAATGTTTCTTTTCCCGATTGCAATGCAGATGCACATTTGCCAGTATAATATAAAAAGAAAACAAAGATACGAGAGACCAACGACCAAAAATGCAACGCGACCAAACGAGCAGCACAGTGCCTTGCAAAATTCACGAGCTAAGCAAAATTAAAGTATAGAAAATATGATTGTCAAATCAGAAAAATATGTACTTATAAATATACCATAGCTTTAGTTTTCATACTATCTATACGTGGCTACAGTAATCAAGTTTCGTGGTTCTTTTTAGGACCCATGAAAAATATATAATTCTAAACATTTGATTCAAGTCGATAAGGAATTATTAATTAAGGAGTGAGTTGTCAAGATACAAAATAGTTATTTATGAGAATAAGATATAATTGTCTGTTGATCTTACAAAAAAAGACCTGGCTCTATTTTCCTATTTTCTAAATAGTAGTACTCGTTGAAATTTGACTGCTGTGTGCATATCGAAATGCAAATTAATTTAGATCGGACTGCATAACAAACTGCATGCTTAATATTTTTGTTTGCAGTTTGATTAGTTGGACAGTCGGTTGAACCATATTTTAAGTTTTATTCTTATAATCAAAATTGCATTAACAAATTTGGTGGTGGGATTTTTTTTTATAGAGAAGAGTTTTTTAAATTAAATAGTACAACATAGACATCCATAACATGCACGTACACTCATCAAACTCTACCTATATAATTGCCTTCAAAAGACTAAGCCATAGATCTTGAGATTCACAAAGTCACCATAAGCGTCTCATTTACGTTGTTTAGAATATAAAAGTTACTTTGTATTTTTTTCTTGGGTCTTTTTTAAAAGAATTGCACACATCGCAAAGCAATTTTCTAACCATTTACCATTTTATTAAGACTTTTGCTATTTATCTGTTGACAGAATTAAATCTGTCAAATTTGTACACATTTGATTCCGTTTAGGATTTGTGCTACAACGGTTACTTACTGGGTAGCATTTCTAACAAAAATCTGACAAATTTGACCACATAAAATCTGTCGATAGATAAATTGACACTCCCTTTATCTGGACTATGTTTGTCAGGATCTACATACCCACGTTCGATCCATACTACCCAACAAGTTCAAAATCGACATGGCCACGTTCGACGACGAGGCTCTCTTTGCGTGGCAGCAGCGCTCGTCTTGTTACAGATACGGCACGGCATGCATGTCCGGCACTGGCTGTTGGCCATCGAGGAACTCGACATATACCATTGTGACAGCTGCGTCGTGGACAAAATTGTCGACACAGATTCAGCACATTAAGAACAGGCCAGCAACATTTCAGGATTTGGACGCGGCAGGCCGGCGGCGGCGATCTGCACGATGCGAAATTGCCAAGTCAGCCGGTGAGACGGCGGACATCGATCGTATCGGACAGGGGCACAGCTAGTGGCGTGGGCATGGGTGTGTCGTATTAGGCCGCGGCTGCGCGGCAAACAATCAGGTGTTAGGAAGCATCACTGTTTACTGTTTAGTGCGCTATAGCCGTGGCCTTCCTGTCCGACGGCTGGGAAATCGTTGAAGCGGTCTTCTTCACTAACATAAATTTAAATCCCAAAAGGCCGGAATAAGTCCAGAGCGTGCTTAATATCCTGTCCCCCATGCATGACCTAATTAAACAAACTGGTTACTCCCCCGTTTTAAATTATAATTTGTTAAACTTTTTTGACCTTTAGTTTGACCACTCGTCTTATTCAAAAAATTTATGTAAAAATAGTCAAATTTAAGTGATTCTTAAAGACCATTTGTTAATAAAGCAACTCACAACAAAAGAAGTGATATTTTACACAAAATTTTGAATAAGACAAGTGATTAAAGTTAGGATTGAAAAAGTCAAACGAATTACAATTTAGACCAGATTTAGTAATAATAAGAGTAAAATACACTTGATTTGTTGCTGAACGGGAGAGATAAGTTGCTGATATCCAAAGTTTAGCCTGATATTTGATTTTATATTCATGGTCACTGCATGCTTTGCAGCATTATATTGATAATGCTGTGCACACACCGGCAGAACTACCAATATAATTTGATTTTACCAGTAACTCATCCGAGAAAAAACATGAACAATCGACAAATGGTTTATACCAACACAAGGGTTAAATTAAATAGTCAAACATGCATAGCCGCCACAGCATTATTGCTCAGTCATAGTTGACGCGTAAAGCGACCTGTTCCGCCGGCACCCGCAACCCAAATCAAACACGGTGTGACGCATTCCAGGAAGAAATTTTCTTGCCTATCCTCACCTGGAAGCAACACAGCTTCTCCGGCGTGAGCTATCTCCCTATAAATACCAACCTCCCCTCATGCTTTGTTATCACAAGCTTGCACCAAAGCAAATCCTTGGATACTTAATCAGCCAACACTGCTCACAACTCAGAGCCTCAAATCATTTGCTTTCATTCCTGTTAACAAGACAAGAAGGCAGATATGGCTACTCATGCATTCCTCCTAGTTGCAGCCCTCTTGTCTTTGTCATGCTTTCATGCCATTGCCTCTGATCCAAGCCTTCTTCAAGACTTTTGTGTTGTCGATAAGATGGCTACAGGTATATACATACATATAATTTTAGATTTACATATGTCATCAGGTCATGTAGATCAACCGCCATGTATATGCATTTTTTCTAACTTATATTCTTGTTGCAGTGCGTGTGAATGGGTTCCCATGCAAGGATGCAAAGGATGCTGTTGCTGAAGATTTCTTCTTCTCGGGCCTTCACATGGCTGGCAACACAACCAACAAGCAAGGCTCCGCCGTCACACCGGTGAATGTGGCTCAGATTGCTGGGCTCAACACCCTAGGCATCTCTCTCGCCCGCATCGACTATGCACCATTTGGTCTTAACCCTCCTCACACACATCCACGGGGCACGGAGATATTGACCGTGCTTGAGGGCTCCCTGTATGTCGGTTTTGTCACATCAAACCCGGACAACAAGCTGTTCACAAAGGTTCTTAACAAAGGGGATGTGTTCGTGTTCCACGAGGGATTGATCCATTTTCAATTCAATTATGGAACAAAGAGCGCCGTGGGCCCTTGCAGGATTGAGTAGCCAAAACCCGGGGTGATCACTATAGCCAACGCTGTATTTGGGTCCAAGCCATCCATATCGATGACGTCCTTGCCAAGGCATTTCAAGTCGACAAGCATATTGTTGATCGTATCCAAGCTCAGTTCTAGAGAAGTTTGTTAATTATATATGTAGACATCAAGGATTCTTTGATTCTTTAGTTTTGTTAAGTCTATATGCACGCATTGAGGATTGTTCGATTCTTTAGTTGTGTTTTGTTATTTAAAATTTATGGTGGTTGGATACAATTATGTACTTTGTTATGAAAACAATATCTGCATTTGTTTCCTATATGTGAAAACCTAATCTTGTTTGAGTACCATGCTATATATGAAGTATGTGGCATCTTCTATATTGGAATATGATTTGAATTCTAACGTGAATATTGCGGGGACATCTCGAGGACTCTGCTAATGGTTGGGTTAAATTCACACAAACACTATGTTGTTCTAGTTGCAATGAACAAGGTTCATGGGACTCTGCACGATAAATTCATCTAGATATAGACTTCGAAATTCTAGATCCATGCTACCATTTGATTTGGGTACCCATGGATTTGATTGGACTTGGTTGCGGCGAAGCGCGCCACCGCCTTCTTTGAAAGATTTACGTGACCTAACTTAGCAACATTAGCATGAAGTTGATGGCGAATTTCACCGTGGATCCTCGCCCCTACCTGCCCAAAGGTTTTGAGCTTGATGACGTCTAGGGCAATGGCCTCCTTCGCTACGAGGTGTACCTGGCCGGGTGCTACTCATTGGTCAGTGAAGATCTTGCTATCGCCAAGCTCCAGCCACCGGTGGACAAGGTGGATTTTGTCCATCTGGAATCTGCACTTCGTGCTTTCTTCCTGGATCATCAGGTTTGTATAGCTGATGTTCAATCTTGTGCCATGGGGGATACATATGTGAGATTCAATACTACTTTAGAAAGAGAAAGGTTTCTTGGGCTAGTTTTTTAGATGCGTAACTATCAGATGCATTTCATTAAGCAGGATGAGGCAGATAATGCTAGGTTCTTTGATCTTGATCGCGAAGCATGGCTCATGTTAATTGGTTTCCCTGAAGACCTGAGTTCTTTGGCATCTGTTGCTAAGGCAGTGTCAGATTTTGGTATCTTAGCGCATATCCATGAGTCCAGTAATCTTGCTAGGATCATATGTAAGATTTATTTGAATGATGATGCCAAGATCCCTTCCTCTGTCAAAACCAATGCTGGACTCCCACCCAAGGGTCGATCCTGGACTGTTCTTGTTTTTTGTGTTGAAGAGAAAGAGCATCCCCGAACTGATGAGGAGGATTTTGCAACAGTGGGCCCCCTGCACCCTCTGCCACCTCAAGCTCCACACTAGATGGGTAATGTCTTTGCTCCTCCTTTCAATGTCACTCCATCCTCGAATGCTAATGGATCCAATATGGTTTTGGACCAAACTGGTGCTAGTGGCAATGAAGATGATGAGTTTATGGTCATTGTTGGGAATCAAGATGGTGTTGAGAAACTTGCTAGTATATCCTTTGTTGTGGCTGCTGCTAATCTTGCTGGTGGACAGAAGGAACCTCTAAACTTTGTAGAAGTGCCTGATGCAACAACTGAAGACCTAATGAGCACTGATGAGAACCTTGTTTAGATCAAGCCAAGGCTCTAGTCCATCATTGTCAATAATGTTCTGAGCAGCTCAGTGGCTCCAATAACAATTGCTCTTGTGGCTCATGTTCTGTTCCCATCCCCTGCATCTCTTTTGAATGCACCTGGGGTATCTGATCCAGATTTGGGACTGCTTAGCAAGGTACTGAATTCCATCAACAAGACTCCTTCTTTCAGTCATTTTTCCTCTCTATCTCTACTTGACATAGATGAAGATACTCTTATCCCAAATTATTGTAATGACCGTCTCTGGCTTGTTCGTTTGGCTCTTCTTCTCCCTCCCTAGAGCACTAGACCCCCTAGAGATTGTGGAGTCCCTGATTGATGATGATCTTTTTGTGATTGGTGCTGACGATTTCACCCTAAACAAGAGAAGGAAGGTCAAAGCCAAGGAGCAGATTGATGAACATTTTCTGAGTTGTAGCAAGAGGAATGCTGCAAAGAATGGCGGTTCCAAGAGTCCAGCCCCTTTAGTGGTGCGCAAGACAAAGGAGGTGCCAAGCCCCATGCCCCTGGCCTGCATCCCAGCTCCAGGAACTGAAGTTGCACCTCATCTCAATGAAGCAGTGGTGACTGGCATAGCCACATGCTTCGTCTAGATAGAGCCCCAGGTTGTGTCTGGTGTTGTCCTCAAGGCTGATGTCAATGTAGACAAAGAATAGAAAAAATCAGTTATGCTAGGCTGGTGCTTGTAGCTGCAGTTTCTCTTTTGCTTTGTGTTAAGTCAAACCATAGTTTGGTCCCCCTAGCTGCGTGCTGGTTTAATAAATTTGCCTTTGGATGGCCTATAAGCACCTTAGTTAAGTCTCAGTTTGAACTATCTTGGTCTTGCCACTTTGTCATCAAGTTGAATCTTAAGCTCTTCGAGCCTTTGCTTTACTTCTATGCGCCTGAGCTTTTGTTACATTCGGTGCTTCTGTTTATCAGTGCTATCTCTTATTTATTGATCAACTATTTATTCACTATGTGTCTAAACACCCCTATCCACCACCCATTCTGCTTTAATGGATAATAATAGATCACAAAAAATCCTCTCATGCAATGTAAAAGGGATCAATTCTCAAGGTAAATGGGATGTTATAAGAGCAAAAATATCTGAAAGTGCTTGTATCATTGTCAGTCTTAAGAAAACCAAAAGGGATTCTTTTAACAGTGCTTATCTAAAGAATTTTTGTCCCGGTCATTTGGATTGCTTTGCCTTCTTTCCCTCTGTAGGAGCATCAGGTGGTACCATCACAATTTGGAATAGTAATATCTATCAAGCCGATGTTATACAAGCAAATAAGTATGGTATCACAGTGAAGGTCACAAGCAAGCTGGACAACAATAGCTTCCATCTAAGTAACATTTATGGACCCTGTCATCCTACAGGAAAACTGGCTTTCTCGACCTGGCTTCTCATCCTAGACACCACTAGCTTTGAAATTTCAATCTATATAGATCTATATTGAACTTGAAGACGAAAAACAAGACAGGAGGTAACATTATGACATGCAATTGTTCAATGACCTTATTTTGGATCTTGACTTAATTGATATTCCCTTCTGTGGATTAAAGTACACTTGGACTAACAAACAGGATGACCCATTATTGGTTAAACTTGACTGGGTCCTTGTCTCCTCCTCGTGGGGGCTAAACTACCCTACCACCTCAAGACCCACCTCATCATATCACTCCCCTTTTGTAGTGAACATTGGTAGCAAAGTCCCTAAAGGTGATGGTTTCGGGTTTGAAAAAATTTTGGGCTGACCAACCTGGTTTCCTTGACACTATTAAATTACATTGGACCACTACCCCCTTATATGTAGATGTTGCAAGAACCATTTTGCCAAATTCAAGTAGACGAGAGCTAGGGTCAAAGCTTGGAGTAAAAACCTCTCTAATTTAAGCAAATTGATTCATAATTGCAATTGGGTTTTGCTCCTATTGGAAGGCAGGGAGAACCAAAGACCACTCTGTCATCTAGAGAAAATATTGAAGGCTGATAGAGAATCATCTGAATCACCTCCTAGAAGCCAAAATAGTCTATTAGAAACAGACAAATACCACTAGATGGGTTCAACTGGGGGATGAAAATACATCATATTTTGAATCTATGGCTACACATAGTTACTCAAGAAAGCACATTAGTAGCTTAACCACTCCTAAAAATATTATCATCACAGATCATGAGCAAAAAGTAGCAATAATATGGAATAGCTTCAAGCAAAGACTGACCATCAATGATTTTTAAGGAATCTCCTATGACCTAGGATCCTTGATAGAAATGCAGGATTTGGTGGCCTTTGTACCTGATTAATGAGCAACATGGGAAAACCATTAGCCAGGTCTGGGATGGGCAGGAACTTAAACTCTCCTTCAGGAGAAATGTCTCTGAGTCACAAATGATGATGTGGTATGAGCTGTGTGGCCTAATAGAAGGTACTGTGCTCAATCAAGAAGAAGATCAGATTATGTGGTCTTATACCTCTAAAGGAACCTATTACGTGCAAACTCGTATGCAATTATCAATGATAGGGGTGTGGTGCCCATTTATGTTGGTCGGCGGAAATTAGTTATACCCCCAAGAGTTCAATTTTTCTTGTGGTTACTCTCTCATAATAGAATTCTAACTAGAGACAATTTACAAAAAAGAAGAGAAGTATCGACCTTATTTTGTCTTTTTGTGCCGACAAGGAATCGAGTTAACCATTTGTTTTTTGAGTGTTGTGTTTCCACATATATCCGGAGAACTATCTCTCGCATTGTTGGGTTTTCATATTGGCATGAATTATGAATCGGTTGCTAAATTTTGGCTGTCGAATAAAAAGCACTTGCCGACAAATGCTATTTCTTCTTTTGTCATGTGGACTATTTGGAAATCACGTAATGAAATTTGCTTTCGTGGTGCTATTTGGATGGGAATGAAGACAATGCTCTTGAAGTTGGCAAGGATGTTGAGAAGCTGGCCGGTTTCGTTCAAAGAGGAAGAAATATGTCGCCTGGAGGGATTGGTTCTACAACTGGAGGGCGTCTACAAGCAACCGGTGCAAATCGAATGGACATCAACGGGAGCGTCATCCTTTGTTGGCTCAATTGCCCGCTCTCTATCCGGGGGTTCTGAATGAAACCTCGAGTGAAGGAATGAATCTGTAATAATGTAGACGCTCGAGGGTATGAGTGTGTGCCTCTCAGTCATGTACTAAGTGATCGTGATGTGGCAGCGCTTTAGCGCTTTGAACCTGTGCTTGGATGCTTGTTAGCTTTTAATAAAAGCTGGGGAAACCATTTCTCTAAAAAAATGCAGGATTTGGAATATCTTGCCCTTCCCTTCAACAATATAGAAATAGAGATTGTGCTGAAAGAAATACCATCTAATCATGCCCATGGACCAGATGGTTTCAATGGCCTCTTTCTTAAAAAATGCTTTGGAATATCCTCAAGGAAGATTTCTTTGAGAGTTATAAATAGCTTTCATAATAGTATTGATCTTAGCTACATCAATAATTCTTCTATTGCTATGATCCCAAAGAGGCCTAACCCTGTCAACATGGATGACTACAGACCTATCTGAAAGGTCCCTAGTGGTGCAATGAGATGATGCAATGAAGGAGCATATTGCATATGAGACATGACATGGAGTCATGTGACCAAGGTGGTGAAGATCAAGACAAGACTTGGCTTGATGGACCGGTTGCAAGTGTGAAGGGCAAGTCGAGGCAGTGACGCGAAGCTTGGGCAAGACTTGGTGCCGATGCACCGATGCAACGGTGAAGAGCAAGTGAGGTCAAGATCGATGGACCAAGAAGGTCATGTGATGATATGAAGTGGATCATATCATTCTTGATCGTGTTGTTGCATGTGTTGTATCAGCACTTGGAGATGGAGCGGAATGGAAATGCGCAAGGCAAAGGTATAACCTATAGGGCATTTCATTTCGCTGGTCACTGGTGCTTAGAGAAGTTTATGACCGGGTTTAGAATAGATGGCCGTACTATCAAGAGGGGCAAACTTGTTTGCATATCGGTCATCTAGTGCCACTTGTGCGATCTAACTTTGCGATGTGTTAGGATTGAGTGGCGTGGTAAGAGCAAGAGAAAATCCTTTAAAAATTATTGTTAAAATGCTAACACACATGCACATGGTGATGTACACTTGGTGGTGTTGGCACATTTGCTAAGGAGAAGTTGTTTTGGTGTTTATCGGTCACTAGGACTGCCCTTGGAGTGGAATACTGCTTTGATCCATTGTTTTTTCGATCAAGTAACCATGTGGGTTGTGTAGCCCTCTGAGTTAGCTTTCCATAGAGTTCAAGATCATCGAAAACAGAGTTCGGATGAAAGAGTTATGGTCGTTTGATCGGGCGAAGGTCCTGCTGAAAAACAGGAGCGCCGGACGCTGAGGCTAGCGTAGGACGCGTCCGACGCTTGTTGTTTTGCGTCCGGCGGGTCGGTTGGTTTACACCCTCTTGTTGACACCTGTTATAGCATAATATTATTAGTCAATTAACATGAAATAAGGGCTCAAGTTGGATATCAACATAAGTCTAGGGGTCTAACTAATATATTTTCACGAGTTTTGGTATTCTGTGACTTTGCAGGGACTAACAGATAAAAACAGAGAAGATTGATGAGAATCGGAGGAGTTTACATCCCATACATCACAAGACTTAACCGTGAAGTAACTCAACCTGAAATGCGGACTAAAATAGTCTAGAAGATACTAGAAGACACCAGAAGAGACGGGAGACCGAGGGGACACCACACCCTGGCGGCCGCCAGAGCCAAATAGGTCGGCCACCAGGTGGGGTCACCCTGTCAGCCTCACCTTTTTATGTCGGTTTACCACCGACCTTGAGGTTGTATCTACACCGTTATTGGAGGTCGGTTTGATCCAAGGGTCCCTGTTCATCGCCAAGTCCTATATAAGAAGACCACCCGACCCCAGGGTGAAACCCTAATTCAATACCAAGTCATTCTAATTCATTATCATCAAGACTAATTTAGTTCTACTCAAGTCCAACCAAGTCTAGACCTAAGCCCTAGTTCATCATATTAGAAGTAATTAGCTACCTAGCTAGTTCTAGAGGAAGTCAAGTTCATCTTGATTCCTGATAGTCAAGAAGTAGCGAGGATCATCGTTCTCGTGGCTTCTCTCTTGTATTCGATCTGTAAGTATTATTATTATCAGAATACAATGGATATGACTTTGATCTATATTATGATTATATTCTTATTGATATGTATCCATGCATGCTATGATTATATGTTTAGTTTAGTAAGTTTGTCTTATATCTTATGCATGGAATTGTATAGCATCCACGTAGATGATCACTATGTGGGTGATAAGCAATGTGTAAACGTGGTGTTTATACAACGTTTATATACGCAATTGCACCCTACATTCGGGACGTGTGGTAGATCGCGGGAGTGACAGCCCTGTTGAGTCCTTTGGAGTCCACCCTCTTAATGTTAGGACAAGTTGAGCTTTAGTTACAGTGATAGTCAAGTTTCGTTCTTGATTGTCATTGGTAATTAATTTTCTTGTTGACACTGTTATAGCATAAAATTACTAGTCAACTAATATGAAATAAGGACATAAAATGAATATCAACATAAGTCTAGGGGCTTTACTAATATAATTCCACGAGCTTTGGTGATTTATATATTTTTAGGGACTTAACAGATAAATGTAGAGAACAATGGAGAAAGTTCCGGAATATACATCCCATATGATGACAAGACTTGACCGTGAAGTAACTCGATCCAAAATATGGACTAAAACACTCTAGAAGATACCAGGAGACACCAAAAGGAACCAGAGGCCGAGGGGAGATCAACCCCGGGCGGTCGCCAAAGCTCATTTTGGCCGGCCGCCAGGTGGGACCCACTGTCGGCCTCATCTTCCTAGGTCGGGTTTGTATCCCGACTTTGAGGTTGTATCTACACCGTTATTGAAGGTCGGTTTGATCCAATGGTCATCGTTCATCGCCAAGGCCTATATAAGAAGACCCCCTGACCCCAGGGTGAAACCCTAACTCATTCTATCTCATTATCTCTTGACCTTTTGGTCAGAGGTGTCCCAATGTGAGGACAACCTCTCCTCTCTAGTTCTAATCTATATTAGAAGATCATGTAGAACTAGAAGGATTAGAGTGAGTTGAGAGCAAAAGCATATCAAATTGATAGATTAGATCCAAGTCCTTCATGAAAGTGACTAGATCTAGTCTTGAGAGCTAAAGAGTGAGTGGAGGAGAAGAAGGGGAAGAACTGGACATGTCGGTGACTCCTCTACGCTTGTACCTCCGGGATCAAAGGCCTTGTGGCACTTGATCCTGAGACTTCTATGGTGGATCAACTTCTTGTTTATGTAAGTAATCGTGTTATCTTAAGTGTTAGTATTGTTCTTATTGTTCATAACTCTTTGAGTACTTTAATCTATGGGAATCTATAGATTAGAGGGGTATGCTTAGGTGTAGGCGTGGTGCCTAGATCGAAGTTACTTGTGAATGCACCCTACCTTCCGAAGTGTGATAGTTTGTGGTAGTGACAGTACCATTGATTCCTTTGTATTCCATCTCCCGTTGGATAGGACTAGTAGGACAATGTTCTTTGGAGGAATAGTAAGTTTTGACCTTACTTTCCTTTGAGTACGTCCCTATAAGACAATATCAACATAACTTACAAGGAGAAGAACTAGACAACCATAGGAATATTCTTACCTCTTTATCGTCTCCCGTTCCTTGATTCTTTGCTTTCGAGAGATTAGTTATATGCCTCAGTTATCCTCACACCATCCTCCCTGTGGATTCGATATTAAAACCCTCTCTCGGGTGAAATGCTCACTAGTATCCGTTCGCTTGCGGATTATTATAAATATTTCTGTAGGCTTAACAAATACCAACACTTACCATGTGTAGATGTATTGCAACCTTGCCATGATAGCTAGATGTATTGCACTAATTGTAGTATTCACTGACATATGATTAGGAGTATCTTAGGAATATTCTTTCTATTCTTTCTATAACATGCTAATAGCTCGTATGATACTAGTGGCATATGATGATCTTAGACTAGGGTAGTTATTAATTATTCAATTATCTTTATCTTGTGACTTATCCTGTTGAGTATTGTTAGATGCATATGGCTACTCTGCATTATACAACTACAAGTGGATCTCATAAGTAAATCACAATCTAAATCATTATACCCCTTTCTATCTACTTTCCATAGACTCCCCTTCCCTGTGGTAAAATATAAATACGATACCTGGATTATTCCCGGTGAAGTGCTACGATGGTATTTCTATCTGTGCACTTGCAGATATCATGTTTATTAACTTATCAAGGCCTATCAAGAATACCATACCCGTATTTCTTAGAGCGTTATTGCTAGGGTGACAGACTAGTACGTAGATAATGCCTAGAAATGAGTGGTATACCTTGAGTACATATCCTGGTGAGATTAACTCCACTATGGATAATGATGCTAAGATTACACCCCACTACTAACACCGCCTAACTTCGCCTTTGTTGGATCATGAGATTAATTCCATATCCAAGCTAACATGATTAGATAGATATCCCATATATATTTCTTTTGCCTTCCTAATTTGGATCGTGTTAGAAATATCAACACCTCTCTGGACCGCGTCCGGGGCTGCGCCTGGTGCGTCTAGTGCTGTAGAAAAGCGTGCCAATGGCTAGTTGCTCGGGGCTGGTTTGAACGGCGCCTGGCGCGTTTGGCGCAGTGCAAAAAGTGAGTTTTCGCCCCCAACGGCTAGTTTCTCGGTTTGGGCTATTTATACACCACATACCCGACTTGTTTTGGGTGTTGAGCACACTTGGGCCTTGGTGGCTTGTGTTGTGGTGCTAGAGAGCCCTCCCAACTCACTCTAACTTGATAGTGTTCATCAGATTGAGTGAGTGAGCGATTCTAGTGCGATTGCTTCGAGAGATTGCATCGTGTGGCACTAGGTGATCGTGTTGCAAGCCGGTGTGCTTGTTGCTCTTGGAGGTTGCCACCTCCTAGACGGCTTGGTGGCAAGAGACTCCGTCGAAGCACGCAAGGGAGATTGTGCGGTGCTCCGGAGGAGGATTTGTGAGAGGTTCGTGCTCACCTCGTGGGGATCGCGAAGAGCGACACTACTAGAGCGTGTCATTGAGTTACCTCACTTGTGAGTGTGGGTTCAATCGCGGTGTCTTGAGAGGCTCACTTGAGAGTGGTGTCTTGCGGTGCCTTGCGGGGCGTGCCTTGAGGGGCAAGTGATTTGAGGATCACACCAAAGAACCATCTAGGTGAAACACTGAAGGAACCACCCAAGGTGTTGGTCGACACAACGAGGAGTAGGGGGATGTTGGCAAGCTTCCCGAGACCTCGGTAAAAAATCACCGGTGTCATCTTGTGTCCACACTTCGCGGTGGTTTGCATTCTCTTGATCACAAGCTTTGTTCTTACATTCATATATATTGTGCTTGTGGTTGAGTAGTGTTGTTGTAACTATCTAGCTTGTGTAGCTTGTTTAGTTACTTTGCTTAGTTTGTGTAGCTAAGTAATTTGAGCCTTTGGGTTAGGCGTGTGTCGCCTTGTCCATTGTGCATCTAGTGAGCTTAGGTTGACTTTGTGTTTTTGCTCATTAGAATTGTTTAGGAGCTCACCCTTGTTTGAAGTACTAGTGCTTAGGTTTGTGTGACCTTGCAATAGAAATGGGTAGGAGCTCAAGGTAGGCTTATCATCTCATTTGCTTTGTGTAGGATCTTTTGTGAGGTGATTTAGAGTCATAGCTAGAGGGGTGAATTCTTGGCTAAATGAATAGTTTCAATTCCGCATCATATTTGTTTAGCCAACGCAATTAGTTTTAGAAAGAACTATTCACCCCCCTCTAGTCCCCATCTCGACCCTACACTATCTCTCTCTTAAACTACTCCCTCATGTGCATGACAAAGCTCCTTTCTTCAAGGCTGCAAGGTGTCATTACTAATCTTATTCATCCAAATCAATATGGGTTCATTAAAGGAAGGACAATCCAGGACTGTCTAGGCTGGGCTTTTTAGTTCATTCACATTTGTCATAAATTAATCTAAAAATATATTGTGATATTAAAGCTTGATTTCGAAAAAGCTTTTGACAAGATAGAATATCATTTCATCCTTGAAGTCCTGAAATTTAAGGGTTTTCCTAAGAGATGTCCGAAATGGATTGAATTGCTTCTAACCTCTCGCATCCTCTTACGTCATCTGAATGCGGTCCCTAGCAAACAGTTCAAATGCTGAAGGGGTGTTAGGCAGGGTGATCCTCTATCACCTCTTCTCTTTGCCATTGTCGCAAATGTTTTGCGTCTATCATCAACAAGGCATGGGAAAGTGGGGTGTTCTCTCATCCAATCAGTGACAACTTTGTAGGGGATTTTCCTATTAAACAATATGTTGATGATACTCTTTTAATCCTACTAGCTGATGCAGGGGTTCTATTTAGATTAAAAGGAATTTTTAGGACTTTCTCAGACTCTAGCAGACTACATGTCAACTATCATAAGTCATACCTTGTCCCCATCAATATTGACAGTCAGAGAACCACACACCTGGCCAGCACATTTGGATGTAGAACTGAAGTCATGCCATTTACTTATCTGGGATTGCCCCTAGGTATTCAAAGTACTTCACTCCTCTCCTATCAAGAATTGAAACTAGATTGAATGGAATAAACAAAATGTTGTCATATCATGGCAAGTTAATCCTTGTCAACTCAGTTCTTAGTGTCATGCCCACTTATTATATGTGCACCATTGTTCTCCCACCCCAAGTTGTAGAAAGGATTGACAAATTCAGAAAACATTGTCTCTGGAGCAATGGTGACATAAATAGAAAAGGAACCTATTTAGCTGCTTGGGAACCTGCTTGTAGACCCATAAAGGAAGGTGGTCTGGGCATCATTGATATTCAGATCCAAAACAAAGCTCTTCTTTCATGGACAAATTCTACAACAATGCTGATATACCTTGGGTCAAACTCACTTGGCAAAAGTTATATCATAACAGCTGTACCCCTCCTCATGCTAGAAGTCCCACTGGCTCCTACTGGTGGAAGGATATAATAAAACTTCATGTGGAATTTAGAAGCTTATCTCTCTGTCATCCAGGTTGTGGTAATTCAGTTCTCATCTGGGATGACATTTGGAGTGATAACAGCCTTAAAGATCTATTTCCTCACTTGTACTCTTTTGCCAAGAAACCTAATTGTTCCATTAGATACTTCTTGGACAATGATATTAGTAGGAACTTTTTTCTTCCACTGTCTGCACAGGCTATTGATGAACTAGAAGACTTGCAACTGCTATTGGAGCTCCATGACTGGGATGATCAATCTTTTGATTGTTGGAAATATATTTAGAACTCACAGGCTTACATCCCCAAAAAGGCTTACAAATTACTATAAGGCACAAAGATAGTATCTCCTAGTTTTGAATGGCTATGGACCTCCAGTGCTCTTGGAAAACAGAAATTCTTCTGCTGGCTACTCATTAAGGATTGACTGAACACTAGAAATCTTCTTAAAAGGAAAAATATGTTCCTACCGGACAACAATGTGTTCTTTTGCAATAATAACCAAGAGGAGACCTGCTTTCACTTATTCTTTGAATGTCCTTTTCAGTAAATCCTGTTGGCAAAGACTATGGATCCAATGGGATCTGCACCTCCCACCTCTGGACATGATCATTGACATGAGACTGAAATTTGGACATTAGTTCTTCAGAGAAATCTTCATTGGTGCCTATTCGTCCATCTGGCTGTCTAAAAATGGGTTGATCTTTGATGCTAAACCATCCACCCTCGCCACTGGGAAGTAAGTTTCAGATATGAAGTTGGACTGATTTGTATCAAAGCCAAAGTTAGCCTTGCAGGCTCAATCAAGTCCTGGTTAGATAGTATATTCTAATGTTTTTTCCTCTTTTTCTTTGAGCTTTGCAAGCTCTTAAATTTCTCTTGTTTTCTAGCACGCCTCATGCTCCTGTACTTGTAAACCCTTTTTTGTCTTTTTAATATGTATACAAAAAATGAGGTGGGAGGGGTTTCCCCACTAACTACTCAAAAAAAAAACATGAATAAGTTTCAAAACATTGTGTCTAAAACAGTGCACCAGCACCTTAGCACTAGCAATTCATGTATCTTTCAGAATCAAGCGAAAGGAAATAAAAATCTTCATAAACGTGGAGTATTCATATATTTTGGATGTGTATGTTTTACGCAAATTACACGCACAAAAAAATGAAGGCGCCATAGGAGAAGAAAGACTATCATAACCAAAGGAGAGGAAAGTTTGCTAACTAGCAGAAACTTTACTATAGGAGAGCATATAAGTTGATCACAACTTTTTTTAGACTAAATCACCTATCCAAGGAGGCAAACTGTACAATCAACATCCAATGTATGGATGATTGAATGACATAAGACGCACAACATAATGCTACCTATTCCTGTCTAGTACTAAGGCCAGCATTCTTCTTGAGGCACTATATAAGCAATGAGATCAATAATTAAATGATTAATAAGCAATGAGATCAATAATTTTTTAGTCATTCTTCTTCAGGGACTATATAGTTATGTAGATGAAATGTTCATAGACACAAATTAAGACTTTTCTTTCTTTGGGTACACATAAGTCATCCCCAATGATGTAAGCACTTTGCTGCAATCTAAAAACACAATATTACACTTTACAAGGGGCAAAATAAGGACACATATAAAGCCCAGAGCCAAAGAATAAGTTCAATAATGAGTGCAACAACTATTGATGCAGATTTTTTTGTTAGCATAAACATGAAGAAATTCTTTAATAAGGGAAAAACTAGGCAACTGAAACCAACCTTTGTAGATATATCGATGACACCATCTTCGATTTTCTGGGACACTATTCTCGCAGCCATAAAAAATGTCTACATCATAAGTAAAGATGATAGCGGGTCGAGTTCAGATCGGGTATCCACGGATTTGGGCTTTTGGGTTTTCGGGTTTGGTTCTAGATTTTCACCCACGGGTTTGCAGGTTCAGATACCGAAACTTAGCGGGTCGGGGGTGGACTTTGATTCTCACATGTGGTCCTCCATTCGGGCTCCAAAACTAACAGCCCACCAAAGGCCCATCTTAGAGACCCGGTATATAATGCTACTCCTCACTAGCTCACCCCCTCAGTCCCTCACCCATCAGCCGTCAGCCTATCACCCCACCCGTTCCCTCCCCTCCCGTCCCATTCGTAGACTCCCGGTCCCACTCGACGGGACGGGCGACGGGCAAGACACGCGACCCCATCCCGACCCCTGCCGTCCCCACGGCTCCCCGCGAGGCAGCGCTGCGCCGCGACCCTGTCCGGCTCCCCCGAGACCATGATCCTACCGTCCCCCGTGAGGAAGCGCTGCGCCGGGCGGCCGGCCTCAGCAGTGGCACGGCAGCGGCGAGTGGCGCCGCCCGGCGCTAGATCTAGAGCACGTGCACCACAGAGGGGCGGTCCACCAGCCTTGGTGCCTTGTCGTTGTCGACCACTCGACCCCGACCTTCCCGGTCCCCACCACGCCGGTGAATCTGGAGTTTGTTGTGGGGTACGCGACATGGCATTGGGTTTTGGGTTTCGGTTAATCCATCGAGCTTGGGGTATCTGCGGGTTTCAGGTTTGGGGATGAATTTTTACCCGAATTGGATTTTGGGTCGGGTTCGGGTATTAAGTTCGGGTTTCAGTTTTGGGTGCCTACAATCTTCACCCGATCCGAACCTGACCGGTTGCCATCCAATTCATAAGATGATGTTGTTTTCTTTAGGAGGAACAGACCGTGCAACAATACTGAAAGCACTAGGGACAAACCGTCACCTCCTCCACATTTTGATTAGTTTTTGCTGATGACTCCATGAAAATGAGCCCGTGCTCCTTGGCAAACCCTTCACCCTTAACAGCACGTTGCTCAGACAGGTCACATTTGTTTCCAACTAGAATTATGGTCAGATTGGCTAGTCCAAACTCCTTTGCATCCTTCAGCCAGCTTCCAACATGATCAAAAGTCTCCCTCCTGTTGCCCAGGTTGCTCAACATATATTAGGATCATTGTATGTCTGCTGAAATTTAAACAACACAATTACCTGGTGATGTCATAAACCAAGATGGCAGCAGCAGCTCCTCGGTAGAATGATCTAGTATGAGATCTTAATGTTTCTTGGCCCGCCTGTAAAATTAACAGATATCTATAGTATGTGCAAAAACTTCAAATAATAGGATTCCCGATTAATGATTAGTTTCCATAGTTAAGTTGCAAGTAAGATAAGCAGCATAAGAACAGAGGATGTATGCAACGATGTATGTACAGACCGTGTCCAAGATGTGGAGCTTGGTGAGCTTGTCGTCAATGTTGATGATGTCTGAGCTAGACTCGAAACCGATGGTGGCATCGAGGTGCGGCCTGAACTTCTGGTCCGTGAACTGCAGCAGCAGGCACGACTTCCCCACGGCTGCGTGCAGTAATCTATCACTCATCAAGAGAAACAAGAGGGATCAAAGCATGTACTGGATGGGCAGGCCGGGCTGCCAAAGTTACAGACCTACATCGCCGATGGTGATGCACTTGGAAGATCTGGACCAATGGGAGATTTTGCTCCGGCGTCTCCATCATAACCAGCAATTTCGCACAGGTCGCTTGCAAATTCAGAATTCTCAATTGGATATATAATCTCCACCGGCGGACCTAGTAAGGCAATACTTGTAGTTGGATCACATCAGATTAGATCCAAGTACAGACAGATTGGGTTTGGGTGCTCCGTTTAGCACACTGGCAAGGGTGGACGTAGGCCTCGTTCGTCTGTGCACAATTGAACACAGGCCCGTTTCTTTTGTAGGGACGGATTGAGTAATCCTAGTGTTAAACCTGAGAAGTCTTCCGCGCCGATCAGTCGGCATGACGACCACCACCTTTGGTGGGCCGGTCCACGGCCCCACGGCCCACCGTCCGCACGGAGACGACGACTGGTCACCAGCCGGAGACGACGACGACGAAGGCGAGCCGCCGGCGCACGCGTTCTTAGCGAAATTAGGGTTCCGGCGGCCTTTCCCCCCTCCCTCTTCCTCCTCCCCAGCTGTAGAATATCCGGTCGTTCAGCGAAGCCGGTCGGGCGGGCTTCCTCCTCCCCCGACCACCACCTTGTAGAATATCCGACTGGCGGCGGTGGTCGACGGTTCGATTCGGCGGTGTGAGCGAGGCAGGGGGCGCCGCCAAGAGGGCTAGGGCAAGACTCATTCGGCTGGGTATGTGTACGCGGGCGGGGGTGAGTAGTGGCGAAGTAGGGGAGCGCGGGATCGCTGTGAGCCGGAGAAGACGACTAGGGTTAGGGTTTCCGCCGGGGAAGGGAAGGAGGGCGGCCACCGCGGACGCTAGGGTTCCCCGGAGCTCCGACAAGCTAGGGGTCGCGTGGAAGAAGATGACGGTGCGTGTTGGTGGGCCGGGCCACGTCTTGGTGGGCCTAGCCTGGTCGGCGCATAGCACGCCCCGTTAAACCTGGTAACCTCTGCCACTGGGATCCAGTCGGGAGGGTAGGAGGTGAAGCTTTGTTCCGAGCTGTGGAGGGCATGGAGACCAGACCAAACCGAACAGCATTATGAGAGAGTCTTTGCTTCAAAACGAGCCGGCGGCACCGGCTGAAATGAACGAGGCCTTAGGCAAGCGGCGGCCGTCGAGCTGTCACCACTACACGCAAAGCGCACGAGAGGTACACCCAGGCACGGGAGAGCCCAGAGAGAGAGAGAGAGAGAGAATATTTAAGGGCAACCCTTTTCTCATCGTCAAATTGAAAAGGCACAAAATGAAAAAATTATTCACAATAACTGAATCTCTCAAATTGAAAAAACTGAAAACGAATGCAACTCGACACTCATATATTGAGAGATTCACTTGAGGTCTGAAGGACACTAAACTAATGACGAAACGCATAGCACAAATTGGAAATACAACCACACATGCTTCACCTTCTAATGTGGCAAAGAGGAGGTAGAAGGGCTCCCTGTTTGTCCTGGGTGGCGGAGTGAGACGTCGGGGATGGCGGACGTCCCTGCGAGCATGCAGATCTCGACGCCACCGCGGCGCGTGCTGCGGCGCTGGGTATCTTGAGCACATGCCACGCATGGCGGCCACAGGAGTCACGCCCCGCACGTGACCATTGGCGGCTGGGCTTGTTCTTGCACCCCTAGTGACCGCCCCTGCCAACGCTTCTCGGCCTCAACAACGCTCACCGACGACTTGTCAGCTCCTGCTGCCCCGTCGGGGTGGGGGAGGAACACCATGGCCATATCGTCAAGGTGGGGAAGGTTGTGTGGTTGGTGACGCCACCAGAATCCATGTTTAAAATAGTGGGCTATAGCTCCGCTATAGCGTCGCTATAGCTGCGAGGGAAAGACTCGCCGCTAAGCTATTCGCATTTCCGCTTATTTCGTATTTCATTTGCTTCTAATTTGGTATTGTGGACGATTAAATTTTTATGAAGCATGTTGTAATGATATATTGGTATTTGGTAATGTTATTTAGACTTGTAGAACCATGTAAACGTATTTGTGTTCACCAATATCATATTTGTCTTGTTTTGGCATCAATTATTGGAGTTTTTTTTATAGTTTTTCTTATAAACCTCTATCTGGCATAGCTCCGCTATAGCTTTATAGCCCCTCGAAAAAAACGCCGCTATTTGCCATAGCCCCCTATTTAAAACTTGGCACCAGATCCATGGAGCAGGCGACGCCATGGAATGGTAGCACATCGAGCTATGGGTGAGGGCAACCGATGGGGGCACAGCGGATGCGGACGAGTGGCAAGAAGATCAGTCTAAGCACCTAATATTTCCACGGAAACTCCTCTTTGCTAGAAATCTCAACTTGATACTGTTGTGTATTGATTATATATCTTATAAATTGAAAACTCAGCTGGTTTTTTATTGGAAACAAGGTTATGCAACTAAAATTTTTCTATGAGATGTCTGCTAGAAGATGCAGACTGTATCCCCAGTGCAATGATGAGTTGACAACATTTTACAAAGATATTAGAGTTCTCTGTGCTCTTAGAGTTCTCATTGCAAACCTCTCTACGGTCGTGCTCCCCATTGATAACACCTTGGACAACCCCAGGCCCTAGCATGACTTTCCCAACATTTAGGGAGTCAACGAATTGGGGGACTCTTTTGGAACACTGTTAGAATATGTTTGAAAAATACACATGGGTCCAAGTATGTTAGAATGACTTCGAGCCCTATTTGATAGTGTTATTTGTTTGGCGAGCGCATATGGTCATGTACCTGCGATGTAGGCAACAACCAACCTTGTAAACCAATACCATATCTCTGGTGTCATTTGTGATTTCGTATAAATGTCTGGATATATCCCATGTCGTCCTACTAAAACTAAACACAAGCTTAAGATGAAGTGGTATTTTGAGAAGCTTCAGATTACGAGAGCGTCACTCTATGGCCTTGTAACATCCACAGATGCATGGCAGGGGCATTTACAGTGCAATGTCATTAGTTTTTCAAATGGAGTGGAACACAAGGAGCGTATGAGACATTTAGTAAACATGTAACAACAAAAAAATCATTACAAATTTATTTAAGCATCATGAGAATTTTGTGCATCTAAAAATACACGTTTCCAAATGAATTGGTGCTTAACTCTAGACCTTCTAGCATCATGTGCATTTATTTATAGTTAAAATTAACATATGCCTAGCTCAGCCAAGGCCGAGCACTGCCCGACTTATCGGATCGACTGACAAGACAACTCACAGACATAGAATAATTGTAGCGCTCGTGCACTGATGATACGGTCTCGTTGAGTTCGTGAAAAATGAACCCAAAAAGTATTACATCCAATCTTTTAACAGATGCCTAGAGCATTAAATGTAAGTAAATAGAAAAAATAATTGCACAGTTTGATTAAAAAGTACGAGACGAATTTTTGAGTCTAGTTAATATATGATTGGATAATAATTACTAAATACAAACAAAAAGTGTTAGAGTAGCCGAACCCAAAATACTTCACCAACTAAACACGCCCGTAGAGTCATTGCACAGCCAGCCAGTTTGGTGGAACTCTGTCACCTACGGCGGACTGTAAACATGTTGACACTGCGTTGTCGCGCGCTCGTGCTGACGAAGCATCCGTCATTCACGCCACGTTGTTTGTCAGATCACCGCCAAAACACGTGTCCCTTGCAATCTGCCTTGCCGTCCACCTCTCCCACCCATGGCCTCACTCATCAGCCCTCTCCCTCACCCAAAACCCACTAGCTCTCCCCCGCCTCTCTCGTTCCCCATTCTCACGTTGAGCCAGAAGAGAGGAGAAAGAGACGAGAAAAGAAGGGAGAATGAGAAGAAGGAAGAGGAAGGGAAGGAAGGACCTGCTGCACCTCACCCATGCCAGACGCCATAATGAGTTTTTAATGCTTTGTTGTTTCTCCACAGTAGTATGCTATGAGAGAGCGTCACTCTACATGGTGGACTTTGCTTCTATATAGTGCTCTTATTATTGTAGTAATTAATCATAAGTTGGGTACCTACATCTTTTTTAAAAAAAACGTCAGTCAAACGACACTATTAGGAAGCTTTCACTCTGCTAAAAAAATGGTGCGAGGAAGCTTCACTGGTTTTGTCAGACGGCTCCGTGTGAACACTGGGAAGCGGTAACCATAAGATTTTAACTTACAACGATGAATATGGTATTCGTTGAAGCGGTCTTCACTAACTTAGTTAATTCCCAGAAGGAACAAGTCCAAATTAAAGCCTGTTGCATGCTTAATTAGCGATGATGTCATAAGAAAACCATCTTGCAGCGAGTTCATTCCAAATATATATAAACAAATTGAAGTTCAATATTCAATGTTTACTGTTTTGCAGTAGTATAAACAAATATGTATCATTTTGACTTAATTTTACCAGTAACTCAATCGAGAAATGGCTTACTCAAACA
Organism: Hyparrhenia diplandra; assembly: GCA_015847255.1. NCBI lineage: Eukaryota > Viridiplantae > Streptophyta > Magnoliopsida > Poales > Poaceae > Hyparrhenia > Hyparrhenia diplandra. The sequence continues at coordinate 300,427 of JADLZK010009811.1, forward strand.
CGAGGATTAACTAACTAGTCAAACATTCTTCGCAAAAAAAAAAAAAAAAAAAAAAAAAAAAAAAAAAAAAAAACACTAGTCAAACATAGCCACAATCCTATATCTGTTTTGACGCGTAAAGCGACTTGTTCCAGTACGTCTGCATGCCATGCACCTGCAACCCAAAAAGAAACACGGGATGACGCATTCTAGGAAGACTTTTTCTAGCCTAACCTCTCCTGCATGCAACACAGGTTTCTAATCTCCCTATAAATACCAACCTCCCCTCACGCTTTGTTATCACAAATCACAAGCTAGCACACCAAAGCAATCCCTTGGCTTTTGGATACCTCATCAGCCAACGCTTCTCATATCTCAAAGCCTCAAACCATTCTCTCTCATTCCATTCCTACTATTAACACCGAACGCAGACAAATGACGACAAACACATTCCTCCTAGCAGTCCTCTTGTCTTTGTCATGCTTTCATGCAATTGCCTCTGATCCAAGCCCTCTCCAAGACTTCTGCGTCGTCGATAAGATGTCTACAGGTATATACATATATAACTATTTTTACATTTACACAGCGCCACATCAGCTAGCTAACTATCATGTAGTTAGCAACACACAGATGTTGATAAGATGTTAACAATTTACATAGGTCATCATCAATTCGCAAAAAAAAGTCATCAGTTCTGTCTAGTTAGCTAATTAATTATCATGCATGTAGACCACCATGTATATACATTTTTTCTAACTTACTATTGTTGCAGTGCGTGTGAATGGGTTCCCATGCAAGGACGCAAAGGATGTTGTTGCTGAAGATTTCTTCTTCGAAGGCCTTCACATGGCAGGCAACACAACCAACAAGCAAGGCTCTGTTGTGACACCTGTGAACGTGGCTCAGATTGCCGGGCTCAACACCCTGGGTATCTCTCTTGCCCGCATCGATTATGCACCCTTTGGTCTTAACCCTCCTCACACACATCCACGGGCCACTGAGGTATTGACCGTGCTAGAGGGCTCCCTTTACGTCGGCTTTGTCACATCAAACACGGACAACAAATTGTTCACAAAGGTTCTTAAAGAAGGAGATGTGTTCGTGTTCCCTGAGGGATTGATCCATTTCCAATTCAATTATGGAACAAAGAGCGCTGTGGCCCTTGCAGGATTGAGTAGCCAAAACCCAGGAGTGATCACTGTGGCCAACGTTGTATTTGGGTCCAAGCCATCCATCTCCGATGACATCCTGGCCAAGGCTTTTCAAGTCGACAAGCATATTGTTGACCGTATCCAAGCTCAGTTCTAGAGAACATGCATGCAAGCATACATTGTGGCTTGTTAATTATATATGTACACATTTAAGATTCTTTGATTCTTTAGTTTTGTTAAATATATCTGCACACATTGAGGATTCTTTGATTCTTTAGTTTTTGTTTTATTATTTAAAATTTATGTCAGTTGGATACGATTTTGTACTTTTCGTATGAAAACAATATCTTCGATTTGTTTCCTATGTCAAAACCTAATCTTGTTTGAGTACCATCCTATATATGAAGTATGTGCCATCTTCTAATATTGGAACATGATTTGAATTCTAAACGAATCTTGTGGGGACGTCTTGGGGGCCCACAGTTCGGGTTATATATTTGTATTTGACAATAGTTAGTTTGTGCTTTAAATACATATTGTAAGTCTCACGGGAAGAACTAATGACTCAATGTGTTCCCAATGTTTTATAAACTCTCCACACATAGTGAAGATCATAGGATGGCACCTATGCATTTTTCACCTAAAAATTTGTGTCTGGTGTGTTCAATCTTTATTCATTGGCATTTATGAGGCATTGCCCAAACAATAACCAAGGTGTCCACAAAAATGAAATCGCCCCATAAAATGTCTAAGGATTAATTTTCAAAGGAAATCAATTTCATTTACCGAGGTGATCTAACTCGCCTCGCAAAATCGATTTATAAAGGTGAACATAACCTAAAAATCTATTTATGAAGGCGGGTTTCTTATGAGGATTATTTGTGTTATTGTGGTCGAGCCCACTACCCGTTAGTGAGACCCATATGAACCTGGTATTGACTAGGAATACATATATGGAAGAGAAACATTGTTTCAAACTCTTCTAGACCCCTTTTCCTAGCAATTGACAAGTCCTCAATGGCTATAGCGGTGAATAACTTCATAAAAAATCTATAAAACACTTGGAGCAACTAATTTGTCAATTAGAAAGCTAAGCTTTTCTGCTCTAGCTCTAATAAGTGTTGCAAGCCACCTATCCAAGCAATTCTAGTATATTATAATCTCCACCGCACGCACAAAATCTGTGTCACTACTTTTATTCTATTGAGCTAGAAAGAGACCAATTACACTAGCAAAATAAGCTACTCAACTTGAGCTAGTACTACACAAGATATGAACTATGAAAGCAAATACAAGAGTCATAGAGTGATTATACCAAAATCGGGCAAGCGAGATGATCCAATCACAATATGAATACCAAAATGAATACCCAAGGGAGACAAGGTAACACAATGACTTCCTCCCGAGTTTCACCTGCTTCCTAGCAAGCAAGTCCCCGTTGTTTTGACCTAGACATTGGGATTTGGTGGCTAATATGTGCTTCACAAACCTAGTCCAATAGTTTGACACCACAAGAACCTACCCACAAGGGAGGTAACTCAATGACACAAAAAGTTTACAAGAGCTACCTTTTGCGAGTCTCACGCGGTGAAGGCACAATACCCCTCATAAGCAATTGATTAAAGGCCGGAAATAATCACCAATTCTGCTCACATGATCCTCCAACCTCCGAGCCAGCTAGGTGACAACACCAAGAGTAAATAGTTTGCCCACTGTTACGGGGGTCCAAGAGAATGTCCATGGCCAGCCACCAAATCTATTTGTAGACCAAAAATCAAATGTAGTTGATACCCCCTTTGGACAAACACTCCATGTGATTACCAAATACGGTGGTGGGGTACCATGGCATCCGCAACCCCTAGACCATTGACAACTCCTGACCACCAATGGTCAGATCCACTAGCCATTGGTGGGGTGGTCATCGGACACACTCTAACCCACGAAAAACATGACATGTGGATAATTAGGGCGGTGCACTGCTACACCCTTGTGGTGACCACGACGATGGCCAGCCCTACCTTAGCTGCAAAGTAGTCCCTCTAGATAAAAGATACAGTGGCCATGGTGGTATGGTGTTGCACCTCGGATATGACAATGCCCATCTATGCTACTCTAGATGAGGTCGACTTGGGCATCATACATCCTTGTTCGGTGTAGCACCCACACCCTAGTGATGCCCATCCCGAGCTCAAATGCCAAGTTAGCTACGGTTTTGATCCACGATTTGATACAATTGGCAAAGATAACCTCTATTTACAAGTGATGCTAACTCTCAATGTTTTTACAAACATGTCTTGAGCTTTGTTAGCATTTTTAAAAGTGTTTTATAAAACATTTTTCACATGCTTATTGAAACCTATGACTAGGCCCAAATGCAATGCATGTGAAACAACACCTAGTGGCACTAGATGAGCGAATGGTCATGTCAAATTCCATCTTAATAGTATGGCCATCTGTCTTGAATGTGGTCACATTCTTTATAATTTTTGACCACTAAAACAAAATCCTATCATATACCTTTTCCTTGATTTCTATGGGGTTTTTTTCTACTATTTCATTTCCAAATGTGGAGTACTTGATTCATCATTTCTCCATCTCCATCACCATGGACACCATAGCCCCATCACTTGGTATGTACCAACCTTGTTGAATAATACTTGATCAATGACAAAGGTTAATAGACTTAGGTGTCATTAATTATCCAAAACCAAACTTGGGCATATAGCTACGTGGATGTGCCCATCTCCCCTCCCATTTGTAAGTCCCAGTTGTGCCCCTCTCCCAACCCCTCCCCTCCCCTCCTAGCGGAGCCCCACCCAGTGGCACCTCTCACCTCTCATATGCCCCCTCCAATCAAGCTCCCGACTGCGGTAGCCCTGCAATGATGGTGAGCATGGATCCAGGTGCATCACCTCAAAGCATGTGCTGGTGAAGGTAGGTAGACTATGACACCCAACGATAGATCCAAGCTGATCGCTCCCCTCGCTGTAGATCATGGCTACCGAGCCCTCCGACTAAAAATCCATGGCGGCCGCTCTCCCCGTAATGGAGCAGGCGAGCATGATGGTGGTGGTGGTGAATTCAAGCAACTGTGTGTGCAAACAGATTGACTAGTGGCGGCTTTGAAGGTCCTAGATCTGGTGGCGGCTCTAATGGGCCCCTAATTTGGTGTCGGAAACTCCCTTCTCACCCCATGTGAACCCACCAAATCCGGTGAAGGGCGGCTAGATTTAGTGAGCGGTGGTGAGAATGTGTGGATCCATCATCCGTGGCACTAATCTCGCGGGCCCGTGGGCCGAACTCAACGGGTTTGTCCATGGGTGTTCTTTTTTCCGTTGGATTTATGGAGGCGTGGGGTCTGCATTAATGCAAATCTTTGGGTATAGACAATTGCTTTCACAACCTACAAAGAAACCTAAAACGACCGCCTGCGTTAAGATTTGTGTAGTAGTGTTTGGAGTAGTTGATTAAGAGAATGAACTATTCTAGAAACCGGAGAGATCTAAGAAATTTTCAAACATGTTTTTTTTTGCATTAATCGATGACAAACAATGGGAAGGTGGATATGAAGGCCTTCGTAAGATTTGTGTAGTAGTATTTGGATTAGTAGATGAAGACAATGAACTATTCTAGACACTAGAGAGATCTTGGAAATTTTCAACCATGTGTCTCAGTATAAATTGATGACAAATAGTAGGAAGATGAATATGAGGAATGAAGCTACCGTGGGAAGAGAGGTTGCCTTTGAAAATTGGTTGCCTTTGAAAATTAAGATCTTTCATGGATGCTTGGGCTTGATAGAGTTTAATTAAACTATAGAGCAGCAAAAGAGGAGGAAATGCATCTGAAAAGCGCAAATATTGTGGAGTGTTGGAAACTATAAATCATCTTTTCATTAATTGCAATGTTATGCAGGTTATTTGGGCATGGGTTAGAGTTAGTTTGAGGTAGAATGAGAGACCTATCTTTGTCACTCATTATCAAGACATGATGGGCATTGTATAGAGGTGGCGACCAAGGAGTTTTTCCTTTATTATTTTAGTATGTGTGGTGTGGATTCTATCAGAAGTTAGGAATGATCAGGTGTTTAATAATATTGTGATCAAATCTCCAAATATGATTGCTTACAAGGTTGTTTGGTTTTTGATGCAGTGGAAAATGTAAAATGCGGAAGTTGCAGGAAGGACTGAAGGCATGATGATGTGAGGATGTCGTCGGATACTTTTTCATTCATATGTGATATAGTTTTTCTCAGCCTTAGGTCGTGTGGTAGATTAAGCTAGTTAATCGTTCCTTTTTGTGGTTGTCGTTTTAGATGTGCGAGAGGTTAAGGAGTTTTTTTTTTTTTTTTTACTAGAAAGACCGTGGAGGAGATCCCCACGGTACTAAAGTTTTATAAATTTAGAATGAAAAGAGAGTTTTTACAATGGGGGTTAACTGAAGGCATCTATCCACACACAAAAGGATGACTTTAGGTCACATTTGAACCTAATAGACTGAAGATTACATTGAAAGTTAAAATTTGCTAACCGGGTATTGTTGGGTTGCTTATGGTGGAAAATTTTATCATTCCTAATCCTCCAAATTTGTTAAGGGCGCTATTAGTACCAGCTCCATGAAAAGGGCAGATTGAGTCTGCTTATGCTTGGGCAAAACATACATTGGAAGTGTCCTATCTTCTTAGGCAATTGCTACGGTACTCCCAAATGATTGTGGACCGTCCATTATTGTTATAAAGATAAGATGGACTACCAGATCTTAAAAAAAAACATTCGGTTAGGAAGCTTCACTGTTTAGTACGCTGCAGATGGTAGCTGCCGTTGGCTTCCTGTCCGACGGCTTTGTCCTCTGTGTGAACACTGGGATCCATACAACAGATAATTAAGCTTAGAACGATGAATACTAAGTCATTGTTGACGCGTAAAGCGACTTGTTCCAGCACTTTGCTTTCTGCTGGCTGCATGCCATGCACCTGCAACCCAAATGAAACACGTGATAACGCATTCCAGGAAGACTTTTTCCTGCCTAACCTTCCCTGCATGCAACATAGGTTCCATCTCCCTATAAATACCAGCCACCCCTCACGCTTTGTTATCAGATCACAATCAATCAACATTTCTCTCCCAGAGCGATAAGCCTGACAGCATCAAACCATTTCGCTTTCATTAATTCCTGTTAACAGGAGCAGAAGACGCAGATATGGCGACTCATGCCTTCTTGCTGGCTGCAGCCCTCTTGGCTTTGTCATGCTTTCAGGCCATTGCCTCTGATCCAAGCCTTCTCCAGGATTTCTGTGTTGTCGATAAGGTGTCTACAGGTGTATATCTACATAATTACTGTCTATACTTTTGCATATATAGGTCATCTTGTGTCCTGTTAGCTAATTATCATATAGTAATATTAACAAACTAACTATCACCTATATACATTTGTTCTAACTTAGTATTATTGTCGCATACAGTGCGTGTGAATGGGCTCCCATGCAAGGATGCAAAGGACGTTGTTGCCGATGATTTCTTCTTCCAGGGCCTTCACATGGCAGGCAACACAACCAACAAGCAAGGCTCTGCCGTGACACCAGTGAACGTGGCTCAGATTGCTGGGCTCAACACGCTGGGCATATCTCTTGCCCGTATCGATTATGCACCATTTGGTCTTAACCCTCCTCATACAAATCCACGGGGCACTGAGATATTGACCGTGCTCGAGGGCTCCTTTGTACGTCGGCTTTGTCACATCAAATCCGGAGAACAAGCTGTTCACAAAGGTTCTTAACAAAGGAGATGTGTTCGTGTTCCCTGAGGGATTGATCCATTTTCAATTCAATTATGGAACAAAGAGTGCCGTGGCCATTGCAGGATTGAGTAGCCAAAACCCTGGGGTGATCACAGTGGCCAACGCTGTATTTGGTTCCAAGCCAACCATCTCTGATGACGTCCTTGCCAAGGCTTTTCAAGGCGACAAGCTAACTGTTGACCGCATCCAAGCTCAGTTCTAGAGAACATGCAAACATATATACATACTAGTTTGTTAATTATGTACGCATCGAGGATTCCTTTGATTCTTTGTTTGTGTTTTGTTGTTAAAAATAATTAGCTAGTGTGTAGTGTTGATTGGATACGTACGACTCTGTATTTTTCTTATAAAAAGAAATATGTTCCAATCCATTCGTTTCTTAAGTGAAAATAATCTTATATCCTGTTTGAGTACCATCCTAGATATAAACTGCATCTGGCCATTTCTAGCTACAGCTCGACCATTTTCCTTTCTGAGATGGGCTACCTATATATGATATATCCACACACTCCACCTCGACGCCTTCAGCCTTTAGCTATCCACTTCGAGCTTTCAGGGGCCACATACTGTATTTTAGGGATGATGCTTATTTAGAAGTTGACTGAATTCACTAGTACTCCCTTCGTTCCAATTTATAATTCGTTTGACTTTTTGAACCCTAAGTTTGATCACTCATCTTATTCAAAAAATTGTGCAAACATAGTTAAGTTTAAGTCATTCTTGAGGACCTTTTGTTAATAAAGCATTCCACAACAAAAGAAGTTCCATATTAAAGGAGGTGGGCAACCCCAACAGCCTCCATCAGAAGGCCACGCTTATGGATTAGTGGAGGCGGTTGCTTTTTGCCCGCCTCCAAAAAACAATTAAAAACACAAAAAAGGCAAAAAGCCCACAACACGAACTGAGCCTGGTTTGTGGCGCCACCACCTCCGCTGCAGAGGACCGGAGTTCAATCCACTGTCGCCGAACCTACCCCGTCAGTGTTGGATCCAACATCCACATCGCCACCGTCTCTAGACGGATCCGGCCTCTCCCGCCACATCTGGCGTTGATGGAGGGGGGAGCAGGCCACCGCCACTACAAGGAGGAGGAGCGTGCGTCGGATCCACGCCTTGGGAGGCAGAGGGTACCCACCATGGTTGAGTAGAGAAGCTCCGCCAGATCTGGCCTCTCCCGGCCGTGCCACCGCAGCCGCAAGGAGGGAGGAAGAAGCCTACCGTGGTGGATCCAGCCGAGGGAGGGGAGGCATGCCGGCCGCCATGTCCTGTGAGGAGGAGAGAGGGACGGCCCCGCCCGCCGTGGAGAGGCTAGGGCACGCCGCCGCCATCCGTCGCAAATAGTAGGGAGCGAGGAAGCTTGTTGCAGCCGGATCCGAACTCGTTGGTGCCGCCACCCCCTCTCTAGGGCCATGCGCCGCCATGGTCTGCTCCTCCTAACCAGCGTTGTGGACCCTCAATGACCATGCCATCTGAGGAGAGCGGAGGATAGTGAGAGCAGGTTGAACAAGCTTGGCTTATAGCGAAGCCTAATTGATGGGGACGTGATGCCCGATCTTCCGTCAAGTTACGATAACTATCATTTTGGTGGAACTCGACACACCGATCCGGCTTCATATCGAAAAGACCCGAACCCTGCAACCTTAGCACCGACGTTCCTCAGGTTATCAACCGTGTCTCCAACCGGTCGACCTCGCCAAGAAGGCTAATCCTTGCCTGCGAAACGAAGAACACAAGCAAGAACTCGAAAGAACGCAGCTCTGAATTTTGGGACAAACTGAAGATGATTGATTAAGCACTCGAGTTGGGGTTTCACAAACCGATGAACGGCGACTGTCAATGGACAGAATTAATCTAAGCAAAACCCCCCAAACCCTAACTTGGGCGACGGCTACTGATATATAGAGTTTAGGGGCGTGCAAGACCCCCTGGACGCGCCCCTATTGGGCTCCAACACGATACATGGCCCAAAGACCAAAATACGGTGGCGCAGCACCAAAACAGATTCTGGACGCCATAGTGTTTCGACGATTCCCGTGGACTCCTGACGAATTTGGACCTGATACTGGTTCCATTGGAAGCATCTTGAAATTATCTTTCCAACGATATAAAGATCGGCCCAAATCGAAGCCTCGTATGTGACCTCGGCGTCGTTTTTTAGTGCAGGCTGTCCCTAGACTCCGAAACCGACTTGAACTCGAATCGGTTTGGGCCTCCATCTTGACTCCAACGCCGTGGCTGCTCCTCCACGCCTCCAAGTCATTCTCCAAGTCCTTGCTGGTCCTCTCGTTGATTCCTAAGCATAACAAAGTCATTAAGTAGCAATCTATTCTCAAGTTCATCAAAAGAATTGCTTAGGAACGAGCTCACCTGTAAATTTAGTTGTCATGCGCGAGCTCTTGTGATTGGACCGTGAATGTTTAGCGGAGGATCATCTTGTGCATCCGAAGAAGTGATGTCCTCATCACTAATCAGCTAGAGCCAAGCACGATAGCCAGGCCATACAACAATCTAATCTCTCCTTCTATTATAAATATTGTTCTTTATTATGTGCAGGACCACAGCCTTGTCTACTGTGGCTAGCTGTTGGCAGGCGCATGCATGGTTTCACAGCAACAAAAGCGCAGGACCATGGGTGGTGGTGGGAGCCAGAACCACGAGAAGTGTGCAACAGCTCGGCGCCTGAAACATCGCCAAGCTGCTTTCTCTCCTCTATTGTCTCTCTTCCACCTAGGCATTTGTTGATGTGTCTTTGCTATAAGTCAAGTTGATGTGTATTATTGTACCTGCGGGGAGAGGGGAGAGAGGGAGGGAGCCGCGGGCGCTGGGGAGAGGGCCCACACGCTCAAGCTCACGGGGGCGCCCCTATCAGGCCCACTGTTGATTGTGGTATTGAGTCAATCAAAGATACACTCGATCTAATATTTTATTTTCTCCAAACGCCGCCTCTTTCAAGTTTCAACCCCTGTTCTACCAGCTTCTGGATGTAGTTTGCCAGCAACATGTATTCTAGGTAGGTTAGCCCTTGCCTATTAGGCACGTCTCTCCGATAGTCCTTCCCAGCAGGCGTTTGAAGCACTACGTGAAATACCTACTGTAGGGGCGGCTGGCGATGCTCTATAGGGGCGGTTTTGCCAGCCGCCCCTAAACAACCGTTCCTACAGTGGTCGCCCCTACTGTATGAGCCGCCCCTACAGATATATTTTAGAAATCACATTTTCAAAATTAAAAAAAATAGCAAAATATTTTTTTCAAATTGAACGAGGCCCTCACCAGTCAGCCACCAACAGTCCCCACACACAGTCATTTTTCATACTTTTTGCAAATGTTGCGGCCGTAGGGATTCGAACCCGTGTCCATATCTCATTCCGCTTCCCCACATATTATACAAATCCGAGTGAAAGTTGACTATTTGAGGCCCTAAACAGATTCAAATCAAAAGTGGTCAATTAAAAGTTTAAGAACTTTTCAAGATCTATAATTTTTATTTTGGGTGTCTCTCCATCCGAGGTCGTTTACAAAATTTGAATTTCAAATTTGAGACATTTAAACATAGCTTTTGCATGACTAGATAATTTCAAACTAAAAAAAGTGGTCAACTACAAAGTTTCATGACTTTTCAAGATCTACAATTCTTATTTAGAAAGTTTTTTCCATCCGAGGTCATTTGAAAATTTCAAATTTCAAAAGTTAGACATTCAAACCCACATTTTGAGGCATCAAATAAAGTCAATTCAAAAAGTGTTCAACAACAAAGATTCATAACTTTTCGAGATCTACAATTCTTATTTAGGAAGTTTTTCTATCATAGGTCATTTTAAATATATATATATATATTAGTGTCTCATTTCAAAATTCGGCAACCCATAGGGACGCCTCATACCACAATAGGAGCGGCTCAAAACAAAATTCGTCCCTACTCAAAAAGGGGGCGTTCCCATAGTATGCATTTGTAGTAGTGAAGGTTTGACCTCTAGTATAGGAATGACATACAATACCGGTTCCTAACCCCCCTTTGGTCCCGGATTCCCAAGGGATTGCCCATCGGGACTAAAGGTCCTCCCTTTAGTCCCGGTTTGGGCAACTGGGATTAAAGGGGCACTTCTTGTCCCGGTTCATAATACGAACCGTGACTAACCTGATTTGCATGCCGGACCTCCATATCCACATTTTTGTTTTGATTTTAATTTTTAATATTTGTTTTTTTATTTCAGTTGTTGTTGTTTCTTTGAAATTACAAAGTTTAGACCACCAATTCACAAGGTAGCTACACAAATATTGGTATATATATATATATATATATATATATATATATATATATATATATATATATATATATATAAGAAAGTCATTACACACAAGATATGTCCACCTCCAAAGTCATTAATCCAAACAAAGTCATTACAAATAAGTTTTAAACAACTAAGAACAGTTTTATTACAACTAATAACTACAAGACTAACTCAAACTCCTAAAATTTCATGACGTCGTACCACGTACTCCGAGAAGTGTAGGTCATTGATTTCATACAAGCGAACACAAGCGATGTAGTTTAAGGTATTTATTAGTGCACTCTCCTTAGCTTCACAAACCGTTCACAAGGTATACTCACTATAATGAGCAAAGTGGTCCAAAAGTTCCTTTAGTCACCACAATTTTTTCTTGGATTCCCTCTCGTAGTTTGAACAATTTCATTATATTGCCATGTAAAGCCACCCAATTGATAAAAGGCTTGGTTTAGAATGGCTTCATAACTACAACCCGCGTATGTTAAGTTATGTGCCGCACTCGTAGTGTTAAAAAAAGTGGCATAAATAGATAAACATATAAATGAATCAAAATTTAGACGATATAAGTCATGAAACTAACCACATCATTTATCTTTGTTGGCATAAATAGATTCACAAAATGTACTAATATCATGGTGAAGGCCCACTTTTAAAGAACTGGTTCTAGTGGAGGAGTATCTTGGAATATTGTACCTAATCCTATCAAGTGCCTTCAGACATTCTTGCACAAAGATATTTTTGTGCGCTAATAATGTGAAATTGGCCAGTGCCCATCCGTGAGATGTATAGGATTTGACCCTGTTGGTTACTAGTTAGAATGGTGAAACCAACTCTACACTTGAAATGACCATTCTCCAAAGAGATTATGTCAACTTGAATGTACTTGAACCCCAAAATGTTGAAGTGTCTCTCTCAACCATGGTATAGGTTCAATTGTCTCCATTTAACAAGTATATATCAGAACAAAAAATATGCTTGGATATCTCTGTAAACTATGGTATATATAGGTATTTCTTACTATGCTTGGTTATGGGAAGTTTGCCCTCGTCAATATTGGTTCGAAGCCCAACTCAATTGCATAATAGTTAGCCGGGCACATCCGGTGTAGGTAGGTTTCTAGCCATCTTAACATAGAAAGAGATTCAGAGGTCGGGGGAACTATTGGTGTTTGTTCCTTTAAAGCAATTTCAACCTTGTCAACAATCGGTTCAAATAAATAAGAAAACAAGCATCATGTAAACAAAAAAAAACTATTTAAATCTTGTCAATAATCGGTTCAAGTAACACAATCAGTTTATGCATTGACAAAAACAGAACAAGCTAACAAAACACTATAGTTTTAGATTTTACAATCAAAATCTACATCCAAAGGCTACATTAGATTAAAGTAGCGACATCGAAGGCGCATAACGCGGAGGACGGCGGCGGTGGCGCGGGCATAATGAGGCGGACGACGGGCGGTGGCACGGCGGGGAGGATGGCGGTTTCAGATTTTACAATCAAAAATCTACATCCAGAGGCTACATTAGATTAAAGCGGTGACATCGTAAGGCGCATAACGCTGAGGACGATGGCGGTGGGCGCGGCGGCAATGAGGCGGACAATGGTGGGGGCACGGCGGTGGATGGCACGGAGGACGACGGCGCGGGCGCGGCTGGGATGCGGAGGACGACGACGGGCGCGGAGGGCGACGACGTGGGACGACGCGGACGACGCTGGGGATGACACGGCGGCAGTGCGGTGGTGAGGGCGGAGGACAACGGCGTGTCGACGGAGGAGAGGGCGGCGGCGGCACGGGTGGAGATTTGGAGGTCGAATGGAGGCACAATTTATATTTCTTTTGCTTTTGTACCGGGTTGCAATACAACCTGGGACTAGAAGCCTTTCAGTCCCCAAGGTTGATCTACCACCCGGGACTAAGCCCTACCCTTTAGTCCCCAGGTTCGAGACAACCCGAGAGTAAGCCAAAATTTTTAGCGCTCCCCAAACCCTCCTATTTTTCTTTTGTTTCCCAGACACCCCTCGCCCAAAAAAAAAAAATATATGGATTTGGGTTTCTAAAAATCCAGAACAAAACTTTTAAAAAAAAAAGATGCACTTTGATGTAAACAAAATATCATTTATGATAAGCGCACAATAAATTACATATACATCGAACAAAGACTTTAAAAAATTATATATATGATAACAAAACCTTTATAAAATAGGTCAATGTTATCATAAGTGTACAAACACATTAAAAATAAACCACCTTAGTAGAACTCTTGTAGCATCTAACTACAAAAGTTACCGAGGCAACCACGTAACGAGAGTCACGCCGAGAGGAGTTGGTCGGCGGCACACCAAATGAAGTTCCTGCGGTGCGGTTCGAATTATCTTCAAAGAAGTCCATTAGTTCTTTTCGTCTAAAAAGAACATTAGTTCTTCTAGGAAGTTCATTAGTTCTTCTAAGAAGTTCATTAGTAAACTTCTTTCGAGTCTTGGCGTGACTCTATCTTCAGTAGAACTCTTCTAGCATCTATTGTGTGCACCACTTTGGTGAACTACAATTGTGTAACGATATTTTATGCGTGCAAGGGGCTTTGTCCTACAGAGTGGTCATATCTGTATACATAAAAGATTGACAAATCAATTATATATAATAAATAAAAATAAACATAACATATATGATAAATGAGAGATATATATATTAATTAAACATCAATTATATTTATGATAACCAAAATCTTAAACAAAAATTACATATGTGATAACGAAGATCTTGAAAAAAGTTACATATATGATAACGAAGACCTTTATAACATAGGTTAATGTTATCGCCAAAGTGTACAAACACATTAAAATAAACCACCTTAGTCGATCTCTTGTAGCATCTAGCTACAAAGAAAATTATTGAGGATGTCAATTTGAGCGTCGCCGAAGGCTATGACATCATCTACCGGAGGCTATGACATAGTCTCCAGGGGTTATGGCATTGTATATATTGATGTCACAGCCATTGCAATCTTGACGCCCATCGGTGCCCAACAGTGGAGAGCAAAGCTGCAGGATCCACATCTACATCCACTGTCCGGCATCACTCCAGAGGAGACACGCAGATCTTCTCTACTTGGAGGATGCCATATCTCTTGTGAAATATAAATCCGAGTCTACACTCCACGGCCTACTACAACACCGGATGACTCGCCAATCTAATGGCTTTTCTAACCTTCGGCGTTGCTCTATAATCGGTAGAGCTCTTCTAGCATCTATTGTGTGCACCATTTTGGTGGACTACGACATATAACGATATGTGCACATGGAGGGCTTTCTCCCAAACAGAGGCCATATCTATGTGTACAAAACATTGGCAAACATAGAAAATGTGTCAAATATATTACAACCATCATACTTAATGTGTCTAGATAATGTGTAAAGATACATACATGAATACTAAATGATGTACAAAAAAACACCATGGAATCTACCACAAATTTATATATCTATGAACAGAATATGGAATGATCTACACATTTAGCATTGAAAGATTGTAAGATGAAGTAGACAACCTTCACAATATGTAGATGAAGCTCACTAAGCTCACGCCTTGAGCAACAACTCTCTGTCCCTCACGATGAACACACGCGAGCAACAACAAGTAATAATTGAGCTGTGTTGGCCGTTTGGGGGGAGAGGGAGTCGGGGCTACATATAGCTAGGGCAAACTTTCAATCCGGGTTAGTATTTATAACCGGTACTAAATGATGGAGCACTAGTTCCGGGTTCACCCCTGACCCAGGATAAACAATCCTAGTCCCGGTTTGCAACAACAACCGGGATTAAAATTATACCACTAATCCCGGTTCGAACCACCCACCGGGACTAAAGGTCTCTGCTCTAAAAAGTCTACTCCACTATCTGTTGGGCAGGAGTAGTGTAGGGGATTTTAGTCCCGGGCCCAAAATGGTCGGGACTAAAGCTCTTGGATGGAAAGTCGTTTCTCTTTGGTGGACACGGCGGAAATTGAAGCCCTGTTATATCTCTGCATATATAATCCCTTTGCAAAGACTTTTATGCACAAATCAATTAGTACTATCCTTAATCATGCACAAATCCATCGGGGAGTAAGAGCTCACCACAATGACACAACCAGATCTGGGCATCAAAAAGGCGAAGGAGCACATCAATGACGGAACCAGGACTACGGCGGTCGCCTGCAGCCGCACCGCCGCAGCCACGCCCTATCGCCGCCGCCGCCGCCGCCGCAGCCCTGGCTCGCGCCGCCGCCTCGCCGCCCGTGCCGATGGGTTCCGCGCCGCCAGCGCAGCCCTAAGCACGGTCGCGGCGCCACGCGCTCGCCGGCCGCTATAGCTGCACGCCGCCTCGCCGCCCGGATGTCGCAGCCCACAAGCCGGCCGTGGCCTCGAACCGCTAGGTGCTAGGGTTTGGATCGGGTCGGGTGTCGCCGTCGTCCGCGTCGCGTCGGGAATAAGGAGAGAGGAGTACGAACGGAAGGGAGGGAGAGTGACGGACAGAGTATAGGATGGTCTTCGGCTGCATTGGGCCTTCATGGGCAATGGGTATGGTTTCTCCTTGTTTTTTTTTTTTCCTATTTTTTTATATTATATTATACATATATACCTATAACAGTTATTATGAGTATATATTGGCAGGGGTCAAGTTTGTATGCAATTTAAACAATTTTGAAACACATGGTATGTGTGTATACATAAATATATTTATATTTATTTATTATTTTGATACCCAACTCAACAACACATACATATTATTATAACATTTATTTATTGTTATTTATATACACGTTTTTATACTTCTATTATTTGAATGAGGTATCATATATCATATTACTCTACGACGTCCAACAATAACAAAAACTAAACTAGCCATCATAGTTGCATCATCTTTGGAATGAACCGTCACAGATAGCAGAATTCCATGATGATTTTTGAGAATGTCACAATAAAACGTCATGTAAAGCACCAATTCTTGTAGTGTTGCATGCACATCCCGCGGGCCAGCAGGGCGTATGATTATTGTCCCGGGTGTCGTTCATGCATTAGTGATAATACGCTTTTGCATTTCCTAACGGTACGGTGGTGCTGTGTGTGCCTGTCTTTTGCATCCACATAGTAGAAATTGGCTCTAGTTGTCAATCACGAAACACGCCCCACCTGGAGACAAATCAGGGACTGCAACATATTCTACACCTTAAGTTATCATAGATTGATGCACTTGAAA
The DNA here is from genome assembly GCA_015847255.1 of Hyparrhenia diplandra. Classification (NCBI taxonomy): domain Eukaryota; kingdom Viridiplantae; phylum Streptophyta; class Magnoliopsida; order Poales; family Poaceae; genus Hyparrhenia; species Hyparrhenia diplandra. Next base: position 316,876 of record JADLZK010009811.1, read on the forward strand.
GAAACTGTACTCCATCTGTTACGTCTCTAGCAATAAGTCGTATGTCATGATGTGTTGACTTGTTCAGACCTAACCTGACGAATGTACATATCAATTGCTGTCGTCACATCGCATGTAGTACATAAATAATATGCATGCTGCAAATACATATCCATCTTTAGCGCATGCGATGCTGCCAAATGCCAATTGGAAGACTCGTTCCAAAGCTGGCGAAGCAATCATCGTTCACAAACAAACTAATAATAAAGTCGCCGGCCTGTCCAACAAATCATGCTCCATCACCTCTCACTATAAATACAATCAACTTCGTGCTTAGTGAGGCACACACAAGTCAAGCTGACATATATCTGCAGACCAAACCTGCTTAGTAATTCAGTTGACATAACCAAGGAGAAACAGAGGCCGGCACAGATAGATGGCGAGCCATCATATGCTTCTCCTTGTTTTAGCCATGGCCTGCTCTCGTGCCATTGCCTCCGATCCGAGTCTCCTCCAAGATTTCTGCGTTGCCGATAAGACATCTCCAGGTAAATTCCAATTTATATACCACGTACGCTGATACCAGGTTGCATGCATGACAATATATATGAAGGGCTATACCCATGATGAATGCAGTGCATGTCAATGGACTTGCTTGCAAAGCCGCGAAGGACGTCGCAGCAGAAGACTTCCACTTCTCTGGCCTCCACAAGGCTGGCAACACCAGCAGCAGCAAGCAGGGCTCAGCCGTGACGGCTGTCAACGTGGCCCAGATCCCAGGGCTCAACACGATGGGGATCTCCATGGCCCGCATCGACTATGCTCCCAATGGCATGAACCCACCGCACACCCACCCTCGTGCCACGGAGATCCTGACGGTGCTGGAGGGCTCGCTCTTCGTTGGCTTTGTTACCTCGAACCCAAACAACACGCTCATCGCCAAGGTCCTGAACAAGGGGACGTGTTCGTGTTCCCAAAGGGCCTCGTCCACTTCCAGTTCAACAATGGCAAGGTCCATGCTGTAGCTCTTGCAGGCCTGAGCAGCCAGAACCCTGGAGTCATCACTGTTGCCAACACAGTGTTTGGATCCAAGCCGTCCATTGACGACCATATACTCTCCAAGGCCTTTCAGGTCGACAAAGCTACGGTGGACATAATGCAGGCTCAGTTCTAATATAAAGAAGCATGCAGATCTATCTTGGTGTGGATTATTTGTGATTGCTTATTTGTTCAGCAATTCAATTGTTTTCTAGCTACTTTCACTCACACGTTGTATTGCTATTTAAATTGTATGTTAATTTATATGAATTTGGTGTCATACTCTGTATTACAATCACCGGATCCGGCCCCCACAAACATCTCTTCTATTACAATCCGACCAAGATAGGCGATGTTTTATATAATGACATACACTACTACAAATCTATATATCACTGCCGGTTCAAAATACTCCTTCACCACCGGATTTTGAACCGACAATAGGAAAGCGGTAGTGATGATATTCTGTGAGTATTCGACCCCGGTTGCTCACCCAGCAGTGTTAACCTCTTAAAAAAAAAAAGAATCTTGCAAGATTCCAGGCTGGAGATGCTCGATACATCACCGCCACCGCCACCACCGCTCCCATGCTCACCGCCGCCGCGCCGCGCCGACGCCGCCATCGTGCGGCTGGTCCATCACAATACATCCCAAAACCAATTCATACATCACAGCCACTGCAGTTCATCCACAAATCGTTTTCTCATCACGGACAAAGAAGTGTACAAACATGTCAAAGATGAATCCACTAATTGATTCATACAACATACAGGGAGGGGAGGGGAGGGGAGGGGAGGCCAGGAGGAAAACACCAGGGTGGATCCACACCAAGCCACATGCCAGATCCGGGAGGAAGAAGACGCCAGGGTGGATCTGCGCCAAGCAACTTGCCAACGCCGGGAGGAAGTAGCCACCGGATGGATCCGCCCTTGCATCGCTTGCCTCTTCCCGCCAGGGTGGATCTGCACACGCCACACCGGAAAAACAATCAAGATCCAGAGAAAAATCCCAAGATCTTAAAAATCCAAGAGTAAAACAACCCAATAAAACCACTCACCTGATTCGTGATTTCTCTAGGGAAATCATGCATTTCTACAGAAACGGGGTAGCAAAGTCAGTGAGGACGAGGAGCAGCAGAAGCACCGGGAGGACACTTTTGAAGCAACACGAACCAGAGTGATGGTGGGAAGATGATCCCTGGCCCAAAGCAACACGCGCTCTCACCTTCTTCCCCATTCGCTCTCACGGTGTCGGCCACCCGCGCCCGCGCTCTCGCCGTTGCCGGCCGCCCACCCTCACCTCACGCCGGTCGCCCGCGACCGCGCGCCGTTGACTTCGCCAGCGCTTCGCACCGTTGCCAGCCGCCCAAGCTCGCTTGTGTCAGTCACCTGCGAGCCACGGGGTCACCCGTCCTCGGGCGGTGTGGGGGCCCGAGGGTCGCCGTCGCGCCAGCGCCCGCCCGCCCAATTTGCGCTCTGCCCTTCCTCCGTTTTGGGAAGAGTTGGGGAGTGGGGAATGAAAAATATCTCCAGTGGCATGGAGAGAGAAGGGATGTATGGACGTGAGCGACTTGTCAAGCAGAGTGCATAAATTTTGGGTTCGGGTCTCTTGATCACTGTCGGCTTTGTCCAATATCACCGACACTGATATACATACCGTTGGGTTTCTATACCAGCCCGGCAGTGATATAGATTTTTCACTTCTAGATCTTGGTTAGTCTCGGTTATATTTCTAATTCTGAAGCCTAGAAATGGTATACACAACCGGTTCTCTTTATTTCGGCGGTGATGATGGCGGCAGTGATGTTCAAATCTATAGTACTGTATGGTAGGGTTGGAGTCATACTCTTGTAATCCAACCTCCTCATAAATAAGATAGAAGAGATGCTTTATATAACGACATATATAGATAGCAATGGGGTCATGAGAGATAGGCGATGTTTTGTTGGGATGCTAGAGTAGACATTGTTGCGGTATTGAGGAAGAGTGCCCGTAGTCATGCCCTAGGGATGTAGGTTTCAGCTGAACCTCATTAGCAACTCATGAATTTGGTGTTGTTTGTTATCTTGCATGTTTATCACTACTTCAGTAATTTTAATCAAGGTGGGCATCCAAGAGGGAGGAGGAGGTGGATCCCCACCGCGCCGCCGGATCGGGTCGGGAAGGAGGTAGGTGGCTCCCTCACCCATCGGATCCCCGAGGGGAAGGAGAGAGCTAAGACGGAGGGCCACCGCCACTAGAGTTGTCATGCGTGACGTGGAAGAGCAGGAGTGGAGGCCGAATCCAGCCACCACACCATCGGATCCAGCCCCCGCAACACCGAATCCATGAGGGGAGCTAGAAGAGACCTGAGAGGCGAGCGCCACCCCGGTGTTGTCCATGAGGTGGGGAAGGAGGAGCGTCACCACGAGGAGGCTGGATCTGGCAACCACACCACTGGATCCACCCACCACGCCGTTGTTGACGGTAACCAACTACATATCAAACACCGTCAACATACACCAAAACAACCTAGAAATAGGGTTTATAACTTAACAAATTCCATAGTTTTGGTGTATAATTGGTTTTGCGGGTATAACACAAGACATACACACTTTTGGCCAAAATATAAAAGAAAAGGAATAATAAAAACCATAAATAGAAAAAAGGCCAAAAAAGTGACAAATGGCAAGCCAATGCAACTCACCTCGGATGGGCCACAATTCCACGCTATACACATCAAAGTAGGTCCCAACACGACGAAACAAGACTTCACGCCAAAGTTGGGCCCAGGGGGGAGGCCCGCAGTGGGCGGCACGCACCTAGGGTGCGCCCGCACCTCCACCCCGACAGATCGGGCCCAGCCTTCTCGTGGCGGTACATTAACCCGAGAACGTCGGTGTCGAGGTGTGCCAGGTTTAGTGAACCTCGAAACCGACCATTCTTGGTCGGTTTGGACATAATGGAGGGGAGGTGACATTTTCCAAAGACCCCCCCTCTACTCAAGCTATAAAAGGAGACCCCCTACCTCTTCCTCAACACACAAGCAAGGAGGATCCTACACATTTGAGCAAGAGAGTAGTTTAGACTTCTTTTCATACTTCCAATTCTAGAGAGTGAGAGAGGGAAGAGCTAGAAGAAAGCTTGGTTTCTTCTACCCGGAGTTGTCGGTCCACCCCCGGTGTTCCGCGGTTCCTAGGAGGTCGGAGTGCCGGACTTGTCGGTACCCGCTTCGCTTGTACCTCTACAAGCTACTTACACTTTGGTAAGAAGTTTGTATTTAAACTTTCGGCTTATCACTTTTCAAGCATATTTATCTTAGCGGTTATCAACTTACGGGATTGATAGATCGCTCATTCGTTAGTCCTTGGTGAAGGAAACCTTTGACCGGGAACCTTGGCCAACATCGTGGATCGTGGACCGTGGTGCAAACGTGGTGTTTGGACTAACGCTCACCTATCTTTTGCGTTGCACCCCACGGTCGAGGGGGTAGGCGCAGGTCATGACAGCCTTGTCCGGCCCCTTTGTAATCCCCCCCACGCTCGGGTGTGTTGTAGTGCTAATTGCCGGGAAGCTGCCTAGCTTGGTGCGTTGGTCGGTGCCCGGTAAGGAGATAACAGCCATAGAAATCCCCGCCTCGATAACATAAGCCCATAAAGACACCTCACCACTCTTAGAACTGAACCTTGCCTAGGGTAGACACCGGAAAGAAAGCCCTCTGCATAAACCGGCCCTTGTGAAATTTACTATACCGCTACCATCGGGTGAAGTGCTACAACGGTATTTCCCGCGGCGCTTTGCGGACTTTGTTGCTTTCGCTAAGAAACACCAACGGCCGTCATTGTGGAGTCGTGGTACCGTGGTGGGAAGGAGGAGGTAGTGCCCGATGATGTGGTGGGTGGGAGAAAGGAGGGGTGCTTCCATGGTGGGAGAGGGAGAGGGGCATATTCGACGTGGGCAAGGAGACGGTTCAGACTAGGCATTTGGTTTAAACCACGGTGAGTATTTCTTTTCACGAATCAAGAACCATTAGGTTTACCTAAGAACTAGACACCGATAGGATTGATTTTGGGTTTGTAATTCAGTTTTTGGTTAAAACCGAATCCGACCAAAGTTCTCGTGCACAAATGTAAAACATTCAGAAGTTAGAAACTCAATCCCCCAAAAATTAGAAGTTCAATAGGAAATATCATTGCCTCCCCGGGTCCTTGTGGACCTCGCGCCCGGGCCGCCCCACGCCAAGACTACGTGGCATGTGACCTGCCTCGTGTCCTCACGCACGTCCCCGACGGCAACTCCGCCCATGCCGCACCGCGGCCACATCATGCCACCCACCTCTACACGGCTCCACCCCCCGCAAGTGGAGCTTGTGGCTTGGCCCCTCCGAGCAGGTGCCACGTGCCGCGATAAGTCCCCCCGCAAGTGGCGCTTTGTGGCTTGGCCCTCCGAAAGCAAGTGCCACGCGCTGCATTAAGTCCCCCGCAAGTGGCGCTTGTGGCTTGGCCCTCCGCGCAGGTGCCACGCCGCTGCGCAAGAAGTCCCCGCAAGTGGCGCTTGTGGTTTGGCCCTCCGCCAAGGTGCCACGCGCTGCAAGAAGTTTGGATAGTGTCCGAATGACAGAAGGGGTAGAATGAGTGTGGGGCCCGGTATTTGCTGGTGACCGGAGACGGGCTAGTATCTTTGGTTATGTGATAAAATAGGCAAAGATGGGCTTTGGCGCCTGATCCGGGGTTTGGAGGAAGCCACTAAATGCTGAAGTCTACAATTTGGCCAAAAGGTTAGTTCGGTTTCTTTGGTGAATTGGTTTGGTTTGGAGTAAAACCGAAGCCGGATCCAGAAACCGAAATTCCCCGAAACTGAACCAAAAAAAAATCAATTAACCGATGTGGTTTTATAACACAAACGCTTCAGTCGTTTAATAAAAATGACCTCCTCGGTGGCCTATATTCAAAAGGCCTCACAAAATAGTTTTTGTAGTAGTGTGTCTGAGTAGATTTAATCGATGGTTCCACCACTAGTACAATAATAATTTTTAACATGGCTCCCATGTAAACAGAGGCGGACGACAAAAAAAAACACATGTAATAAGTATGGCAAGGAGCAACATAGCTTACAAACCATCACTGAAAAGGAGCAGCCATGCTTGAAAATATATATACCATTTTCAGTAAGTATGGTTTGTAATTATGGTTTGTAACTCATAGCTTATGTCAACTATCTCTGCTCATGTCAACTTACATTCAATAACTGAATTACAAACCATCCTTACATGTAACAAAGCTTACAAACCATTTTCAGAGACAGTTGACATGAGCAGCCATCCTTGAAAATATACCATTTCAGTGATGGTTTACTTAACATAACTGCATGTAAGTTCGGTTTCCAGATATATAAAGTTCTTAGATTTTGAATTTCCAATTTTAGGATTTTTCAAATGACCTTGAATAGAGGCACACTCTGCACCAAAGTTGTAAATTCTAGAAGAGATCTAAAACTGTGTGTAGTTGAAAATTTTATTGTTTAAACCATTTACATGTGTCAAAAATATTGGTTACAGGATTCGTACATATTAGTACAAAAGGACTGCATCGAATGCAAAGTTTGCAGATGCACGGCCGATTGTTACACTTATGGTTGCCGTTTACAGTACCTTTTCTGGCACTTGTCTCAATGAGAATAGAGGCACGTACTCCCACCAGTAGATGCCTTAGCAGTTGACTTATACATCTTGAAAATGAAACCAGCCTCTTGTTTTGGCCATACTACAACAGAAAATAATATAGTCAATTTACTTTGCTGTAACAGTATATGCAACTAATCTGAAATGGTTGGTAGAGCTTAGTAACCTGGGTAAAGGAAGAATTTGTCGGTTCATTGTGGTATAATCCATAACCATCAGACCTCTTGCTTTGAGTTGAAGATGTGTCTGCATGCCTTCCTTTTTATTCAAGTGTGTTAATGGAGTGAGCTATTGTGGCAGGCGACGTCGGATAGAGGACGAGATCGAACAAAATTGCAAATTCAAGAACTAAACTAGCCCTTTTTTGATAGTTGAGGGATTAATCTGAGCTTTGGATGGAGGTAAGGGATGAATATGGCTATGTTGCTGATAATTTTTAATAAAGAGTATAGATAACTTTTAGGGACGACTGACTTAACAAAACCGAGTTCCTCACCCAGTCAGCGTACTATTCTCTATATATGTATGGGTAATTTCCTATTATGGTTTAATATAGTGTGTCATGCATGGTGTCTGAATGTTGGATTGCATTGAAATTTTCTGAACATTTGAAAAGTTTTATGTTCAAACTTGTCTATCTTTGTGTGAATTGATATAGTCGCTGATGCATGATAACATTTAGGGCTAGGGGTTACAAACTCACAATGGTTAGGGGGTGTCAGGTTAAGAAATGAGCTAGATAGTAGTTTTCTCACTTCTCACTTTTTTTTGTTTGGTCTACCGAATGAAATAGGTGATCCATCACCACATCATTAATCATAAGCTTGAGGAGTGGGGTCAACTCTACCAAAATTCAAAGAACTAACTCATTTAGCTGGCTTTCACAAACCAAACACGCCCTTAATTAGCTTATTGTGCCGGCCACTTATTGTCAGTGAATGCTTAATGGCACTACTAGAAAATGTTCGACAGTTCACATCAATTGATCGTCGATAACTGGCTAGCATATTGGCCAGTGGTGATGACTACTAAGAAAAACTCGGTAACCTTTTTGTTGATATTATAATTTGGCCGGCCAGGTTTGTTGTTAAATTTGGCTTGAGCAGTAACTTGTTTGTTTTTTTAGCCGCTGAAATCCTAAATACATCCAGTGGCTAGGTTAATTTCTGAACAAACTACTTCGACTGCTAAAGTATTTTTTTAATTGATCTTTTAGGCCTTGTTTGGTTAATTAGACCTAGGAATTTTGTAGTCCTATTTTTTTAAAAAAATGAGTTTTTATAACTCGGCTACCATAGCGTCACGAGTACAGAGAACTGCTGGGGTTGCCAGCTACATCACAAAGAGCACAAAAGCGAAAGAAGTGGCATACAACCATGAGAGCTAAACTCATACAACCATGAGAGCTAAACTCCCGAAATACAGTTCTAGAAGAATCATCCTCCTGGGAGAGAAAGTCTGCAGCCACTTCACGGTCGTCTCCCTGACTCCACAGGCACCTGATATATCCTCTTCTTTAAGCAAAATGGTCCACTTCTGCATAAACGATAGCGCACGATATATGATGTGTAGGTGCTCTAGGAAACGTTTTATCGATAGTCATCCCCCTATTTGGTTTTATAGGAACTTTTAGAAAAAAAAAAAAGACTCTTAAAGAGGTGCTTTTAGGGACTTTTAAAAAAAAATCTCAAAAAAATCCCCCTAATTTGGTTTCCAAGTAACTTTTTTTAGTCCCAACCCCTTAGCTAACCACAATACAAGCAGCATCTTTAATTAAAGAATATGGCAGTCTCACAAGGAAATATCTGAGCAAGAGATCGAGGCTTGGGGACGATGTGACCGTCGTCGCAACGTTCGTCGGGATCTCCAATTGAAAAGGGCTAATCATCGTGGAAAAGAAATTACGTACTCCGTCTACGAAGGTGATCAGGAATCGCTATTTGTTGATTGATAGTGATGGACTTAAGCTGTGCTTTAGATAGAGACTGTTTAGATATGTATAGCCGAGTCTTAGGGAACGGAGACATATACTCTATAATCGGCTTGTAGCAAAGGAACCTTCCGTGCACGCGTACATACATGAGTCCAACTTACTGCCCAAGACTAGAGGCATGCCCGTTATTATATATAATAAAGGGTATACGGCCGGCCGTTTTCTAGCTCGGCAATCGATATTATTCATGTACTTTCAGCATTACATTTATCTTTTCTATCTTATTAGGATTATGCCGAACCCTATTCTCCATGATCGGCTAACCTTTGCGGTTTTGCGAGGAACCCTTCACTAGTTTTTCATGAAAACCAGTTGCTCGTCATTGTGAAAGAACGATACTTATCGTGGTGTGTTGCGTGGATCATTTTTTCCGTTGCAACAACCATTTGTGTTTGCCAACTATTCTTAGCTGACAATAAGTAATGAACCACACAAACATATAATCAGAAACTAGATTCTCTCACAGTAATAATAAGGAGATAAAAGAGCGGTCAATGATTCTTTCACACCTTGAGAATGAGAAATATTAATTAAAAGTATCTTCTAGTGGTATACACGCATTGGGATTTGCCATGAAGCTTATCGTACAGACATCCACAACTGGACAAACCACGGAACTAATTAAGCTTGGCATCTACCTGTCATCACGCCACCAGTGGTTTACATCTGGAGAGATGAGCATCTTCTTTTTGTCGCTAATAATCCTACAAGAGACTAGTTCAAGCACCAGATATATAGTGGATTGGTTCTTGCCGTCCGGCCCTTATCTGCAATCAAGAAGCAGACTGGCTTTCCATCCAAATCAAAGCGCACGCAATGACGCCATGGAATTGGAAGACCTGTTCCTAGCTACATACTACTGCCGAATCATCGTAACAATATTTCTCAAATCCCCTGCCCTGAACCTAACCACAACGACAATGATGCTCTCCTATAAATACCAACTCCCTCTCCATGCTTTCGCCACACTGAAAGCGACGATCAGTCCAACAGTCTACGTAAAGAGAACATCTCTTCAAGCTTAGTACGTAGAGTTCTAGTCAGGCCGGGAGCTAGGAAACTAAGACGAACTAGCAATGGCTGTTCGTCGTCTGTTACTGTTTATTTATGCGTTGGCTCTGGCATGCTGCTGTGCCATCGCTTCAGATCCCAGCCTTCTCCAAGACTTCTGTGTTGCAGACAAGATGTCTCAAGGTACAAGTTGCTTTGTTTTTGGCCCTGTTTTCACAAAGAAATTATTTATTTACTATAATTGTTCTAAGCACTCATACCATAATTATGATCCAAATCATCTTACACGAACATGATATAAACATGCAGTTCGCGTTAATGGATTTGCCTGCAAAGATGCAAAAGATGCCGTTGCCGAGGACTTCTTCTTCTCCGGCCTTCACATGGCCGGCAACACCAGCAACAAACAGGGCTCCGCCGTGACAGCAGCCAATGTTGCGCAGATCCCCGGGTTGAACACCATGGGGATCTCCATGGTCCGTATCGACTATGCTCCCCAAGGACAAAACCCGCCTCACACACACCCTCGCGCCACTGAGATACTAGTTGTGCTTGAGGGATCGCTCTACGTTGGCTTTGTTACCTCGAACCCAAACAACACGCTGATCGCAAAGGTTCTCCACAAGGGTGATGTTTTTGTGTTTCCAAAGGGCCTTGTCCACTTTCAGTATAACTATGGCGCGGAAAATGCTGTAGCTATTGCAGCCTTGAGCAGCCAAAACCCTGGCGTAATCACTATTGCCAACACAGTATTTGGATCCGACCCATCAATATCAGATCACATCCTTGCCAAGGCCTTTCAGGTTGATCACAATACAGTTAACTGGATTCAAGCTCAGTTCTAAATAAATGTATGGTTGGGTGCCTGTTAATTTGATTCGATCCTCTATGAACTAAATTTTTTTCTCTAATTCCCTATGGTAATGTATTCTTAAGTTATTGTAAGTTCAATTGTTTGCTTATCAGTTGTGTTGTGGAATATTTCCCTTGTTTACAAAATAAATGTATTTTTTCACATCTCATGCTACTATTTCATTAACGAGAATTTTTAACATCCCAAGCAGGTTTACTTTACGAAATACTTGCCCTTATAATGATCTTCACATATGTATCTTGTTCTTGCTCATATATACTACAACTAGCTTTCATTCAATTAATTAATGTCACCATATGTAGAGATATGTATCGTCTGGAATCGAATTTATGAAAAATGGTTCGGGTATGAAATTCAATATGGCCCTTATAATGATCTTCACATATGTATCGGTATTAATAACGGGAATGAATGGTAAATCAACAAAGAGGGTTTATGCTCCTTTCAAAACGTACAGGCCATATTGAATTTCATACCCGAAGTAAATTTTTAGCGCATCTTTGTATATGCTATAGCCTATAATTAATGGTACATCAATATCTATATATCTATCCACTACTACAGATTAGCTCATCACTGTCGCCGGTATCTTTGCCGAAATTTAGTCCACCGGTAGCGATGAACCGTGCCCGACAAGTGATGAACCGCCCAAAGCGCTGGACAAACCAGAATCTCCACGGACTCGACCAATACCGGCAATGAAGATTTATATCTCTACCGGTTTGAATCATTCCCCGCAAAGTGGTCTTGATGGACACAGATCACCGGGCGGGTTTGAATTAGAACCGATAGCGATTCGACGATTGACACAACCGGGTTGATTGGAACCGATAGCGATTTGGGAGGGGAAGCAAAGGAATAGTAAAACAAAAATCAGAAACTGAAGATTATTTCTCATCAGATTAACAAACGACACAAACCAAATTAAACGCAATAGAAACAATCGATACAATACATTAACATAAAAGAAAGCGGCTGGCCTAATTAAGCCGCCTTCTTGGCCTTCTTCTTGGCCTTCTGGCCGCCCGCGCCCCGGCCTTCTTCCCGGCCTTCTTGGCCGCCATCTCCTCCAGTTTGGCGCGGTATCCCCTCGGCGAGGTTATCGGCCAAGTACTCGATCCGAGGGCGATGATGGACTTCTCCTCCAAGTGTTGATTCACCGTTGGCAGGCCAACTTGGTCGGCCAGGCTGTTGAGCTTGTTGCGGCGGCGCCGAGGCGATCCAGATGATCTTCTCCACCCGGCCGGCAGCCTTGTCGATGGACTTCTCCTCCAAGTGGTGATTCATCGTTGGCGTGCCAACTTGGTCGGCCCGGGCTGTTCAGCTTGTTGCGGGCGGCGCCGAGGCGATGCAGGATGAACTTCTCCACCCGGCCGGAATCCATGTCGGTCGTCGGTGGCGTCACCGACCCGCCCGCCTTATGCGGAAAACGGGTAGAGAGGGGAGTGTGTTTGAGAGCGGAGTGTTGGAGAGCGGACCGGAGACGGGGGTTATGTACATATAAATAGGACTCACCGCGGTTTCACGAGGGAACAGTTGAACACAAATGATAGAAACTTAACATTGACACGCATCATAATAAATAATAAACCGATTCAAGGAAACAGTAGTACCCAAATTAACGAAAGATAAAGAGATTGCCATGCAATGTGATTAACCAACAACCGAACCATAGCAAATTAACCACACAGATCATTGTATCTTACACATCCCACCGATCGGACACCAGAAATTAACATAATTAAACAAATAAAAGAAGAGAACCTAGGTCGCCTTCTTGGCCTTCTTGGCCGCGCTTGGCCGCCTTCCCGGCCGCTGGCGTGGCCGCCTCCCCCGGCCGCCTCCTCCGCTTTGGTCGGTATCCCTCGGGCGAGGGTATCGGCCGAGAGTCGATCTAGAGGGCGTAGAAGTTGGCCCTCCTCGAGGGGCAGGTTCACCTTTGGCAGGCCAACGCCGTCGGCCGGGCCGTTCGCCTTGGTGAGGGCGGCGCGAGGCGCCACGAACTTCATCTCCTCCCGGGTGGCGGCCATGTCGACGATCGTGGGCGGCGGCGAGTCCGGCTTTCCCCGTGTGAGGGGCACGAAAGAGAAGTTAGTGTTGGATAATGGGAGGGGGGCGGTGGACGGGTATAAATGTGGCATTTCCAAAACACGGTTCCTCGGAATAACGAATCCGGCGACCATTGTGCCCAATGGCCGTCTCCTCGGCACTCAACGCCCTTGTGTTTTCCAAAGCACAACCGACAAGTTAATTATATTTCCAAAGAACAAGTTAAGATTCAAATCAAATTTTAATTTTAATCGCTCTCTTTGAACTACAAACGAAACAGATTCAGGGGGAGAGAGAGCAACACACAACAATAATATATATAATTTTTATTTATTAATATATAAAAACAAAAAACAGAACATATAATAAAAATGAAAAAAAAAAAAAAAAAGAGGAAGGCCGCCGGCCAAGTCCACAAATCCTCCTCCTCCCCTCCTCCTCCGCTACCGGGCGTCGTCGTCCTTCTTGGCCAAGGCCTTGAGGACGATCCCGCCAGCCGCTCCACCTTGGGGGCGTAGTGTGTCGGGGACCTAAATATTGGGCCCCGAGGCATTCTCCAAACAACGAGAATCCGCCGACTGTCGAGGGCCCAAGAAAACCTAGCTGCGCTATCATCCCGCATGAAAGGACGGATCCGGGCGGACGATGGACCAGGCCAAAGAGCCACGACGCACACATGACGACGGAGTCGGCCCATGGACGGCCCACGAGCGGCACAAACGGAGTCACCACGACGAAAAGAGCTCACTATGCTCACGAAGGACAAGGTCAGAAACCTTCGCACGACGACGAACCATGACGCTCCACGACGACATCAGCCGAACCAAGGCACGGGCTAAGCCCCAAATCTCCGTTTCACCCGAGGCTGGCCTAGCTCACCAGTCCCGGGAGAAATCTCCGCCTCATCCGAGGGTGGCCTAGCTCACCGTCCTCGGGCGCGAAATCTCCGCCTCGCCCGAGGGAGACCCAGCTCTCCATCCTCAGGCGAGGTAGCCCAACTGACCCACCCGGGGTCGCGCACCCTCGGGCATGGGAAGTTCCGTCGAGGAAGGGAAACCGCCGCATTCATTGCGGTTACACGGCGACGAGGCGCGGCGCCATCGACACGCTCGATCAAATCGAACTGCTAGACCACCTCCCCAATCCGACCGATGGGACACAAAGCTGAACCAGTGGCGTGTTACGCTACCCGGCACGGGAAACTTGAATGACACTGTTCATTTCCCAGAAGCACCGTCAAGACGCCACGTTGGGCCAGACCCTCGGGCTCCTGACACGCATAGCCAGTAATCACTGGGACCGACCCTCGCCATGCGGATCGTGAGGGGACTCCCACGATCCTCGGGGCCGCACCAGGGAACGGCACGTCCGCCATCAGATCAGGACGCGTGTCTTCATCAAGCGACATCCAAGCCAGCCAAACCCTCGGCAGCGCACATGCAACCGGTGTAGCCTCGGGAATTAGCCACCTAGGCATCCACCTATGTAAACATTACCTCTCTCTTTCCTCCATAAAAGGGAGAGTAATGCCCCATTAGCGGGGATCCGCGATCCGCACGAAGAAACTGACCACCACCACCACAACCACGATCGTGGGGCTTGAGACCAGCGTCTCTCCCTCACACCGCTTGTAACCCCTACTACGAGCTCACCTTTGAGCGCGAGGTAACACGAGCAAGACACACCCGGCTGGACGTAGGGCCCCGTTGGCTTTGAACCAGATAAACTCGCCGTGTCCGTGTCCATCTTGCGCACGCCATTGGGGGGAGGCACACGGCATATAAATTCTTTATTGCCGGCACCGAGGCACCCCGGTTCTCGAACCGCCGGCGGTTGGGCGCGTAGGGGGCGGGGCGTGCAATCCGCATCTCCATCAGCCCCTCATGGCGTTCCGCCTTCGTTTCCACCCTCGCCGGAGCACGAGCTCCGCGTGGGACACCACCGTTCTTCGAACACCGGCATTTGTGACGCTTCGGCCACAACTACGAGATGATCCTTCCGCCCGACATACCGGCTGAAGGGAGGGCAGCATCGCCGCAGCGGCATGCCCATCATCACGGTCAACGCGCAAGGCGGGCAAGGCACTCCACCCACGGTAGCGAGGCGCATCCAAGCAACGGATTCGAGAATCCGTCGACGCATCCCGGTGCCGACTCGCGTAAGGGCTCCCAGAACCCTAGGCCCGGGAAGATCCTTACCCGGCGTCCGCCCGTGGTAGGATACCCCGAAACCCTACTCGTCGGGAAAATCCATCCGCTTCGGTGGTACTGGAAGGAATCCCGGTGAATCCACGACGGCAGGAGACTTCAGTCGAGGCCGCTGCAAGGAGAGCGCGGGCCAGACCTCCCGTCGTCCCACGGGAGCGCTATCCCATGGACAATCACTCGGAGGAGCGCATCCTCCGGAGGATGCGGGGCGACCCCGTCATGCCACCTCCGCCGGGCTCGATTGGGGGCGGGTCCCGAACTCACAGACTCGCTCTACCGTCCGAGAACAGAACTTCCTCTACGCGTCGGGCGCCCGTACCGATGACGAGGGACGACTACTATGACCCCACGCGGGAATGCTTCAACGTCGAGGTCCCGCCACAGGATGGTCAGTTCACCGACGTCTCCAGCGAGGACGACGCGGATGTACCACCGCGGCGAGCCCCGGCACCGCGGCCGGCACTGTCCGGCCGATGCGGCGCCAAGACTCGCTAGCCGGAACGTAACGCAGCCTACGAGATCCGCAAGACCGATCCGGCGAGTCCGCACGACTCCGGCGACTGGAGCGGAACATCCAACGGGAGCAAGATCAGCGCGAGCAAGCCCCGAGAGCTCCTCAGGCTCATAACGGCGGCGGTGGACACGACGGACCAAATGGGGTACCTCCATTTCCAACCATAGCGGCCCCGTTCAACAGAGCCAGCCTCAACGTGGCGGCGGCCGCCATGCTGGTACGCGAGATGGCCGAACCTTCCACTACCGAGGGTCGGCGCATTCGGGAGGGCCTTCGTCAACTCCTAGACAAGGCAGCTGTGCAGCAGGCGGAGAGCTCCGCTTCCCGGGATCGGGCCGTGACATCACGACGACGGGAGGAGTCCGGGCGAAGCCGGCAAGGTTTCGTCCGACCTGATCAAAGCCGAGCTTCGGCAAGGCCGGTTCGGGAACGCCTGGATGACAACCGCAGCAACCGCCCAGTCTGGGAGCGCATAGAAGACCCACGCCATGACCGCAACCGGGGCGCCCCTGACCTCAGGGATGAGATCGAACGACAGCGGGCTCGCCGCGAGGGCGGCTCACCTCGGGGCGATCGGCGGGACGAGATGCACAAGCACGCCGAGAAGATCGAGGGAACTCCCCTGATCCACCCGGGCCTCAGGCCTTCACAAGGGACATCGGGGAGGGCACCGCTCCCCGCACGCTTCAGGCCTCCCGGCCACCAAAGAAATACACGGAGAAACTCATCCCGAGGTGTAGCTGGACGACTATCGGCTGGCATGCCAGTTTGCAGGGGCACACGATGACAAAGTAATAATCAGAAATTTGCCCCTGTACCTCTCCGAGTCTGCTAGAGCTTGGCTGGAGCACCTTCCACCCGACCTCATATCAAACTGGGCGGACTTGGTGAGAACCTTCCGAGGTAACTTCCAGGGCACGTACTGCGCCCTCGGAAACTCCCTGGGACCTCCAAACCGCCGTCGAAACCCGACGAGTCCCTGGCGTGACTACATCCGACGCTTCTCCAAGCAACGGACCGAGCTCCCTAACATGACGGATTCGGATGTCATAGGGGCCTTCTTGGCCGGCACCACTTGCCGTGATCTCGTGAAGAAGCTGGGGCGACGGACTCCAACCGAGGCGAACGAGCTAATGGACATCGCCACCAAGTTCGCTAGTGGAGAGGAGGCTGTCGGGGCTCTGTTCAATCAGGGCTCGGGCAAGGGAAAGCGCAAGGAGGAAGAGCCCGAGGGTTCCCAGCCTCGGGAGAACAAGAAAAAGAAGAAGGACAAGAGCCGCAAGGGCAAGGGCCAAACACTCAATGCTGACGATGAAGACATGGTAGGCGCGGTTGAACGCAAGGGGCCTCGACCCCCTACACAAGAGACCTTCGACAACATGCTTAAAAAACCATGCCAGAATCACAGCTACCCGGTCAAGCACACCCTCGAGGAGTGCAAAACGGTGCGCAAGCACTTCGCCAAGCTCAAGGCCATCCCCGAGGGTGAAGAGGAAGAAGCGCCCGAGGATGGCGCCGAGGGCAACAAGGGTTTCCCGAAGGTGAACAACTGCTTCATGATCTTCGGCGGCAGCACCAGTAACATGTCGGTGCAGCAGCGCAAGAAGGAGTGTCGGGAGGTGTATGCCACTGAACCGGCAATCTCGAAGCTGCGCAAGTGGTCGGATCAAGCCATCACCTTCGACCAGTCGGATCACCCTTGGCACATTCCGAACCCGGGGGCTTATCCACTGGTGGTGGATCCCATCATTGCCAACACCCGGCTCACCAAGGTCCTCATGGACGGAGGGAGCAGTCTCAACCTCATCTATGAGGAAACACTCGACCTCCTTGGGGTGGACAAGTCCAAGATCCGTCCAGGAGGGCCGGCATTCAACGGCGTCGTCCCCGGCAAACAACTCAAGCCCCTCGGGCAGATAGCCGGTCTGCTTCGGGGACCCCTCGAACTTCAGGCAAGAGACTCTCACCTTCGAGATCCTTGGAGTCCGAGGTACATGCCACGCACTCCTCGGGCGACCTTGCTATGCCAAATTCATAGCCGTCCCAAACTACACCTACCTCAAGCTCAAGATGCCGGGGCCGAAGGGTGTCATCACCACCGGCCCCTCGCACCATCATGCATACGAGTGCGATGTTGAGAGCATGGAGTACGCCGAGGTGCTCGCCGTTGCCGAAGCACTCATTGCCGACGCAAAGAAGAGCTTCGACGAGATCGCGATCGAGCATGAGGCCAAGCGCCGCTGGGAGCTTCGAGCCCTCCTCGGGGCACCGTTGACGGTCACTAACGACACATTTTTAACGTCAACATTCTACCAATAAGGGGTTGAAACTATACCTTACTACACACATATACATTTATAACTCACATATTTCCACTTGTAGTGTCTAAATTATTAATGTGCAGATTTATATAAGAAACAAGTGGAAAATACACCAAAAGGCGCCTCCCCGAAAGCGCATTCCTGGGAGAACATCAAGCCCAAGGGAGAAATGGACCAAACACGCGAGACCGGGGCGAGCAAACATCGCCACACAACTTTTCAAGCCCAAACACGCCAGCCTGCCGAGGACCGGCCCGAACCGAAGCCCGAGCAGTGCTGCAAGCGCACCCTGGTGCGCCGCACCCATCCCGAGGCGGTTCAGGCCCAGTGTTTGGCGAGGCGGTTTGTTACCTTCCAAAATCGGGCGTTGCCGACGTTGGTTGGTCGGTTTAGCAAACTAGGAAGGTGTTCCTGTGTCGGTTTTGGCTCCTTCCATATGGGGAGGGACATTTTCCAATAAGCCCCCTCTCCTCTACCTATAAAAGGAGGCCATCTCCCACCATTGTAACACACACCACACAATGTAGCCTCTCTCTTCTTCTTCTTCTTCTTCTTCTTCTTCTTCTTCTCCCTCTTCTTCTTCTTCTTTTTCTTCTTCTTCTTTCTTCTTTCTTCTTCTTCTTCTTCTTCTTCTTTCTTCTTCTTCTTCTTTTTCTTCTTCTTCTTAGTTTGTACCTAGGAGGAGTTTGGCAAGGATTAATAAAGGAGAGCAAGACATTTTGGAGCTATTCGGTATGATCAATTTAGAGTTCTTCATCTTGTTCTTGTTCTCTACTTATCAATATAGTCATGTTCTTGAATTAGAGTAAAGTCCTTATGACATAATCTTGATTGATGAACTAGTATATAGTTTCTATATCATGATCTTGTCTTATGGAACATCGTGCTTAATTTATCATACATACATGTTTAGACCAAGAGCTAGATCAATATGATGAGTTCTACCTAGAGTTAGACTTGGTTGATGTTGGGTTGCGGGATTGATAGTCGTTCCTTCGGGGCGGTGCTCTGGTAGAAGGACCCCGGGGACGGGTAAGCCTTGTATACACGCCAGAGTAATAATCACTAGTGTAGACGTGGTGTCTAGACTAAGGGTTTTCTATCTTTTGTGGCGCATCCCACGGTTGAGGGGGTAGGCGGCTGGGTTGTGACAGCCTTGTCCGTCCCTTGTAATCCCCCCACGTTCGGGTGTGGCGCGGTGCAATTGCCTCTGACACCTTGTCCTTTGGGCGTGGGCGGTGCCGAAGTAATTCATCGAGACCTTGGCTTTCTTGAACTAGAATCTCTAACAAGAAAACATGTGTGTATCTCGCTATCTTGACAGACTATCTAGGATATGCCTGCTCCATATTAGATTTATTCTTTTATTCATTATTTTACCTTTATCCTTGAGATTGGCTCGAGTGTGTGTGTCAAGTTATCCTACTACCTAATCTATTTTATCCCTATTATGAACATTGGTCTATTATGCATTCGTGTTATCTTGACCATGTCCGAATTAGAGACTTTTACACCATGCCTTCCTTTGGGAAAAATATAAATAACGATACCCCTGAATACTTAGGGTGAAATGCTACAATGATAGATCCGTGCGCTTGCGGATGAATATCTTGTTTGGTAAGATCTATCACCGTTGATAATCCCGTTTCGGATCACCGACACGGTGGTTTCACTTGGGAATGTCAACGGCGCATTTCTGGCGCCGTTATTAGAGATGGGTTCTAATTTTTTTTTTTTTTGTTTCTAGTGATTGCGCTTAAGAAATGCAACAAGCATTTCGTGGCGCCGTTGCCGGGAAGGCGTTGGTTAAAGGGATGATCTATTAGGACATGTTTCGATAATATGCATGTGTAGTGACCTTTGTTCATAACAGCTTATCTAAAAGAAAAAGAAATCTTTTATAAAAAAAACTCTTATAAAAAAAAAAAATCTTATAAATAAAAAGCAAGGACTTGTTATCAAGTTAGTATGCACCTTCGGGTATTCTTGTCACTAACCATTTCAGGTGAAGACTAAGAAGAACAAAGGAGCACGCGATGCTTGAAAACATGGGGGCTACATCAACAAGAAAACTTTGATACTCTTGGGCGGAGGAACGCACTCAAAAAGGAGACCACGACCTTGCACACTCGACTTTTTCACGAAAGTCCAAGTGTGAGAGGGAGGACGGTGATAATATCAAGTTCCACGTACAAGGGGATCATAAAAAGAGAGAGAAAAAAAAAAAAAAAAGAGAAAAAAGAGAGATAAATAAGAGATTAGCCTCCCCTTGCTATAAAAGAAAAAAAAAAAAAAAAGGAGTCGAAAAAAAAAAAGATATATATAAAAAAAAAAAGAAAGCAAAAAAGAAATAAGAGGAGAGAGGAGCAGGTTGGCCCCATAAAGGCACCCGACTCCACCCGGCATTGCTCCCATGTAAGCAAGAAGGGATCTTTCTCTCCCAAGACCGTTGTTGCACTCGGGTGAGTTTGGTCCGCCTCCCTCTACTCCGGTGTGAGGAAGTCATTACCAAATCAAGATCATCACGCTACCGATGCAAGCAATTATAAACTCTATCCTCAAAGTCATTTGCCGGTCAAGTACACTTTCGGTATGCAAAGGTCAAAAAAAAAAAAAGAGCTAAAAAATTAAAATAAAACAACACAAGTCGCTCTTTTTGCTCCTTCCCGCATATGTTTCAAAATTTGGTAATCGCGAAGGATGGTAAGTCCACTCGCGAATCTACCATATACTAACCATGCAGGAAAAGACCAAAAGCACGGGGTACAACCCCGATCCGATGAGCATTGAGCTAGCTTGGGGAGGACCCTAACAAGGTAATGAGAAACCTACACTCATCCTCCTCGTCCATTACCTTCCAAAAAAATAATAATAATAATAATGTGTTTTATAAAATATTTTATTATCAAAATAAACAAAAAATATTTACTACACAAAAATCTATAAGTAAATATTTTCAAAAAAAAAAAAAAAACTAAAATAAAAATCTTTATAAATAAAATAAATTCTTCTAGGAAAAAAAAACTAAGAAAAAAATATTTTCCTCAATAAAACATATTTTCTGAATAAATTTTTAGTATATAAAAAAACTATAATAATTTTGTTCGCCTTGCAATGTCTTTATCTCCATTGGATGAATCTTGTTTTCATTTCATGCGTCCTTCTTCTATGTTGGCATGTTTTGGTTTGAAAGTTTTGGTTATTCGAATGATCATACTTCCATAGGCGTTTTGAATTAAGCATGGTGCTTAGGTTAAAAAGTCTACCCTAATCGATTAGACATGGAGTCGAGTTTGATTATTGAATCGAGCTGCTAGTGTAGAATTTGGTCGACCATATGGACTAACCCCCGCAGAATTTATCAATATCATGAGGGTAAGTCCAAGAGATGACAATGCAGATCGGTTGTTCGGTGAACCAAAAAAAAAATAATGATAATGATAAATTAAAAATAAATAAAAACCTTTGAAACCCCAAGATTGGTTGTCCCGCTCTTCCAAGATCATCACAAGACAAGCTTGGGGGGAGTCTCCTGGCACACTCAAAAGACGATGTTAATCAAAAGATCCATTCATAGCGTTCACAAGCTAGCAACGTTCATAAACCGAAGGTAAGTCAAAAGCTAGCTTGGGGAGGACTCCCCACAAAGGTAACTCGTATCTCACATTCCATTCAGTTATTTTCTTATCCTATATGAATGATGAGGTATGAGAATAAAAAAAGCAAAAAAGGAGGGGAAGAAGAAAGAGAGAGAGGAGACTTATTCCACTCCATACATATGTGTTGTAGAAATGTTTAGTTCTACCCCCTGTTGAAATGATGAATAGTTGCTCTGTCTTACGTTTTGCCTTGCCTAGTTTATAATTCGAATTTCTCTAAAGTTTGGGTTTAGTGGCTAAGTCTAAGAACTCATCCCTAAAAAAAAAAAAAACCTGATTCATGTGGGTTGCATAGGCTCTATCTAGTCTAAGTTGTTGCCAAGTATGATATGGTACAAATGGATTTGCTATGATTTCATCAAAAAAAAAAAAAAAAAAAAAAACATTCGGGAATCTAATTTGAAAGAAAAGAGAAATGATATGGGCTATGCTAAAAAAAAAAAAAAAAAAAAAAGAGATGAAAATGGACATGTGTCCGAGGGCGAGTAGAGCCCACATCTCCAAAAAAAAAAAAAAAAAAAAAAAAAAAAAAGAGAGAGAGGAAATAAAAGACAAAAGTCTAGGGCGAAGCAGAGCCCACCTCTCTAAAAAAAAAAAAAACATATATAGCAATAAAGCCCATACTTTCTCGAAAAACAAAAATAGAACTTAAATAAATAAATCCCGGATGAGAAAGTTGATCAAAAGGATGAATGAAAAGTATTTCTGTTATAACCGTTCTATCTGGCAACCGCCCAAGGCTTTGAGAAAAGCTAAAAAGCCCCGCTACGATGAAAGGTAATAAAGGGTGAGCAAAGGCATGCCATTTTATTCAAACTCTAGTAGAAAATCTTATTATAACCCTGGCACTTGAAAAACATAATCGGCATAGTAGCAACTCCCCGACAAGAACCAAGTACTTTTTGCTCGAGGACGCGCAAAAGGGTAAGCTTGGGGGAGTTTGTTGACGGTCACTAACGACACATTTTTAACGTCAACATTCTACCAATAAGGGGTTGAAACTATACCTTACTACACACATATACATTTATAACTCACATATTTCTACTTGTAGTGTCCAAATTATTAATGTGCAGATTTATATAAGAAACAAGTGGAAAATACACCAAAAGGCGCCTTCCCCGGGAAAGCGCATTCCCCGGAGAACATCAAGCCCAAGGGAGAAATGGACCAAACACGCAGAATCGGGCCGAGCAAACATCGCCACACAACTTTTCAAGCCCAAACACGCCCTGCCGCCAAGGACCGGCCCGAACCGGCCCAGACGGTGCGCGCGCACCACAGCCGTGCGCGCCGCACCCATCCCGAGGCGGTTCAGGCCCGTGTTTGGCGAGGCGGTTTGTTACCTTCCAAAACGGGGCGTTGCCGACGTTGGTTGGTCGGTTTAGCAAACTAGGAAGGTGTTCCCAGTCGGTTTTGGCTCCTTCCATATGGGGAGGGACATTTTCCAATAAGCCCCCTCTCCTCTACCTATAAAAGGAGGCCATCTCCCACCATTGTAACACACACCACACAATGTAGCCTCTCTTCTTCTTCTTCTTCTTCTTCTTCTTCTTCTTCTTCTTTTTCTTCTTTTCTTTCTTTTTTCTTTCTTCTTCTTCTTCTTCTTCTTCTTCTTCTTCTTTCTTCTTCTTCTTCTTTTTTTCTTCTTCTTCTTAGTTTGTACCTAGGAGGAGTTTGGCAAGGATTAATAAAGGAGAGCAAGACATTTTGGAGCTATTCGGTATGATCAATTTAGAGTTCTTCATCTTGTTCTTGTTCTCTACTTATCAATATAGTCATGTTCTTGAATTAGACTTGAACTAGTATATGATGTTGGGTTTAATTTATCATACATACATGTTTAGACCAAGAGCTAGATTGATAGTCGACTTGGTTGATGTTGGGCGGGATTGATAGCCGTTCCTGCTCGGTAGAAGGACCCCGGGGGACGGGTAAGCCTTGTATACACGCCGGAGTAATAATCACTAGTGTAGACGTGGTGTCTAGACTAAGGGTTTTCTATCTTTTGTGGCGCATCCCACGGTTGAGGGGGTAGGCGGCTGGGTTGTGACAGCCTTGTCCGTCCCTTGTAATCCCCCCACGTTCGGGTGTGGCGCAGTGCAATTGCCGGACACTATCCTTTGGGCGTGGGCCGGTGCCCGAAGTAATTCATCAGAGACCTTGGCTTTCTTGAACTAGAATCTCTAACAGTAAAACATGTGTGTATCTGCTATCTTGACAGACTATCTAGGATATGCCTGCTCCATATTAGATTTATTCTTTTATTCATTATTTTACCTTTATCCTTGAGATTGGCTCGAGTGTGTGTGTCAAGTTATCCTACTACCTAATCTATTTTATCCCTATTATGAACATTGGTCTATTATGCATTCGTGTTATCTTGACCATGTCCGAATTAGAGACTTTTACACCATGCCTTCCTTTGGGAAAAATATAAATAATGATACCCCCGAATACTTCCGGTGAAATGCTACAATGATAGATCCGCGGCGCTTGCGGATGAATATCTTGTTTGGCAAGATCTATCACCGTTGATAATCCCGTTCAGATCACCGACACGGTGGTTTCACTTGGGAATGTCAACGGCGCATTTTCGGCGCCGTTATTAGAGATGGGTTCTAAACCCTGTTTCTAGTGATTGCGCTTTTAAGAAATGCAATAGGCACCAAGAAGATCCCGCGACGATCCCAAGAACCCGAAGGAGAAGCCGCCGACCATCGGCTCGGACACGATCCGAAATAGAAAGCCGTGCTCGTCGACTTCCTCCGCGCAAATGCCAAAGACATTTGCGTGGGGACCCCGGACATGCCGGGCATACCGAGGGATGTCGCCGAAGCACTCCCTAGACATTCGGCCGGGCTCGAAGCCAGTCATGCGTTTTGATGACGCCAAGCGGAAGATCATCGGCGAGGAGATCCACAAGCTGTTGGAGGCCGGATTTATAAAAGAAGTATTCCACCCCGAGTGGCTAGCTAATCCTGTATTAGTAGAGAAAAAGAATGGGAAATGGCAGATGTGTGTGGACTACACTAGTCTAAACAAAGCATGTCTGAAAGTTCCTTTTCCTTTGCCTCGAATCGACCAAATTGTCGACTCCACCGCGGGATGCGAAACGTTGTCCTTTCTCGACGCGTATTCCGGTTACCACCAAATCAAAATGAAAGAGTCCGACCAGCTCGCGACCTCGTTCATAACACCCTTCGGGATGTATTGCTACCTCACCATGCCCTTTGGGCTGAGGAACGCAGGCGCAACATACCAGCGCTGCATGCAAATCATCTTCGGGGAACTCATCGGAAGAATTGTGGAGGCCTATGTCCATGACATAGTGGTAAAATCTAAGAAAACGTCGGACCTCGTGGGAGACCTCGGGGAAACCTTCGAGTGCCTGAACAAGAAGGGAGTCAAGCTCAACCCCGAAAAGTGCGTATTCGGGGTCCCCTGAGGGATGCTGCTGGGTTTCATCGTCTCTCAACGAGGCATCGAAGCAAACCCGACCAAGGTTGATGCAATCACTAAGATGGGTCCAATCCAAGATCTCAAGGGAGTACAGAAGGTCATGGGCTGCCTGGCTTCATTAAGCAGGTTCATCTCACGCCTCGGGGAGAAGGGCCTACCCCTCTATCGGCTCCTTCGCAAGTCCGAGCGCTTTGCCTGGACCCCCGAGGCCGAAGAAGCCCTCGGCAACCTCAAGAAGCTCTTGACAAACCCACCGGTCCTAGTACCGCCAAATCCAGAAGAAACCCTGCTCTTATACGTCACAGCCACTACTCAGGTGGTCAGCGCGGTGGTCGTAGTAGAGCGTCGGGAAGAGGGGCACACGTTGCCAGTACAACGCCCTGTCTACTTCGTCAGTGAAGTACTTTTTCGACACCAAGACTCGATATTCGCAGATGCAAAAGCTGTTGTACGCCATCGTACTGACACGAAGGAAACTTCATCACTACTTCCTCGCGCACCCAGTTACCGTGGTATCCTCGTTCCTCCTCGGGGAAATCCTCCAGTACCGAGAGGCCACGGTAAGAGTGGCGAAGTGGGCGGTGGAGCTCATGGGCGAAACTATATCATTCCTGCCTCACAAGGCGATCAAGTCTCAAGTCCTGGCCGACTTTGTGGCTGAGTGGACCGACACGCAACTACCCCCGGCACCCATCCAGGCCGAGTGCTGGACCATGTACTTTGATGGATCCATGATGAAGGCGGGTGTTGGCATTTGTTAAGTGCTAAAAGAATATGAAGGATTCTGCAAGCGCACAGAACACCTACCATTGTAGCTTTTCCCTAGGATGAGTATTCTAGAGTATCGTATCCACAGGGAAGCTTTGGCTAAAGAATTCTAATAAGTCACAATCATGTATCCACTAACTTAGCAAACCACTAGACTATAGTGAGGGGGTAAATGGTTAAGGATAAGTTAATATCAAAGTATAAAATAATAAGCTAACTAAGATGTCAAAGAATAATTAGACTAATCAAGAGGTCAAAGGGAGAGATCAAGGTTCCTAGGTATCTCTATAACTTAGGTTCTATGATAGCAATTACACTACTGCACTTTGGAGCAACAGTTCCTTTCCAACTCTTGAAAAAGACTGGGAAGAAGGTAGTTGGGAGAAGGCTGCCAAAAGCTCTACGAAAACACCAATCCGAACGTGGTGGACTACAAAGGCCTTACAGAGCTATC
The DNA here is from genome assembly GCA_015847255.1 of Hyparrhenia diplandra. Classification (NCBI taxonomy): domain Eukaryota; kingdom Viridiplantae; phylum Streptophyta; class Magnoliopsida; order Poales; family Poaceae; genus Hyparrhenia; species Hyparrhenia diplandra. The sequence goes on from JADLZK010009811.1 coordinate 342,863, forward strand.
ACCCCTGGGGCTACCACAACTATCCGTTGGATTGGGCGCAACCTCAGGTAACCTATAGCCTAGACACCATGTCTATACTATAAATTACTACTCTAGCTACCATGAATAACTAGAGCACTCAATACGAGCGGAGATCTCATGCAATAATATAACAACTATACTTAACCAAATGTATGAAAGTAATGGAAGTAAATAGAGAAGATAAATATATGAATCATAAGTCTTGTAGAGAAGATACAAAGACATACCATACTCAAGACATCTCCGTAACAAGAGCATAGCTCCTCTCTCCTTTATTCTTGATTAGATCTAAGTTAGATCTAATCTAGTTCTAATTACATGGCTAATCTATCTCTAATTACATATCTAATCTACTTCTAATCTACCTCTAATTCACTAATCCCAGAGAGAGGTTATCCTTACATTGGGACACCTCTACAACTGAGAGATAATGAATAATGAGATAGAATGAATTAGGGTTTAACCCTGGGGGCAGGGGGTCTTCTTATATAGGCCTTGGCGATGAACGTGAACCCTTGGATCAAACCGACCTTGGCAACGGTGTAGATACAACCTCAAAGTCGGTAGTAAACCGACCTAGAAAGGTGAGCCTGATTGGCTACAACAGGCTGGCGGCCGCCAGGGTGGCGTGCCACCTCGGCTTCCCGTTTCTTCTGGTGTCCTCTGGTATCTTCTAGAATGTTTTAGTCCACTTTTTCGGGTTGAGTTGCTTCACGGACAAGTCGATCTTCATAGGCCTTGTTTATTCCGGAGCTTTCTCCATTATTCTCTGCAATTATCTATCAAGTCCCTGAAATTATATAAATCACCAAAACTCGTGGAATTATGTTAGTTAAACCCCTAAACTTATGTTGATATTCATTTTATGCCCTTTTTCATGTTTAGTTGACTAGTAATATTATGCTATAACATGTGTCAACAAGTTCCCCCAAGCTTACCCTTTGCTAGTCCCTAGTAAAGCCGAACTTAGCAATGGATCAGGAGTTGCTGCAACGCTTTCACACCTCAAAAGTACACATGCTTTCAAACAAAATTTTTCTCCAGATAAAGATAAACTTTTTCAAACTTCAATTATTCAATTACCTCTTACCTTTTGGGGCTTTATATCTTTTTACGCAATCTTGGCTAATTGAAAGATAGAACAGTCAAGTCAAGCACTAAATCTCAAACTCTTTTGATCAACTGTCCTTCTGGAGTTTTTGCTGATTTTCAAAGTAAAACTCAAAGTTCCTCAAGATATGACTCTCTCTAATCTCTCATTTGTGGTATTTGTGGATCCTTTCTTAGGCAATAATATAATGTTTGCCTGACTCTCATAATTTATAACATATGAAATTTTTTACAATAATTGGGGAAAAATTCGATGGCTCACATCGGCCGAGAGCGATCGATCCGGCGACAACGAAGGCATGAGGAAATGGGAGGAAACGGGTTGGAGGAAACAGGAGGAAAATGATGTGTCTATGGTCGGTGGGCCAGGGGAAAAAAATCTCCTCCCGTTTCCTCCGCAAATGTGGGGATTAAGACTAGGCGTTAATTGCATTCTCGTAATTCATTTTTTGATTAAGGGTAAAATGGTAACTTCTTAAATGCAAACATAATGTTTTGAGTAGTATAGTTAGGGTGGATAATACCAGTACTATAGTTAGATGAATATCTTCTTATTATTTCTTTTAAGAACTCCTTAGGGTTCATCGTGCGTCCAAGTCGCCGCCGGTTCGTCGTGCAGGAGGCGAGATCCGGCCCGGCGGCGGCCGCGCTCCAGTTCGCCGAGCTGGAGGCCCTCACGCTACCGGGAGGGTGCGGGCGGCGCGAGTTGCACGCGTCCTGGGAGCAGGCGGAGCGCGGCGACGGCTTCATCTTCCTCGTCCTGCTAGAGCGTACGTCATCAGAGAGCGGCGCCGGCGCCGGCGACCGCGTGAAGGCGCGCCTAAGATTAGCTTGCTGGATCGAGCCGGGAAGCCATCGCACTCCCACACCACGGTGCTGGTCTTGGATAGGATCTTCGTCTCTGCAGACTACCCTTGCTGCTTCGGCTTCCCTGAGTTCATGCGGAGGGAAGATCTGGATTCTGGAGAAATCGGAGCATCTCGAGGACGACCGCCTCACGATTCGGTGCGACATCACGATTGCCAACAGGCTCTGCAAGGAACGGCGGAGAGCTGCGCATGGGTTGGTTAAGGTGCCACCATCCCATCTGCCGATTCTGCGCCAGCACCTTGGCGACCTCCTCGCGTCCAAGCAAGACGCGGATGCTACGTTCCATGTTATGCTACGTCCAGATAGAGGACATGGAGGCCCAAGCGTTTCAAGCGCTGCTGGAGTTCGTGTACACCGATGCCCTGCCTCAGGACATGACGCCGGAGAGGAAGCTGTCATCTGTCAGCACCTGCTTGTTGCGGCGGACAGGTACAGAGAGTCCGGCGCCCCGCTGACCACGACGTCCCGGCCTCAGCTGCAACCGCCTACATGAACACCTGCACCGCCGGGCTGCCCTCGTCCGCGACCTCACCACGGTCTCCATGCAGTATGACGCCATGCCGCAACGTCGCCCGCGCGCGCAATGCCCTGCCCTGACCTCGTGGCGCGCGTGCTGGAGGAGCTCGATGTGTCGCGGTGGAAGGCGCGTAGCGGTCCGGGCAGGTTGCGTCGCTGACGCTGCGGATGGCGGACGGGCTCCTCGTGACGGTGAAGCCGAGACGGGACTGACGAACTGCTGTCGCAAACTTAAAACTCCGTCAGTCATTCAGGCTCTGAAGCAGCACAAGACAGGCAAAGCTGACTGACGAGCCTCAAACTTTTGTTAGGCCAATGCGCTTGCGCTTGTCTCGGAACATTTGGAAATGGTGTACCGTGTAGTATATGTGAATAAATCCACTACTACATTCGTCTATATTATTTCTCTCGGAATAGCACCTCTCATTTGCTTAAGTTCAAAGGTATTTTGTTCAAACTAGGTACTTCCATTACTCACGATGGGGGTGGTTCGGGTCGAACCAGCGGTTCGACGAACCGAATCGTAAAAATGATCCAAATGGGCCCCTCGAGCGATCCAAAAGCATTCGATGGACAGAGAGTGAACCGAAGGAAACGTCTCCCTTCGTCCGGCGGCGGCAGCGACAGTCTGTGCTTCTGCGTCCTTTGCCGGAGCTCGATGGGAATGGAGGGCTCATCCACCGGTGGAGGCGAGTGGGAGGTCCAGCTGCTAGCTGTCGCCGCCCGCCGCAGACCACCGTGCGTCGCGCCGCCGGCCGCAACGGAGGTCCAGCTGCTGGCCGCCGCCGCCCGACGCAGACGCGCTGCTGCACAGGCGAATGATTGCAGGATGCGTCGCGCCGCCGGCGGCCTGCCTGCATCCTTGTTGCCTTCCGCTTACGTGGGCTGCTACTTGGGCTAATGGAGGGTAATGGGTCATATTTGTCCAAGCATCTAATAATACACGTGTTAGTACAAAACCACTGTCATGGATCGAATGTTATCCATTGGAGCAGAGAACCAAAGCAACTCTGGTAATATGGATTAATCATGCTCCACTGCCTGCTGTATGGATCAGCGGAGCGGATGCGGTTCGCTCCATGGATGGTCCACCCCCGTCGTGATCCATTACCCATCTGCTGAAGCATTAGCAGTAACAAGAAACTGAATGTTACATGGAATGGGATGGAGCTAGAAATCACCTCTTCCGCTACCACACACTCACAACCCAGCAAGCAGCGATGGCAAGCACCGATGGATGCAAAACCATGCTCTGAGAATTAACACAGCCTCTCATTACAGACGGGAAACAACAAAACATAAACTAAGAAATGGATGGTTTGTAAAAAAAAATGATGCGGGACTAAAAATTGTGGATTGTGATCTAGGCTCTATTTTCGCATTGGGCCGAGCAAAGCGAATTGGCCTACGAAACCGATGTGGCCCAGCCCATTTTTTCTCTGGACCGTGGGAGCGCTGGGGTGCGGGCCGGCTCCCGTTCCTCCATTGATGTTTAAAAAGCTCGACATTGGCTAAGCAACGAAAACTTGTGACTAATGCAGTGGTTAGGCCCCAAAACTATAGTCCTCATGTCCCATGTTCAAACCGGAAAGTGACCTTTTTTTGTGTTTACAAGTTTTTTTTTGGTTATTTGTTCATATTTTCCTTTCTCTATTTTAATTTAATTTTTGTTGCCATTTATACCTTTGTTTTAATTTAAATATATGGATATACCATAGCATTATATTTTTAAATGATTTGAACCATATGCAACTATGCATCGACGGCGGTGATAGTTCACCCGCGGCAACGACGCATCCCCTCGAGGCGGCGACAGCCCAGCGGTAATTACTGACGCACGCGAGCTCGTCGGGGCAAAGCGTATTGCAACTTCACTACCCCTGCCGAAAGCACATGTTCACACGTTCTAATGAATAGGCCACTTAAAGATCACTAGCACATATACACATATAACGATCTGTTCTTACGCGTGCACTGCATCACAAAGCGGTGTCTGAGGAATTTGCTATGGCAGCCTGAGCATCACCGTCCGGAGCAGCACCGCTAAAGGCAGGGTTATCGTCCTAGTGCCGTCTAGGCAGTCGATGACCTGCCGTCTAATTGCGGCGGCGGCGGCGGCGGCGGCGGCGGCACACGTATATACGAAGCAGACGTTGGGAGACGAATAAACTGAGCCAGGTTTCGTCGGAGCTGCGCTGGGCCGCTGGGAGGCAGAGTCGCGAGCCAGAGCGCTTCGAAGCAAAGTCCCGAGCCAGCGTACGGAGTGGAATTAGACTTGTCCACGTGTCGTATTATGAGTGGACATCCGTACGGCGCCGGGTAGGGATGGTCCGCACCCAATTTTTTTCCCTCCACACCATGCAAAAATCCATTGCTAACAGAATGATGCATTTTGATTCGTAACATCAATTAATTCAAGGATAATCTGACATAGTCTACGTGGAGATAACACATGTTCACTAGCTGTTGTTAATTCAATGCTAACATATAAGCATCTTGGAGCTCGCTATCTATGTAGTCATCTGGCTCGCCCTCGCACTAACCGACGGCACCCAGACACCATCACAGTGCCTTGCCCGCCGTGCCGCCGCCCTCGCACAATCATGAACTAGGGCTGTGTGGCCTACCTATTGAGATGTTTGTTGTGCTCCTTTGATACCTGCGTAATACACGGCAACAGTATAAGCAAAGGGACTACTGCCAGCAACTAGTCATATAGTGCAATGCAGCAACCAAATTTTACTACTTACACATAAGAGAGCAAATGGAAACGCAGTGAAACCATCCTTCGTCCTCACTGTGAGTCTCTCTTTGATCAACCGCATGTTTAAAAAAAGATTCAGGTCATCTTGCTTCCTAATTATTCCTAATTATTAACAGTTATATCAAACATAAGTGAGAGGCAGGGCAACTGTTCACAGGTACAAAATGAGTTCATGTTTGCTCAGTTAACTGTCATTCTTTGCAGTTAAGCATGCAGGTACAAAATGATGGTCAGTTAACTGATTTCAGAAGCATGCATCAAATTGGATGCTGATGTCGAAGGGCTGGATGCACATGTGGCAAACCTACTGTCCTCAAAGCCATCTCATGGTACTATAGCTAACTTCAGGATCAAGGATTTGTACACAATAATGTAGCAGTGAAACAAAGGAAAACACAAAAACAATGCAAATAGTATGTCAACTACTATGAGTACAGATTAAACCATAAAGTATGCCTTATCGACAAAGGATACGCCTGGGAAGAAAATAGATAGCAGTACCTTAACAATTCGATTAGCAGCAGCATCAGCTGGCAGACCCCTAGTGTAGTTCAGCTTGAAAACGCAATGACAAGCCGTCCATCAGCATTGGACAACTGCAATAATGTAGGCATCGAACCTTAGATCAATTCATTTAGACTAGTGACCTTACGCAAAAATAATGTTGATCTTTATGACTGGTTTCCGCTACTCTCTAACATGAAGAATCTTTTCCACCACTAGGTGGGGGCACGAGATCGGCGTGGGGGCAGAGAGGCCGCCCGCGGCAGGCGACGCGTGGGCAGTGCGGCAGCGGGAAAGAGGGCAGGGACACGGTAGGCGACGGCGAGGTACAGTCGCGGGCAGGATGGGGTTCGGGGCCGACGGGCGAGGACCGGACGGCGAGGCAGCGGTGAGGTACAGCGCCGCGGGCAGGATGGGGTTCGGGGCCGACGGCGAGGACCGGACGGGCGAGGTAGAGGGTCGCGGGCAGGATGGGATTCGGGGGGCCGACGGGCGAGGACCGGACCGAGGCGGCGGCGAGGTATCGGGCATGACAGGGTTCGGCGGGGGTCGGGTCGCGGGACGGAGAGGCCGCGGTGCGGTGCGTGGTGAGCGTGTGGGGATTTGCAAAATGACCAATATACCCTTTATGATAAAAAATAGAAAACCATGGAGGAAATGAGAGGAAATTCCAAGTATAGTAAAAGAGCTCTTTTAGATAAGGCAATAGCATACTATGCCTTTTTTCTCTCTCACCCTATATATCTAAGGCTTATATATATGGAGCTCATAGGAAGGAGAAAATAATTTATTTACTTACTAAGCATATATTGTAAATTCAAGCAATGGATCCAAAGATACAAGTCACACTGATCAAGTGGTGCATGTGTATGGTGGATAGAATATAAATGGTATGGAATGTAGTAAAGTATGAAGTGAATAGAATAGATGAGGGAAATCTTACTTTTGCTCCTTTTTGGAATCTTCTCTCTTTTTATAATTTTGTAGAGAACCTGGGTTGCATCTTTTTTTTTTTTTTTTCTTCTTCTTTTTCTTCAAGAGAGGTGGACTCTCGGCTGGCCCTCGGACTTGTGTCCATTATTTCCTCTCTTATAAAGATGTGGGTTCTATCGACCCTCGGACACTTGTCCATTTTTCATCTTTATTTTTAGAGATGTGGGCTCTACTCGCCCTCGAACACTTGTTCATTTTTTCATCTCTTTTATTTAAGGAGGTAGGCTCTACTCGCCCGTAGGACTTTTTTTTCCGTTTTTTCATCTCCCTTTTTCTTTTTAAAGATATACAACCCAGATCTCTCTTTTTTATGATAACTTTTGAGAGGTATAAATGATGGAGCTTTTGAAAGATATTGGTTAGCAATGAATGGATGGGTATGGTAAATATATAAATATTTTTGTTGCTCTCCCTAGGATAGGAGTAGAACATTTTTGTTGGCTAGAGTGAGTAGATGATAGTGAAATGAAGTGAGTGGAGTGTAAATGATCAGCATGACAAGTTTCTAAGGGTCGACAAAAATTGAACAAACTCAATGCAAAGCAAGCAACCTATATATATATTTTTCAAAAGGTTTTCCTAATCTAATTAGCATGTATATATGGCTGTGGTAGGAGGTTCACACTCTTGTCACATAGGAACTTATCATGTGCATTTTCAATTTTCGAAATATAAATCTCCGTAAATCTAGTGTCACTAGGAGTAAGATCAAATAGCAGCTCAGACTATCATATATCATATCCGTCAATTACTTAGACTTTTTTGAGCAAGCATTTGCAACCCATATGTTTTAGGTTTCAGAGTAAATATTAATTTTGCAAATGGAGCTCGAGAGAAATTAAGCTTGAAAGCTAGGTACTAGAAAAGTATAACAACGGAGCAATTATTCATCATCTCCATGTTAACAAATTTTAGGGTTCCTTTTAGTTGAGCAAAGTAAACTTTAGTGTGCACTCTCTCTTGACTCTTTTATTTCCACTCTAACAAAAAAAGACTTTTTAGACTTTATTAAAACTAGACTCTTAACAAACTATCTAGCAAACAAAATATTTAACTAATAATAATAAATAATATAATATAGATAATAAGATACTTATCTAGATAACTGGGGGTTGCACTCCCCCAAGCTGGATGTTGACATAGTCTTCAATGTCCTTGATGGTTGGAAGTAGAGGTAGATAGTGATGGTGGGCTGATTGATCTTCTTTAACGCTGAACACCATATGTGTTATATCTCTCTTCCTTGGGATCCTGCTGAACTCAAATAGACAACAAAACTAGTGGAACTTGATTAAGCCGTTAGGGGTTAGCCACATTGCTTTTGTGCGTGCGGAAATCTTTCAAAAAGCATTAAATATTTTTGGGATTTTCTATGCAAATAAAGAATGATGATGCATGCATATTTATTTTATTTTTATGCCACCACGGTAAATATCCTTGTGGGTTGTTACACACCACAAAATTACTCACATGGGGCTTAGAGTTTTTCAATGTATATGCAACAAACAAATATTTATTTTTATTTTCTAATGCAAGGCTAGTGCTATAATGTAAATATGCTAAAGGAAAATGATTATGCAATGCAAGGAAATAAATATGGATAAATACCGATCTTACCTTTTTCGGCAAGGGTTCAAGTGTTTTAAGTCCTCCGAACGAGACTTCTTACCCTTGTCATTTCCTTGAGTGTATTATCGATCTTGATGGTCGTGCTCCTTGAGATGATGAAGGACGACATCACCCACGTTCTTAGCTGGTCTTATGAGTTGGAGTGAAACATAGGTAGAATCTTGTTTTAGTGTGCATGCTTGCAAGGCTTTCGCTTGTTGAATTTTGGAGAGACTGATAGGCTTCTCCACCTTTTTGCTCAAAGTGTGTCCCGCTTGCAAAGTCATGGTAGAGATCAAGTGCATGGGTTACGTTGGTGGGGAAAACACCAACGTAACCAAAACTTCATTCATTCTTCTCTAACCATAGGTACAAGTAAACAAGATAGAGTTAACTTGTTTTATGCTTTACTTAAACCTAACTTGGGTGACAAGATTAGAAGATTGAGCATGATTGTTTGTGATAAAAACATTTGTGAGATCAAAACAAGCTCATTGACTCTTGGAAGGATTTTCTTATCTAAACATTACAGGCATGATTATGATACTTCCAAAGCAAGGTAAACTATATTTCGCTTACAAAATTAGAACTAAGAGATCAAGAAAATGGTGGTAAGAACACTTAAAGAAACAAAACATGTTGAGCTAAAGAAGTTGGATCATGCAAGGTTGATACTCTAACATATTTTATTCTTTATTTATGAACAAGCCATAATTAAGGTAAAGCTTAATTAATGACAACTTACCTCAAGATGTTACCTTATTATTGGAGTGACGATATCGTAACACCTTGTGGTGCTCCTTTTCTTCTGTTCGAAGCTTTTCTTCTGTGGCCTCTTGTGTATCTTGTTCCTCACTTGTCTCCTTTATTGCATCGTCATTTCTTTCTTGTTCTTTAAATTGCACTTGGACCTTTTTGCTCCTCTCATGATTTTATTCCAAAGCATGTCAGAGTGATGAAAACTTGAGTAGAGGAGGAGTAATGTCGATGATCTTTAGAGGAGTCAACCTTCTTCCCCATGCTTGAGCCTTCCTGTCACTCGGCACTTCAAGTGTGAATGCTGAACCATCCCTAGTTGTGTGTTGCAATCACCATGTCCTTAGACGTTGTTCATCCTTAGTTCCTGTTTTTGATGTTCTTTTTAGTTCATTTGTTTTGTCCATCCACTTCTGTTGAGTGATTACTCTTTTAGATCGTGTTATATGACACTCTTCTTCGTTGGATAGACATAGCATAGATTCTTTTTCTGCAAAATATTAGTGGACACATACCCGAGGGAATATACAACATGGTTGAAACAGGGGTTGTTGTCCAAATTTATATGATCCAATCTATGCTAATGAAAAGGTGGTTATCGATTATCTTAGCACAGATTTTATTTGTCATGTCTTGTAACTCATTTTATTTGTGGTTGCACTCTAGCATGTGGATCAAGGGAAAGGTAACTTGTAGCAAAAGACAAAGTGAATGATATTTGATACTTACATTCTTCCATGAATGAGCCGTGTCTTTTGCACAAGGTTGGAGTTCATCATATGCCTTGCTTCATCTCTGATCCAAGTTCATCTCTTGACTTACCCGAATTGATTTTGAGAGTTCTATGCATGGGTTAGTCTAACAAAATATCCAATGTCTACACAAGCAATTCTTAGTTCAATAACCAAACTAGACTCCATGTCTAATTTAATTAAGGAAGGCATTTTAACCTAAGCACCACGCTTAATTTAAAAGCCTTTGGAAGTACGCTCAGCAGTATTTCCAAACCAAACAATACTACTATAGACAAAGGTAACTTTAAAGCACTATAGAGATTTATCTAAATAGAGATGAAAAAGCATGATCAAGGTGAGGATTTTTATATATATATATATATATATATATATATAAATATATATATATATATATATATATAGGATGGATGGATGCAAGGAAATAAACATGCAATGGATCTACTATGAGAAAGCATAAACTAAGCGGAGTGAATGCATGAGTTGATATAGTGAATGCAATAAATTTAAAGGATAACTACTCAATCAATTTATAGTCCATGAGCAAGACTTTCTCACCTTTTAATCATACTTACCATGATGTGCGGCTTCTATGTACGCCCCTTGAGATGTGTGCATTGATTTCTTGTGACGGCGACTTCTTTTCTTCAATCTATAAATAGTTAGAATAATATATATTTAAATACTTACCTTGAGATAGCAGGGTTCCAATGTGTGATGAATTTTGAATAATCAGGCACCCTAGGTTCTTCAATCTTTTTTTTTCTCGTGGAATCTTGTCGGAAGATCGCAGAACGACATCTTTTGTCCCTGTCTATTTCACAATTCAATAGAACAAGGATAATCCTACTAAAGCTAGTGATACACTAAATTAGCGACATCATGATCATCATTAGAATCTTTAGGCCAATTGCTTCCTATTGACGGTAACCAACGACAAATTAAATACCGTCAACACAACACCAAAACAACCTAGAAATAGGGATTTCAACTAACATATTCCAAAGTTTTGGTGTTTATTTGGACTTTGTGTACAAACTCATGGATGATCACTCTAGGCCAAAAAAGACAAAGAAAAAGAAATGAAATCAACAAATAGAAAAAAGACCCAAAGGAGCAAATGGCAAGCCCAAACAGAAATCGCAACAAAACGTCAAAACCAGGCCGGGCCAAGTCCACCTTACAACTTTTCAGAGCAAGGAAGCCCAGCCTGCGCCGGAAGCCGGGCCAGGCCGCTCCGGGCAGTGGTGGCGCGCGCGCACCACCCTGCGCGGCCGCACCCCGGCCGAGGCGGTTCGAGCCCAGCCTTCGGGGAGGCGGTTTGTTACCTTCCAAAAACTGGTGAAACCGACGTGGGATGGTCGGTTTGGCGTACATGGAAGGTTTTCCTAGGACGGTTTGGGTGATTTTAGCACTTAGGCCCCTCCCCCTTGTGTATAAATAGACCCCCTCTCTCCCTCTCTAATAAGCAATAAAAATGCAAAGGAGAAACCAGTCCACTTGTGCAAGAGAGTAGAATTAGTTCTTCTTCTTCTTCTACTTCTTCTTCTATCTTCTAATTCTAGAGAGTGAGAGAGGGAAAGGCTAGAAAGAAGCTTTGTTCTTTCTACCCGGAGTTGCCGGTTCGCCCCTCGGTGTTCCGCGGTTCCTAGGAGGACGGAGTCTTGGGACTTGTCGGTACCCGCTTGTACCTCTCGCAAGCGCTTACACTTTGGTAAGGAGTCTTGTGATTATCTTGTAGCTACTTAATTTCCTTCCTATATTTCTTAGCTGTTGTAGACTTGCGGGATTGGTAGATCGCCTTGAACGTTAGTTCTTGGTGGAGGAACTCTTTGACCAGGGAACCTTGGCCAACATCAAGAACTATGACCAATAGTGCAAACGTGGTGTTTGGGCTAGCGTTCACCTACCTTTTGCGGTGCATCCCATGGTTGAGGGGGTAGGCGGCTTGGTCGTGACAAGCCTTGTCCGTCCCTTTGAAATCCCCCCCACGTTCGGGCCGCGGTCGTAGAGCTAATTGCCGGACTCTACCCATTTGGGAGCGGGCCGGTGCCCGAAGTGAGTAGACAACAGACTTTAGGAATCACTGCCTAGAAAACTTAGCCTATAGATACCTCGCTACTCTTAGAAAACAAACCCTTGCTTTAGGTTGACATAGCCCGAAAAGCCACCGGGCGACCGCCCTTGTGTAAAATACAATACCCCGCTACCACGGGTGAAGTGCTACAATGGTATTTCCGCACTTGCGGATTTCTCTCAGGTGCGTAAGAAACACCAACAAGCATTTCTAAGCGCGCCACGGGGGACGGTTGTCGAAGTTATATATCGAGCCGAGTCAACCTCGGTGTGACCGGTAGTATCCTTTAAACAAAAATACCAAAAAGAGTTCCTGTTACCCATGGAGCAACCTACCTTACAAATCCTCGCTCGCTTCCTAAGGGCGAGCTCGTAGAACCACGCCAATCTGCGAAGCCAATCACAGCCTTCGCAGTATGAGCTCCGCCCGCTTTATAGCCATGGTTCCAGCCCGAGCCTTTTCGGGCTCGGAATATGAAAACCCCTATCATCACTTATGGGAGTTTGAGCAGCTCTGTGGGCTGCCCGACAATAGCGTGCATGACACACACACACAATCGAGGTGGAAGTTGTTTTTTCTCTCTCACCGAGAGGGCGACTCAATGGTACGCCCATAACGTAGGGTTGGTAAACGGAGAATGGGAAGAACTCACAAAACAGATTCTCGTGTAGCATTCTACCCTATATCCGTAATCGCGCCCCGCGACAAGAGATACTCAACTTCCAACAAATAGAGGGTGAAACCTTAGGGCGCAGCCGGGACCGATTTACCACGCTTACACGATCCGCCCGCACTGCCCATACCAAACCACGTGCTTTTACAAAGATTTCCGGCTAGGATTGGACAGGCGACCGCCTTTGCCGCTTGATTTAGCCGCCGGAGGGTCGTTTTCACATAAAACCACAAAAGCGAAGGAGAAGCTCTCTTAAACCGTATTCTTGAGAATACTCCCCCCGCTAGAACCCATCCGAGTAGAACCCAAGCGTAAAAACCGAGGAAGTCTCTTCGGCGAAAGCCAACCTATTAAACCTATAGAGAGACCCTCGCCTGAACTGTAACACAAGGAGACCGAGATGCACGGATCTCCCGCTCTTCGAGGTTGACCCTATCGATCAATTCGGGTGACACCTCGAAGTACGAACAATGGAAGAAACCACCAGCCCCGGCTAGCCCCCTGAACAGCCCCCTCGATAAAACCTTCCTCCGTGAGTCTATTAAGGAGCTAACAGTTTATAATGAGCACGGAATGGTTGCAAGAGGAAGGACCCCTCTTCCGAAGAAATTCGGATAAGTGGCCCCTCTACACCAATCCATTGCAAATATCAAGGAGACCGGGTGGAAGTCATGTACAACCCCGTGGGGATAAACATAATGTCCGAAACCTTTGCACAAGCCTATGTCGAGGAAGCCATTAGAACCCCCACAACACGGACCTTGCGCATAGCACCACGCACCACCATTGAAAGCCGTGGAGGTTATACATGAACAAATCTTCCAAAGACAAGGATGTCAAGTTGTCTCCGGACTTTCATATTTTCGATATCCAAGACCTCGACATCCCGATCGGGCATCCCCCCGAAAAGATTCTTGATCTATCAACATCCGGGGATTTAGATGTCAAACTCGAAGAAAAAGTTTTTCTATCCCGTTACTCGAGCTAAAAACTCGGTGAATGTAACCCTTCCTTGAGTACGATTACCGACCGAGGAGGTCATGGGAGTTATGCTATATGAGAACCCGTAAAACAGACCTAGAAAAAAGACGCCCAATTCTTCATTGAAGAAGAGGACGATTGTGGGAACTCATAGAACTTCCCAAAAGAGGAAGAGCTAACTCGGCCTCCGGTTGAGCTTAAACCCCTACCCCCGTGCCTACGCTATGTCTTCCTAAACGGCGATTCACAAGCACCGGTCATCATAAGTGACAAACTTAGTGACCAGAAACTACCCAACTAATAGCCGCCTTAGAGAAACACAGATCGGTCTTTGGGTATTCCCTTCAAGATCCGAAAGGGGTAAGCCCAACACTCGCACACATCGCATTCCTATTGACCCCGACAAGCATTACCCCATCATGCGAACCCCAGTAAGCAGCTCAATAATGCGATGCGTGAAGTCGTGAAGAAGGAAGTTCTCAAGCTTCTTCACGCTGGATTATCTATCCCGTACCACACAGTGATTGGGTTAGCCCAAGTCCAAGTGGTCCCTAAAAAGGGAGGAATGACGGTCGTTGAGAACGCTAAAAACGAACTCATTCCACAAAGACAAGTCATAGGGTGGAGAATGTGTATTGATTATAGAAAACTTAACAAGGCAACAAAGAAATATCACTTCCCGCCGCCCTTTATTGATGAAATGTTGGAGCGCTTAGCTTAAACACTCTTTCTTTGCTTCCTTGACGAGTATTCTGGCTACCACCGGATCCCGATCCACCCCCGATGACCGCAGAGAAAGACCACGCTCACATGCCCATACGGAACCTATGCGTATCGTAGAATGTCATTTGGGCCATGTAATGCACCCGCTTTTTTTTTGGTGCATGATGTCTATCTTCTCGCATATGATCGAAGAAATCATGGAAGTCTTCATGGACGATTTCTCCATCTATGGTAAGACTTTTGAAAGCTATCTAAAAACCTAGACCGGGTCTTGCAGGCGATGCCAAGAAAAGGACCTGGTACTTAATCGGGAAAAGTGCCACTTCATGGTCCGAGAAGGCATCGTTTTCGCACCTCGCGGTCCGAGAGGGGGATAGAGGTAGACAAAGCCAAAATAGACGTTATCGAAAAACTACCACCACCCCTGAACGCCAAAGGTATCCGTAGTTTCCTAGGCCACGCAGGTTTTATAGAAGATTTATAAAAGATTTTTTCGCAAATCACTAGACCCCTTACGGCCCCGCTAGCAAAGGACGTGCCCTTTGACTTCACAGATGAGTGCTTGCACGCCAAAACCCTAAAGAAAGCACTCATCTCGGCCCGATCATCCAACCCCCGATTGGTCGTTGCCATTTGAAATCATGTGCGATGCTAGCGACTACGCCGTTGGTGCGGTCCTAGGCCAAACCAACGACAAAAGCAGCATGCCATCGCGATATGCTAGCAAAACTCGACAGAGCCCAAATTTTTTAATTACGCCACCTACGTAAAAAAGAGCTCCTAGCAAAGTAGTCTTTGCTATCGAGAAGTTTCGATCCTACTTAGTGGGCGCAAAGATAATCATTTATACGCACCATGCTGCCCTTAAGTACCTTCTCACCAAAAAGGATGTGAAACCTCGCCTAATCCGCCGGATTCTTCTACTCCAAGAATTTGATATAGAAATAAAAGATAAAAAGGGAGTAGAAAATACGATGCGCGGATCATTTGTCGCGTATGCAGGTAACTAACATGCAGGAACCACCAATCAACGATTACCGCGCGACGACATGCTACTCAAGGTGTCGCGACTTCAACCCATGGTACGCAAACATTGTGAATTACATGGTTGCGTGGTATGTACCACCCGGGAGAAGTTTAAAAGCTCCAAATGGAGAGCGGTGGCACCTATGGGATGACCCATATCCGCATGCGTGGTGTGTGCGGACGGCTTGCTAAGAAGATGCGTACCAGGGAGGAAGGAATGCAGATCATCGAAAAATGCCATGCATCTCCCTACGCCGGACATCGGGGAGTATTTCGCACACAAGCTAAAATTTGGCAAAGGCGGATTCTTCCGCCGGCGATGTACGACGACATGAAAGAGTTCATCGAAGATGCTACAACCAGGTAAGACCGGGAACATCACAGTTTTCGGATGCAATGCCCCTACACTACAACCTTCAAATAGAAATATTTGATGTGTGGGGCATTGATTACATGGGGCCATTCCGTAAGTCCCATGACCGCGAATACATCCCGTGGCAGACTACATGTCGGTGGGTGGAGGCAATACCATGCAGAGCTACCGATGGCAAACACGCGACGCAAGATGTTCCATGAAATCATCTTCCCCCGCTTCGAACGCCACGCATGGTGATCGTGACGGAGGATCGCATTTCAAGGACAAGTCATTCAGGGGCATTCCCGAAAAAGAGCTCGGCACTCGCACAATATCGCTACCCCTTATCACCCGCAAACCGGCGGGCAAGCCGAAAACCTCCAATAAACAAATCAAGAACATCCCGCAGAAGACGGTCAACGAGATGGGGAAGGGATGGAAAAACAAGCTACCCGATGCTCTCTCGGGCATATCGGACAACTTATAAAGCCCCCATCGGCATGTCACCTTACCAAATGGTCTATGGCAAAACCGTCATTTACCGCCGAGCCGAACATCGAGCTCATTGGGCCATCAAAAAGTGGAATATGGACGCCGACTCATTGGGAAGAACCGCCGAGACAAATCTCTCGAACTAGAAGAATGGCGAGAAAAGGCGTACACAAAGTGCAAAAGCTCTACAAAGAGCGCACAAAAAGATGGCATGATCAACGATCAAACTCAAAGAATTCACCACGGAGACAAAGTGCTCCTCTTCAACTCCCGGGTGAAGCTATTCGGCGAAGGGAAGCCGAGAAGCAAATGGAAAGGTCCGCATTAACCGTCATCAACACATCACCTCATGGCGCAATCACAATCCAAGATGACGCAGTGAGATACAAAAGGTAAACGGTCAACGTCTTAAGCTTTTCTTCGAGCCAAGACTGATCTTAACCAAGAGCTCGATAGAATAGATTTATGCTTTGAAAATTAATTTATGATGATCAGCATATAAAAAAAAATGTGTAATTTTATAATTAAAATTATCACAACTAAAAAAAAAATATAAATCTATATAAGGTAATAATAAAACATAAAAGTTATCTATATATTTTACTTTGTTTTAAATAAAGTTTTTGCCTTTTTATTTTCTTTTTAATTTAGTAAATTCATGCCGATCATTTGATACACAAAGGATATTTACTTTCTAAATTAATCAAAGCATAAACTATTTTCAAAATTCAAATTTGAGGATCAATTAGATATCAAGAAGAAAGGAAACGTTTCTACGCGGCAAACCCCAGTTCAAAACTTTTGAGAAAAAGGAAATGAATGTGGTAAAAGCTCGACGAGGGGATGCCAGGTGGTGCTTGTAGCGCACCACCTGGTGCGCCTGCACCGGCCGGCTCCATTCGGGCTGGGATTTCACCCATCGCCTTCCTCTTTCTCATAACCTGCAATGGTGAGGTGCGCTCCGTGAGATTTTAACCTGCCAAAACAGAGAGGAGAGTTTGTCCTATAAAATCCACCCTCCTCCTCTCCATTCTTCACACCTCTCCTTCTTGCTCTTCTCCTCCTCTCAAATTCTCTTCCTCTAAGCCAAGATCAGCAGCAAAACTCTCTTCCTCCCATGGCCCTAGTACCATTCAATAGAGAGGAAGCTATGACTTTCGCCTCCAAATACTTAGAGGAGAGGGAAACCCCGAAAAGAGACCTAGCTCTCCTACCTTCTCCAGCCAAAATTCCTACACCAAAGAAAAGAAAGGTAGACGGCAAGGAGAATGTCCCCATAGAGGAAACAGTAGTATATGACGAAGACCTGTTAGGGAATCTCTCCAGTTACTTCCAAAAAGGCGATTCTTGTTTCCCTTATACCTTAGAACAATTGCCAAACGGAAAATGGAGGAAGAAGGTTCCCAAACCACAGGTTAGGGGACAGCCAAAAGGATTCTTCGGGGATGACTTTGAGCCTCAAACGGGTCCTACAATTGAAAGTGTACAAAAGAAGATCACAGATCTTTCGAAGCTTCATCCAAACCCTTAGAGGCAGGTTAGCAGAAAGGCATAGCGCTAATATCCGCCTTAGGAAGAAACTAGCAGACCTGCATGTCAGCATGCACGAGGAACTCAGGCTCACCGCTAGGGAGATGGGGTAGAGCGCTCAGTGGACCTCACGACCTTTTTGAGTAGAGAGCTCTAACTCTTTATCAATAATTAGGCGCACACTAGTTTAATTTTCTCAGTATTTCCCTTTTCAATCATTTTTGTAATTCCTTCAAATGTGCCCGGTTTGAATAATTATAAATTCAATAAAGTTTTATTATTATATTGTCTATGTCTCCACTTGTTTTTGTTCTTGTGCAAAAGAAAATTAAAAATAGGTACAAAAACAAGTGTGGGGGGAGGTTCGCAAGTCAAAGGTACGCAAGTGTTAAATTTAAATTTTGACTTGTGATTTATCTTTAAGTGCTAAAACCTGAACCAAGTTAGCAAAACTCCATCTCTATATCTACCAATTGATACATGGCATGCGGACATTTTATTCCTCGCCAAAATACCAAGCTTCTAAAACAACTACTCATCCCGAAAAACCCGATTCATGTGGGTTGCATAAGCTCTATCTAGTCTAAGTTGTTGCCAAGTATGATATGGTAGAAATGGATTTGCTATGACTTCATCCAAAAAAGAGAAGCTTAACATCCAGGGAACATACTTCGAAAAAAAAGAGAGAAAAGATATGGGCTATGCTTAAAAAAAAAAACGAGGTGAATAATGGACAAGTGTCCGAGGGGCGAGTAGAGCCCACATCTAAAAAAAAAAAAGAAAAAAGAGAGAAAATAAAAGACAAAAAGTCTAGGGCTAAAGCAGAGCCCACCTCTCCAAAAAAATTATAGCAATAAAGCCCATGCTTTCTCGAAAGATAAAATTTTATCTAAATAAAACCCCGGATAAAAAGTTGATCAACAAGGATGAATGATAAGCACTTACGCTATAACCATTCTATCTAGCAACACTATGTAAAAAAGGCCTCTGATCGGGCGTTGAGGGCATCTACAGTCGCGCGCGCGACCGCCCATTAGGGTCTCTAAATGTCCGACTTTATTGCACTGTTTTCGAGCGTCTGCCCGCAAGGCTTTTTAATACGACGGGATTTTCGGCGTCGCAAACTTCCCCGCGTAGTGAGCCTTTGTTACACACGCGCCATGGAACGCCTCGCGTGTCGGGGGTTTTGCTCGACCGTGGTGTACGGTATCTACGACATACCTGTCTAAGATGCGACTGTACCTCGGGGAAACCTCACGGACCAGCGCCATCAAGATTTCCGACCATGCCGCGTCCAAAAAGTAGTGACGCCGGTGAGCAAAGATAACGATTGTAGAAGCTTTTGACCGCACGGACCCATTTTACAAAAGCTGCGTCAGTAACAATGACGCGCGATGTCGACGATCGCGGCGTGCCCACGCGCTACGTAATGGTAAACTGGCACGACGCCCGGCAGTGAAAACGCCCGTAAAGCATTAGTAATATCTGACCCGTGCGGACGATAACCGACCGTAATACGGGCGGTTTCTGAGACACACGCCAAAACCCGGTCTCGTGGTTTGCTACTTCATTTACAGACACGTGTGTAGATTACATGTCTGTAGTTCCTCAACCTTTTTACAGACGTTCGTTTTGTCCGCCACGTCTGTAGCTTTCGCTTAGTTTACAGACGCGGTTTTCCGTTTCGGGACCAGAATTCCGCATTTTTCGACGCTTGTAGCGGATGCTCGACCATAGCTACGGGAAATTACAGATGCGTGTCCCTTTCGGTGTTCGCGTCGAGGTTTCTATTTTCACGGCGTTTACCCGGTGCTCGACAGAAACTGACGCCGAAACTACAGACGGTGGTTCACAGACGCATCGGAAACACCTGTCGTTAGTTATTTATATATTACAGACGGATTCACGCAGCGTCGAAACTATTCAAATCCCGTGACGCCGTTAGCGCGGTGGTGCGTACTTATTCAGTTATTACGCATGGGTTAAGATGGGTGCATGCTTTGTCGTCGAGACTAGAGACGCCTCTAGAAAACTGAGACGTCGTATAATACATATACACGGTATTGGTACTATTAATACGTATATAATACATATACATGTGTCCGATCACAAACAAATGGTAGATCAAAGCATGGAAAATTCATGTGTATTTCTGAAAATTCATGTGTATCTCAGAATGTTCTTCACACAGAACATACCCGGTTGTTCGGGGGCACGCCACACGATTGTTCACAACACAAATAACACAGCTCAAATGCATGTATCCACCGATCGTCAGATGCGGCAAGGGAAACGAGAAGGAACTCACGGTTCACGAAACGAATACTCGCCTTCAGGGCTGATGATCTCTTCCATAACAAACTTGGCGATCTCCTCTCTAATATCCTCCAAATTAATCAAAATTCCAGACAAATCGAAATCCTAATACAAAGAAAGGTAGGCATAAGTGTTCGTTGTACACATGGTCTTTATTGCCAAACAAAGGTAGGCACATGATGGAGCTGCACTTCGAAGTTACCTCGTGGCGGTCCGGATGAACTTGTTTCATCGCAGCCGGGGAAGTGGTGGGCCGTGTACCCACATGTCTTTTCATCAGTTTGCGACTGGTGTTGACGGTCACTAACGACACATTTGTAACGTCAACATTCTACCAATAAGGGGGTGAAACTATACCTTACTACACACATATACATTTATTATTGACATATTTCCACTTGTAGTGTCCAAATTATTATTGTGCAGAATTATATAAGAAACAAGTGAAAAATACACCAAAAAGCCTCCCCCGGAAAGCGCATTCTGGGAGAACACCAAGCCCAAGGGAGAAATGGACCAAACACGCAGAACTGGGCCGAGCAAACATCGCCACACAACTTTTCAAGCCCAAATACGCCAGCGCCAAGGGCCCTGAACCGAGCCTGCATAAAGTGCGAAGCACCACATCCCGAGGCGGTTTCGTGTTTGGCGAGGCGGTTTGTTACCTTCCAAAACCGCATTGCCGACGTTGGTTGGTCGGTTTAGCAAACTAGGAAGGTGTTCCTGGGTCGGTTTTGGCTCCTTCCATATGGGGAGGGACATTTTCCAATGAGCCCCCTCTTCTACCTATAAAAGGAGGCCATCTCCCACCATTGTAACCAAACCACACAATGTAGCCTCTCTCTTCTTCTTCTTCTTCTTCCCTCTCCCTTTCTTCTTCTTCTTCTTTCTTTCTTTCTTTCTTTTTTTCTCCTTCTTCTTAGTTTGTACTTAGGAGGAGTTTGGTTAAAAGGACGAAGACATTTTAGCAAACTAGTATGATCAATTTAGAGTTCTTCATCTTGTTTTTGTTCTTTACTTATCAATATAGTCATGTTCTTGAATTAGAGCAAAGTCCTTATGACATAATCTTGATTGATGAACTAGTATATAGTTTCTATATCATGATCTTGTCTTATGGAACATCGTGCTTAATTTATCATACATACATGTTTAGACCAAGAGCTAGATCAATATGATGAGTTCTACCTAGAGTTAGACTTGGTTGATGTTGGGTTGCGGGATTGATAGCCGTTCTTTCGGGCGGTGTCTCGTAGAAGGACCCGGGACGGGTAAGCCTTGTATACACGCCCGGAGTAATAATCACTAGTGTAGACGTGGTGTCTAGACTAAGGGTTTTCTATCTTTTGTGGCGCACCCCACGGTTGAGGGGGTAGGCGGCTGGGTTGTGACAGCCTTGTCCGTCCCTTGTAATCCCCCCATGTTCGGGGGTGTGGCGCAGAAGGTGCAATTGCCGGACACCGCCCTTTGGGCGTGGGCGCCGTGCCAAGTAATTCGGCAGAGACCTTGGCTTTCTTGAACTAGAATCTCTAACAAAGAAAAACATGTGTGTATCCGCTATCTTGACATGACTATCTAGGGTATGCCTCGCTCCATATTAGATTTATTCTTTTATTCATTATTTTACCTTTATCTTTGAGATTGGCTTGAGTGTGTGTGTCAAGTTATCCTACTACCTATCTTATTTTATCCCTATTATGAGCATTGGTCTATTATACATTTGTGTCATCTTGACCATGTCCGAATTAGAGACTTTTACACCATGCCTTCCTTTGGGAAAAATATAAATAACGATACCCTCAATACTTCCGGGTGAAATGCTACAATGATAGATCCGTGCGCTTGCGGATGAATATCTTATTTGGCAAGATCTATCACCGTTGATAATCCCGCTCGATCACCGACATGGTGGTTTCACTTGGGAATGTCAACGGTGCATTTCGGGCGCCGTTATTAGAGATGGGTTCTAAACTCGCTTCTAGTGATTGCGCTTTTAAGAAATGCAACAAGCATTTTCGGCGCCGCTGTCGGGAAGGGCGTTGGTTAAAGGGATGATCTATTAGGGACGTGTTCTCGATAATATGCTTGTGTAGTGATCTTTGTTCATCTTAGGTTTATCTAAAAAAAATCTTTTATAAAAAAAAATCTTAAAAAAAAAAATCTTATAAATAAAAAAGCAAGGATATGTTATCAAGTTAGTATGCACCTTCGGGTATTCTTGTCGCTAACCATTTCAGGTGAAGACTAAGAAGAACAAAGGAGCACGCGACGCTTGAAAACATGGGGCTACATCAAGAAAACTTTGATGCTCTTGGGCGGGAGGAACGACTCAAAAAGGAGACCTCGACCTTGCACACTCAACATTTTTCACGAAAGTACAAGTGTGAGAGTGAGGACGGTGATAATATCAAGTTCCACGCACAAGGGGATCAAAAAAAAAGTGAAAGAAGAAAAAAAAAAAAAAGAAAAAAAGAGAGAGATAAATAAGAGATTAGCCTCCCTTGCTATAAAAGGAAAAAAAAAAAAAAGGGAGAAAAAAAAAAAGGAGATATATATAGAAAAAAGAAGAGAAGTATTATCGAAAAAAAAGTGGTCCAAAAAAAAAAAGAATAAAAAAAAGAGAAAGGAAAGGAGGAACATCCTCCTTTACACCTTTGTGACCACTAAGGCCCATGGTCCATATACACTACATGTGTGTATCACCTAAGCCTTGTGGCCCGCCTCGAGATGGATCATCAAGCTACCACCAAGGAATTTCAACATCTTGCCTTCATGCGCCGGTTGGTATACACACACTCAAATACGTAAAGGTAATAATTCACCAATTCTTTTTACTCATACTTATCTCCATATATATATATATAAAAAAAGATTTCATCATGGAGATAAAACAAGGCTAGACTTATATTGCATTTTTATCTTAGCCTTGTTTGAGTTTGAAAAGTTTGGTGAAGTTTTTTTCGTCCTCCCTTGATAATAAAATTATCAAAAAAAAAAAAAAAAAAATAAAAAAAATTAAATAAATAAAACAACACAAGCTGCTCTTTTTTGCTCCTTCCTGCATATGTTTCAAAATTTGGTAATCGCTAAGGATGGTAAGTCTACTCGCGAATCTACCATATACTAACCATGCAGAAAAAGACTAAAAAAGCACGGGGTACAACCCCGATCCGATGAGCATTGAGCTAGCTTGGGGGAGAACCCTAACAAGGTAATGAGAAACCTACACTCATCATCATCTGGCCCATTACCTTGAAAAAAAAATGTGTTTTATAAGAAATTTTATTATCAAAATAAACAAAAAAAAAAATTTTACTACAAAAAAAAAAATCTATAAGTAAATATTTTTGAAAAAAAAAAAAACTAAAATAAAAATCTTTATAAATAAAATAAATTCTTCTATGAAAAAAAAAAACTATAATCATTTTGCTCGCCTTGCAATGCCTTTATCTCCATTGGATGAATCTTGTTTTCAATTCATGCTTCCATTTTCTATGCCAAGTATATGTTGCGGGTTTAGAAGTCGCGGATCATTTAGCCGATGATCCTACTTCCATAGATTTTTTTGAATTGAGCATGGTGCTTGGGTCAAAAAGTCTACCTTAATCAGATTAGACATGGAGTCGAAGTTTGATTATTGAAACAAAACTACTAGTGTAGAATTTGGTCGACCATATGGACTAACCCCCCGCAGAAATTTATCAAATTCAAGAGGGTGTCCTAGAGATGACAATGGAGAATGATCTTGTCGCGAACCAAAAAATAAATAAATAAAATAAAATAAAGATAAAGATAATAATAATAAAATAAATAAAAACCTTTGAAATCCCAAGAATGGTTGTTCCGCTCTTCCAAGATCATCACAAGACAAGCTTGGGAGGGAGTCTCCTAGCACGCTCAAAAGACAATGTTAATCAAAGATCCATTCATAGCGCGTTCACAAGCTAGCAACGCTCATAAACCGAAGGTAAGTCAAAAGCTAGCTTGGGGAGGACTCCCACAAAGGTAACTCATATCTCACATTCCATTCAGTTATTTTCTTATCTTATATGAATGATGAGGTATGAGAATAAAAAAAAAAAAAAAAAGAGGGGAAGAAGAAACAGAGAGAGGAGACTTTTTCCACTCCATACATATGTGTTGTAGAAATATTTAGTTCTACGCTGTTGAAATGATGAATAGTTGCTCTATCTTATGTTTTGCCTGTGCCTAGTTTATAATTTGAATTTCTCTAAAGTTTGGGTTTAGTGGCTAAGTCTAAGAACTCATCCTCAAAAAAAAAAAACCTTGATTCATGTGGGTTGCATAGGCTCTATCTAGTCTAAGTTGTTGCCAAGTATGATATGGTTCAAATGGATTTGCTATGATTTCGCCCAAAAAGAGAAACTTGACATCCGGGAATCTAATTTGAAAGAAAAGAGAAATGCTATGGGCTATGCTAAAAAAAAAAAAAAAGAGATGAAAAATGGACATGTGTCCGAGGGCCAGTAGAGCCCACATCTCCAAAAAAAAAAAAAAAAAAAAAAAAAAAAGGAGAGGAAATAAAAGACAAAAGTCTAGGGCGAAAGCAGAGCCCACCTCTCCAAAATATATATATATATATATATATAGCAATAAAGCCCATACCTTCTCGAAAAACAAATAGAACTTAAATAAATAAATCCCGGATGAGAAAAATTAAACAAAAAGGATGAATGAAAAGTATTTCTATTATAACCGTTCTATCTAGCAACCGCCTAAGGCTTTGAGAAAAGCTAAAAAGCCCCGCTACGATGAAAGGTAATAAAGGGTGAGCAAAGGCATGCCATTTTATTCAAACTCTAGTAGAAAATCTTATTATAACCCTCGCACTTGAAAAACATAATCGGCATAGTAGCAACTCCCTCGATCAACAACCAAGTACTTATCTTTTTGCTCGAGGACGCCGCAAAGGGTAAGCTTGGGGGAGTTTGTTGATGGTCACTAACGACACATTTGTAACGTCAACATTCTCGCCAATAAGGGGGTGAAACTATACCTTACTACACACATATACATTTATTATTGACATATTTCCACTTGTAGTGTCCAAATTATTATTGTGCAGAATTATATAAGAAACAAGTGAAAAATACACCAAAAGGCGCCCCCCGAAAGCGCATTCCCGGAGAACACCAAGCCCAAGGGAGAAATGGACCAAACACACAGAATCGGGCCGAGCAAACATCGCCACACAACTTTTCAAGCCCAAATACGCCGGCTTTTTGCCAAGGCCGCCCGAACCGAAGTTTCAGACAGTGCGCGCGCACCACTGCGCGCCGCACCCATCCCGGAGGCGGTTCGGGCCTGTGTTTTGCGGCGGCGGTTTGTTACCTTCCAAAACCGGCGTTGCCGACGTTGGTTGGTCGGTTTAGCAAACTAGGAAGGTGTTCCCTGTGTCGGTTTTGGCTCCTTCCATATGGGGAGGGACATTTTCCAATGA
Organism: Hyparrhenia diplandra; assembly: GCA_015847255.1. Taxonomy (NCBI): domain Eukaryota; kingdom Viridiplantae; phylum Streptophyta; class Magnoliopsida; order Poales; family Poaceae; genus Hyparrhenia; species Hyparrhenia diplandra. Next base: position 368,391 of record JADLZK010009811.1, read on the forward strand.
GCCCCTCTCCTCTACCTATAAAAGGAGGCCATCTCCCACCATTGTAACACACACCACACAATGTAGCCTCTCTCTTCTTCTTCTTCTTCTTCCTCTCCCTTTCTTCTTCTTCTTCTTTCTTCTTTTTCTTTTTCTCCTTCTTCTTAGTTTGTACTTAGGAGGAGTTTGGCAAGGATTAATAAAGGAGAGCAAGACATTTTGGAGCTATTCGGTATGATCAATTTAGAGTTCTTCATCTTGTTCTTGTTCTTTACTTATCAATATAGTCATGTTCTTGAATTAGAGCAAAGTCCTTATGACATAATCTTGATTGATGAACTAGTATATAGTTTCTATATCATGATCTTGTCTTATGGAACATCGTGCTTAATTTATCATACATACATGTTTAGACCAAGAGCTAGATCAATATGATGAGTTCTACCTAGAGTTAGACTTGGTTGATGTTGGGTTGCGGGATTGATAGCCGTTCCTTGGGGCGGTGCTCGTAGAAGGACCCCGGGACGGGTAAGCCTTGTATACACGCCGCAGTAATAATCACTAGTGTAGACGTGGTGTCTAGACTAAGGGTTTTCTATCTTTTGTGGCGCACCCCCACGGTTGAGGGGGTAGGCTACGGGTTGTGGCGGCCTTGTCCGTCCCCTTTGTAATCCCCCATGTTCGGGGTAAAAAGAAGGTGCAATTGCCGGACACTCGCCCTTTGGGCGTGGGCGGTGCCCGAAGTAATTCGCAGAGACCTTGGCTTTCTTGAACTAGAATCTCTAAAAAGAAAAAACATGTGTGTATCCGCTATCTTGACATGACTATCTAGGGTATGCCTCGCTCCATATTAGATTTATTCTTTTATTCATTATTTTACCTTTATCCTTGAGATTGGCTTGAGTGTGTGTGTCAAGTTATCCTACTACCTATCTTATTTTACCCCTATTATGAGCATTGGTCTATTATACATTTGTGTCATCTTGACCATGTCCGAATTAGAGACTTTTACACCATGCCTTCCTTTGGGAAAAATATAAATAACGATACCCTGAATACTTCCGGGTGAAATGCTACAATGATAGATCCGTGCGCTTTGCGGATGAATATCTTATTTGGCAAGATCTATCACCGTTGATAATCCCGCTCGGATCAACCGACATGGTGGTTTCACTTGGGAATGTCAACGGCGCATTTTCGGGCGCCGTTATTAGAGATGGGTTCTAAAACCCGCTTCTAGTGATTGCGCTTTTAAGAAATGCAACAACCGGCATTGCAAACATATGAAACACGCGTGGTTATTCACTGAATGGAAACACGACGCAGTGCGTAACTCCAAGTGAAGCACTACTTACATCGTACATTCTTGTTTGGACCTCCATGCTTCTTGCCACGAAACATGCTTGTTTGGACCTTGCCGCCCCGGCTGTTGAGCCACGCTTGATTCTCAGCGGCTGCACTGCGAGAGGCACTCGACATTCTTGTCGCGCGAGCCACTCCCGCATTCTCGGCCCGCAGCTCGCGAGGCACTCCGGTCATCCTTGCCTTGCGATCCAGTTTTTCACATCGTTAGCCGATGCACTCGCAAGGCACTCGACCGTCATTGGCATGCGAGCGAAGTCGCCGCATTCCCATCCATTGCAGCCCGAGAGGGACTGTGATCATTGCCGTCATTCCCATTTAAGCCGCTGCGTGTCATACAAATCCTTTTAGATTGACTTTCATTGAGGCGGCGTAGAAGTAGGCAATGCGGGAGGTTTTGGGGCGAAAAAAAGAAGAGAGCTTTAGGAATGCTACAAAGAAGATGGGCTCGCTCCTTTGGATCCTCTTACACATAGCCTATCCAAGAGCCTTAATCTCGCCTGTCGGCGGATCCAGTAGTGTAGCCTCAAAACCAGGAGTTACATGATCAATAAAACAATAGAATGTCCTTCCAGTATTGGTTGACCTTTAAGATGTAGTTGATTCGGGTATACCATTCCCCTTGCTACCTCAACCGGATAACCTCGAAGTCTTCACTACAAGGGTACATGGTGCCGACGTGGAAAGTATCTCAAAGCGGCAAAGATCCCCGAATCGGGCTTCAAGACGTTTGCTCTTCACACCACCTACACGGCTAGGGGTGTTGTCGGCAAAGGAACCATGTCCTCCCGATTCCAACGCCGCCACCTTAGCCGTGAGCTCATCTAGTTGAGGTCCAAACTCTTCTCTATATGCTTTGGCCAACGCACTGAGACATCCTCTTTTACGTACATGTTGGGCGCAAGCCGCCAAAACTTCCAACCAGCCATACTAGATATACCACGCACACGCCCTGTCTGCTCTGGGGTGCCCAGGACCTCTGTGAGCATATCTCTTTCCCTTACACCAGTGCCCTCAGAAGAAGCACGGGCGGTCTTGTCTAAAACCTTCTCAGATAAAGACCGAGACTCTTCACCTGACCAAACAATTGCAGCCTTATTACGATTCGACACGGCCCGCAGGGCGCACCGCGTAAAAAAAAATGACGAGCGCGGTTCACCGGAAATTCATGCCAAGGATTCTTGATGCTATTGTGGAGTAAGTAAGTGTCCTCCTCCTTCCACACTTCGAACTTTGCCTCGTAACCTCCTCGGCCCCCCAGTGCGTGTGGTCATGCTTGTTCTTCTCCCTAAGCCGCTTGTATCTCTCACTTGTTGCGGTGCCTCTTTTTGCTCTTCGCTTCAACAAAAGCTGCCCAATCGCCCTTGGTGATGTATGGGTGCTTCACCGTGGCATCCAACCCCTTCATGACGTAATTCCGCACTAGATTGCTTTTGAAGGTCCTAAAACTTTTGCCTACCGACCGCCACGACTTCTTACATGCTATGGGCCTTAAGTTGCCTACAAACTCAATGAATTACGGACATGGTCCTCAAATAACAATTCCTTTGTTGCGCTTAAGGAAGAGATCAATATGTGAGCAAGGGGACCTTTTGTCTAGCAATCAGACCGCAAGTCTCTTCATTCTTAGCATGGCCACCTTCTCGGTGGGAAACCCATTCGCTTGAGCCGCGTGACAACTATCTTTCCTTCCGCCACCTTTGTGTGTGTCCTAACCCTCCGCTTTTGCTTAGGAAAGCCGATGACCGCCCCTCTCCAAGAAAAATCCCAAACGCCCCCGCGTGGTACCATCATCTCTCTCCCCCCAGGTGGTACCATCATCTATCTCTTGCTCGTCTCTCTTCATATGTAGCTCTCTCCACCCATCCTCTAGAGAATAAGTTGTTTCGTTGCCGTGATGATGTTGTAAATGTGCCAACAGACACCTACATCAAAAGCGATTTAGGTTACACAGAGAAGTCAACGCCTAGCCCTAAGCAAAAAGCTAACAATAAGTAGGGTTTGTATATCACATAGCCGCAGACTTACCATTTTCGGCGTCGTCAACATCCAAAGACACACACGACAAAGCTTCACCCGGCAGTTCTAGGGCGAGGAAAAGGTGAAAATCATTGTTCTATCTTGAGCACGTATATTCATCTCTATAAATAAAATAACCAAAGAAAGTAGTTGCGTTTCCTATGACAAAACCCACGAGATAACAACATTATAGTAACACTCGGGTGTCAAGTTCAAGTATCTATAAATGAAAATATCCATGTGAGGATAAAATTATACGATTCAATTCAGTAATAGGCTTTCTAATGAGGACTAAACAAACCACCGAGGCGAGAGAACAAATAAAATGTCGAAAAACCGGAAAGGAAGCCGTAAATGTGTTGGTTGTAATATGAAGGAGACCATCCAACACATTTTCCTAGATTGTCCGTATTCGAAACGGTATGGAGGATCATCTTTTATGCTATGGCCCAAACTAGTTTAGATCTACATAAGCCATATGTTTGGTACATGGCTTACTAATCGTAATAAAAGGATTAGAAACTTGATTTGGGTTGGCGCCACAGCCTATATGTCGGGCCATTTGGCTTATTTGTTTAAACGATATTATCTTTAACAAAATGAAAGTTTTCTCGTTGTCGAAGGTAAATTTCAGGATGAGCCTATTGGCTGCGGGGTATCGAGCCCGATTGCAAAAGCGTGATGAACAAGACAAGAACACACTCTCGCTAATTAGCGTAAAACTAGAAGTGTTTACTTTAGAGTTTCCCTATAGAGGGTGGAAGCACATTTATCATTTGCTTTAGTTCTCTTTATCTTTTTTAGAGACTTGTTTTGCTCTACCTTTTTATCCAAGACTTGTAATAAGTGGTCGTGGTACATCCTCGAATGTAGAGGCCGGATGTTTTTCTCATCCATTATCTAAAAAAAAAAAAAAGCTTCGTCCCTCGAAGCATTTGAAAATTTGAGCCACCCGAAACTAGCAAGGCCCTAATATTATACTGATTTCTCAGAATAAAATTCGAGGACTACACAATCCACGTGAGGTATGAGATCACAAAAAATTGCACTCCCTCCGTTCCAAACTGTTAGAGCAACCTCAATGTATATGGACTACTTGGTCCATAGGAGTGGGACCGTTGTCAGTAGTCCATAGCTATGGTTTGTTCCACAATGTTAGTGTCCATATAAACCATAAAGTGGGCTCCACTATCACATAAAAAAATCCACAAACAAGGGTCTCTTCTTCTGCTGTGCACGTTGAGAGAGAGTGAGGTGAGAGAATCTAGTATTTTTTATCTCTTATGGCCTGTCCATAGCACTATGGTCAGCTGATAGCTATGGACCGCTTATGGACCGGTTGCACAATGTGCTTGAAGCTAGCCGATAGTGAATATTATATTTCTTATGGACTGCTTTTTGCACACATTGTGGTTGCTCTTAAGGTCGCTTTTGACTTTTTGGCTCGTCCATTTTGCTATATATCCGTGCATATTATTGTATCTAGACACATAGCTATAAATGGATGTACCAAAAAGTCAAAGTTTAATTTACAAACCGAAATGGAAGAAGTAGTTCAGAATAGAGGAATATAAACAAATCGTAGTTTAGGCGTTTAGCAACTTGGGGTTCGTTTAGTGGGAAAATTTTTGTAACACAAGATAGTAGTAGTACTTCTATTAACGCTAGGTCGGTGTTCTCAAGCTTGTGTATTCATCTATGAAGAAAATAAGCAGCAGAATTATCACCTTTCCTCACTACCGGGCGAATGAAAAATTCAGCGACAATCAATGACGCGTTGATGCCGGAAATCATCAAGTAGCTACGCCGCCGAACAGATTTGAAAATTTCAGTCACCCGAAATTAGCAAGGCCCTAATATTATACAGTTCAAATGTAATAGGCGGTCTCTCGAGGACTACACAATCCACAGAGGCACGTATCACAAAAATTGCACTCCCTCCGTTTTCAAATTGTAAGTCGCTTTGACTTTTTGGTTCATCCATTTTGCTATGTATCCGTGCATATTATTGTATCTAGATACATAGCTAATGGATGTACCAAAAAGTCAAAGCGGCTTACAAACCTAAGCGGAGGAAGTAGTTCCTCAGGAATAGAAGAATATAAACAAACCGTAATTTAGCAAATGTACCGCTTAGTAGGAAAATTTTTGTAAGACAAGATAGTAGTAGTACTGACAGAAAGCGGTAGTTGTTCTTGTGCATGTGTATTCATCTATGAAGAAAACAAGCAAAGAGAATTATCACCTTTCCTCACTAGGCAAAAGCGGAAAGGAAGCCGAAATGTGTTGGTTGTAATATGAAGGAGACCATCCAACACATTTTCCTAGATTGTCCGTGATTGAAACGGTATGGAGGATCATTTTTTTATGCTACCGCCCAAACTAGCCTAGATCTACATAAGCCATATGTTTGGTACATGGCTTACTAATCAGAATAAAAGGATTAGAAACTTGATTTGGGTTGGCGCGTCACGCCTATATCTTTGGGCCATTTGGTATTTGTCGTAAACGATATTATCTTTAACAAAATGAAAGTTTTCTCGTTGTCGAAGGTAATTTTCAGATGAGCCTATTGGTCATGCGGATCGAGCCCGATTGCGGCGTGATGAACAAGACAAGAACACACTCGCGCTAATTAGCGTAAAACTAGAAGTGTTTACTTTAGAGTTTCCCTATAGAGGGTGGAAGCACATTTATCATTTGCTTTAGTTCTCTTTATCCATTTTAGAGACTTGTTTTGCTCTACCTTTTATCCAAGACTTGTAATAAGTGGCTGTGGTACATCCTCGAATGTAGAGGCCGGATGTTTTTCTCATCCATTATCTAAAAAAGCTTCTTCGTCGCTGAACAGATTTGAAAATTTCAGTCCACCGAAACTAGCAAGGCCCTAATATTATACGGTTCAATTCTCAGAATAGGCGGTCCCGAGGACTACACAATCCACAGAGGCAATGATCACAAAAATTGCACTCCCTCCGTTCCAAATTGTTAAGTGCGCTTTTGACTTTTTGGCTCGGTCCATTTTGCTATATATCCGGGCATATTATTGTATCTAGACACATAGCTAAATGGATGTACCAAAAAGTCAAAGCGATTTTACAAACCGAAATGGAAGAAGTAGTTCGGGAATAGAGGAATATAAACAAATCGTAGTTTAGGCGTTTAGCAACAGTTCGTTTAGTGGGAAAATTTTGTAACACAAGATAGTAGTAGTACTCGATTACGCCAGTCAGTGTTCTCAAGCTTGTGTATGCATCTATAAAGAAAATAAGCGGCGTAATTATCACCTTTCCTCACTACTTGGCGAAAGAAAAATTCAGCGACACCGGATGACGCGTTGATGCCTGGAAATCACTGAAGTAGCTACGCCGCCTGAACAGATTTGAAAATTTCAGTCACATGGAAATTAGCAAGGCCCTAATATTATACAGTTCAAATCGTAATAGACAAATCTCCCGAGGACTACACAATCCACAGAGGCAATGATCACAAAAATTGCACTCCTCGTTTCCAAATTGTAAAGTCGCTTTGATTTTTTGGTTCGCCCATTTTGCTATGTATCCAGGCATATTATTGTATCTAGATACATAGCTAAATGGATGTACCAAAAAGTCAAAGCGGCTTACAAACCAAGCGGAGGAAGTAGTTCAGAATCGAAGAATATAAACAAACCGTAATTTAGCAACAGATTCGTTTAGTAGGAAAATTTTTGTAAGACAAGATAGTAGTAGTACTAGATGAGCAGCCGGTGTTCTTTGCGCATGTGTATTCATCTATGAAGAAAATAAAAAGCAGAATTATCGCCTTTCCTCACTAGGCAAAACCGAAAGGAGCTTTAAAATGTTGGTTGTAATATGAATGAGACCATCCAACACCTATTCCTAGATTGTCCGTATTCGAAAAACGGTATGGAGGATCATCTTTTTTAAGCCATCGGCCTAAACCAAATTTAGATCTACATAAGCCATATGTTTGGTACATGGCCTACTAATCAGAATAAAAGGATTAGAAACTTGATTTGGGTTGGCGTTACGCCTATATGTCGGGCCATTTGGTGTTGTTTTAAACGATATTATCTTTAACAAAATGAAAGTTTTCTCGTTGTCGAAGGTAATTTTCGGGATGAGCCTATTGGCTGCGATACGAGCCCCGCTTGCGGCATGATGAACAAGACAAGAACACACTCGCTAATTAGCGTAAAACTAGAAGTGTTTACTTTGGAGTTTCCCTATAGAGGGTGGAAGCACATTTATCATTTGCTTTAGTTCTCTTTATCCTGTTTTAGAGACTTGTTTTGCTCTACCTTTTTATCCATTACTTGTAATAAGTGGTCGTGGTACATCCTCGGATGTAGAGGCCGGATGTTTTTCTCATCCATTATCTAAAAAAAAAAGCTTCGTCGCCTCGAACAGATTTGAAAATTTTACCACCGGGAAACTAGCAAGGCCCTAATATTATACGTTCAATTCTCAGAATAGGCGCCCGAGGACTACACAATCCACAGAGGCAATGATCACAAAAAATTAGACTCCCTCCGTTCAAATTGTTAGGCCGCTTTGACTTTTTTGGCTCGTCCATTTTGCTATATATCCGAGGCATATTATTGTATCTAGACACATAGCTAAATGGATGTACCAAAAAAGTCAAAGCGACTTACAAAACCGAAACGAAGAAGTAGTTCAGAATAGAGGAATATAAACAAACTGTAGTTTAGGCGTTTAGCAACATGTTCCGTTTAGTGGGAAAATTTTTGTAACACAAGATAGTAGTAGTACTCGACACGCCAGCCGCTGTTCTCAAGCTTGTGTATTCATCTATAAAGAAAATAAGCAGCAGAATTATCACCTTTCCTCACTACTTGGCGAATGAAAATTCAGCGACAATCGGATGACACGTTGATGCCCGGAAATCACCGAAGTAGCTACGCCGCCGAACAGATTTGAAAATTTCAGTCACATGGAAATTAGCAAGGCCCTAATATTATACGAGTTCAAATCAGACAGACGGTCTCGAGGACTACACAATCCACAGAGGCAATGATCACAAAAATTGCACTCCCTCCTCCGTTTCCAAATTGAAAGTCGCTTTTGATTTTTTGGTTCGTCCATTTTGCTATGTATCCGGGCATATTATTGTATCTAGATACATAGCTAAATGGATGTACCAAAAAGTCAAAGCAAATTTTACAAACCGAAGCGGAGGAAGTAGTTCGAATCGAAGAATATAAACAAACCGTAATTTAGCAAAGTTCGCTTAGTAGGAAAATTTTTGTAAGACAAGATAGTAGTAGTATTCGACGAGCAGTCGAGGGTTCTTGCGCATGTGTATTCATCTATGAAGAAAATAAGCAGCAGAATTATCGCCTTTCCTCACTAGGCAAAACGGAAAGGAAGCCGTAAATGTGTTGGTTGTAATATGAATGAGACCATCCAACACCTATTCCTAGATTGTCCGTATTCGAAAACGGTATGGAGGATCATCTTTTATGCTACATCGGGCCTAAACCAAACCTAGATCTACATAAGCCATATGTTTGGTACATGGCCTACTAATCAGTAATAAAAGGATTAGAAACTTGATTTGGGTTGGCGCCACGCCTATATGTCGGGCCATTTGTGTCGTCGAAACGATATTATCTTTAACAAAATGAAAGTTTTCTCGTTGTCGAAGGTAATTTTTCGATGAGCCTATTGGCTGCGGATCGAGCCCGATTTGCGGCGTGATGAACAAGACAAGAACACACTCTCGCTAATTAGCGTAAAACTAGAAGTGTTTACTTTGGAGTTTCCTATAGAGGGTGGAAGCACATTTATCATTTGCTTTAGTTCTCTTTATCTGTTTTAGAGACTTGTTTTGCTCTACCTTTTATCCATTACTTGTAATAATCGGTCGTGTACATCCTCGGATGTAGAGGCCGGATGTTTTTTTCTCATCCATCATCTAAAAAAAATAGCTTTCACCCTCGAAAAGATATGAAAATTTCAACCACCGAAACTAGCAAGGCCCTAATATTATACGATTCACTCAGAATAGTAGTGGTGTGAGGACTACACAACCCACAGAGGCACAACTCATAAAAAATTGCACTCCCTCCGTTCCAAATTGTAAGTCGCTTTGACTTTTTTTGGTTCGCCCATTTTGCTATCTATCCGTGCATATTATTGTATCTAGATACATAGCTAAATGGATGTACCAAAAAGTCAAAGCGACTTACAAACCTGAAATGGAAGTAGTAGTTCAGGGAATAGATGAATATAAACAAACCGTAGTTTAGCAACAGTTCGTGTAGTAGGAAAATTTTTGTAAGATAGTAGTAGTAGTGTAGTACTCGACAGAGCGATCGGTGTTCTTGAGCTTGTGTATTCATCTATGAAGAAAATAAGCAGCAGAATTATCGCCTTTTTCCTCACTAGGAAAAACCGGAAAGGAAGCCGAAATGTGTTGGTTGTAATATGAATGAGACCATCCAAAACCTTTTCCTAGATTGTCCATATTCGAAAAACGGTATGGAGGATCATCTTTTATGCTACTGGCCTAAACCAAATTTAGATCTACATAAGCCATATGTTTGGTACATGGCTTACTAATCGTAATAAAAGGATTAGAAACTTGATTTGGGTTGGCGCCACAGCCTATATGTCGGGCCATTTGGCGCCTTTAAACGATATTATCTTTAACAAAATGAAAGTTTTCTCGTTGTCGAATGTTATTTTCGATGAGCCTATTGGCGCGGTACCGAGCCCAGCTTAACATAAGTGATGAACAAGACAAGAACACACTCTCGCTAATTAGCGTAAAAACTAGAAGTGTTTACTTTGGAGTTTCCCTATAGAGGGTGGAAGCACATTTATCATTTGCTTTAGTTCTCTTTATCTGTTTTAGATACTTGTTTTGCTCTACCTTTTTATTCAAGACTTGTAATAATCGGGTCGGTACATCCTCGGATGTAGAGGCCGGATGTTTTTCTCATCCATTATCTAAAAAAAGGCTTCATCGCCTCGAAAAGATTTGAAAAATTTCAGTCACCTGAAATTAGCAAGGCCCTAATATTATATAGTTCAACTCAGAATAGGCAACTTGTGAGGACTACACAATCCACGAGGCACAGATCACAAAAATTGCACTCCCTCCGTTTAAAAGCGAGAAGTCGCTTTTGACTTTTTTGGTTCGTCCATTTTGATATGTATCCGTGCTTATTATTGTATCTAGATATATAGCTAAATGGATGTACCAAAAAAGTCAAAGCGACTTTACAAACCGAAATGGAAGAAGTAGTTCAGAATAGAGGAATATAAACAACCCTTGTAGTTTAGCAACAGCTCGTTTAGTGGGAAAATTTTTGTAAGACAAGATTGTAGTAGTACTTGACAGAGCAGCTTAGTGTTCTCGAAGCTTTTGTATTCATCTATGAAGAAAATAAGCAAAAGAGAATTATCACCTTTCCTCACTTCCCCGGCGATTGAAAAATTCAGCGACACGGATGATGCGTTGATGCCCTGGCCGTTGGATGGAAATCATCAAGTAGTTTCACACCGAACAGAGGTCCCAAACCCGGTAAAGGAGGAGGGTTGCGTTAAGTTTGGCGAACCTGTAAAAAATAGCCACTCTAATGGACAGAGGCACGTATCACAAAAAATGCACTCCCCTCCGTTCCAAATTATATCGCATTGACTTTTTTGGTTCGGCCCATTTTGCTATGTATCCGTGCATATTATTGTATCTAGATACATAGCTAAATGGATGTACCAAAAAAGTCAAAGCGACTTACAAACCGAAGCGAGAGGAAGTAGTTCAGAATAGAAGAATATAAACAAACCGTAGTTTAGCAACAGCTCGTTTAGCAGAAAAATTTTTGTAAGACAAGATAGTAGTAGTACTTTCGACAGCAGCGCTTAGTGTTCTCGATCTTGTGTATTCATCTATGAAGAAAATAAGCAAAGAGAATTATCACCTTTCCTCACTTCGTGGCGACGAAAAATTCAGCGACACCGGAAGGCGTTGATGCTCGCTGTTGGATGGAAATCACCAAGTATCCATGTGAGGCTAATATTATACAATTCAATTCCGCAATAGGCGCCTATTAGGACTACAAGAACTACAGAGTCACGAACACACAATAAATTAAATGTAGTTCAGAATAGAATAGTATAGACAAACCGCAGCTTTTAGTAACATTTCATTTAATAGGAGCAAAGCCATTGTTCTTGAGCATGTATATTTATCTATAAAGAAAATAGCAAAGTAGTAGTTGCGGTCTCCTAAAACAAAAACACAAAGGTGACAACATTAATGTAGTAGGCGTGTGTCAAGTTCAAGATGTACAACTCAATACATCCATCCGAGGATACAGTTATACAGTTCAATTCTCAGAATAGGCAAAGTGTATGAGGAGTAGACGAGAGCCCTGCTCGCTTGTTCTTGCAATCTTGCTTCATCTTGTTTCAAATTTTATTCTCTCACAGATACTATTAAACAAGTTTAACAGTGGTCTCGTGGGCAACGCATCAAAAAAAAAAAAAAGGTAGTTGAGGAATAGTGGAGTATAAAGAAAAGAAACTATAGTTTCGTGGCGTTCATTTAATATGCACATTTTTGTATGACAAGATACATGTAGTACTCTACAGGCGTCAGAGTTTACTTGAGCACGCATATTCATCTATAAAGAAAATAAGCAAAGAAGTGGGATAACAACAACATTGTAGTTATATATAGTAGCAAATGTGCCCGGTAGCAAAGTGAGGTGTCAAGTTCAAGATGTACAACTCAATTATATCCATATTATGAGGATAAAATTATAGTTCAATTCTCAGACGTAATAGACAAGATGTGAGGACTAGTCGACTGTTCGCTTGTGCTTGCTTCATCTTGTTTCAGCTTATTCTCTCTCACGCATGTAATACTATATATTAAACACAAGTTTAACAAATGCTTCAGAGGCATAGATCACGGAAAAAAAAAAAAGGTAGTTCAGAATAGTGGAATCTAACAAACTGTAATTCAAGAATAAAAGAGGGGCAATGCAGACAAGATTGATGGGCTAGATATCAAACCCTAGAATGGCCTACCGGCCCGGTGGAGGAAGAAGCCGCCGGAGAAGGAGGTCGCCGGGCGGAAGCGGCATCGCTTGAATGGCGCGGATGCGCCGGGCGGTGGCGGCGGGCCGATGAGGCGGCTAGAAACCCTAGAGTCGCCTCGCGTGAGGAGTGTGGCTAGGAACCAAACACCCCCCGATCGAAATGAATCGCCCGCCCGTGACGAGGCGCGGGTAAAATTTTTTGAGTTTTGTAAAGGCTTGGCGCCAGAAAAATCGTAGCGAAAAATTGGGCGGGTTAAAGTAAACGTATTTCCTCCGGGATGGTTAGAAGTCGTTTAGGACAAAGGACACGGTCTCCAAAACATAACTTTGACCGCTTATTATTATAAAAATATTTATGGAGATGTGATATATGTATACTTTTATCAAAGTATTTTTTAAGACAAATCCACTCATATAATTTTTACATTTACAAACTCAACAACTTAAAAGTTATTGATGATTTATATTCCCGATGTTCGACCCAAACCTTGTCCAAAACGACTTCTAATACCATCCCGAGGGAGTATAATAAGTCGCTCGACCGATTTTGGCCGATTGAATAGTACTATTTCGTGAAAGAGAAGCCACTTCACCGCACCGGGCGCGTGGTGGGGCCGCCTGCCGTGGTCATAGTGCACACCCGCGGAGGGGCCATCCCGCCACGATCTACTACCGCGTTTGCTCTCCCTCTATATCCGCTTTTTGCCTCTCGCGATTCATTCCATCTCTCGCTTCTTCCATCCCTTCTCTACCTGAGCCCAACCGATGTCTCTGGCCTCCTTTGGCGGAGTCGCCCGGAGGTGGACGGGCGAGGAATAGGCTTCAATGGGATCTAGTTGGTGAGCTTAGCGGTTCCCCGCCATCGCTTGTCCTGACTGCGGTCTTGTTTCGGGTGGTGGAGGCGCTGACCAAGAAGGATGGTGATAACCGCGGCCGACTCTACTTCAAGTGTGCTAGGAAATGGGGTGAGTATTTCGCTCGTAGTGTTGACGTGTTGTCCCGGCGCCCCCGCCCCTAGTTTTGCACTAATTTGTGTGCCTGCTTTTCAAGACTTAATAAGCAAAGCATTGATCATTACTACCGATTTGAAAAGGAATAACTTCGAGGTCTTGAAGGATCTTGGCATCATAGCCGTTTCGCCCTTCGAATTGGAAAGAGGAGCCGGTGCTAGATGAAGAAGAAGCTTTCAGGGCGGTCCAAGTGGTGACACCAAGAAGAAAAAACTTGGAGCGTATCTTCGGAGGACTTGATGTGGAAGATGAACGTGTTTATTATTCTCGTCTCATTTGTCCGTGTTAACATTGGTTGTGTTCGATGTATGCTACATGTAATAATGCCCGATGCAATGTTATTATTGTGGTATTTGCGAATATCACAACACATCAAGGCAATGCTTGGTGTCAAGATTTTGCACATGTGAAAAGTCAATTGAGTGGAGTGGATCCACCCGTGATTAATATGCCATCCATTATGCACTCCATGTTGTGTAAAGGCGTGAGTGATACTCCTCCGGCCCAACCAAAAAAAGTAATTTTTTGACCTTTTCAAAATCTAATTTGACTATTCGCCTTGCTCAAGATATTTGTGTAAATTCCAAAATAAATTAGCTATTGTTATAATATCTTTAATGATCTAATAAGTCATAACAAAATTGATAATATTTATATACATTATTCAAATAAAACGTAATGGTCAAATTAGATTTTGAAAGGTCAAAGAATTGCGTTTTTTTTGGTTGGACGGACGACGGAGTACTCCACGCTTGCCGACCGCATTGGGTTCTTAATACGCACACGCCGACACTAAAAGCGCCGTGAGTAATAAAGCGACCACCCGTGGCCGAGCCTACTTACGACGCCGCCCCTCCGCCACCTTCGCGATCGCGCCATTGGAGCGAACTCACTTCCGCGCCCGGCTACATCTATCTCGTCGTCGCCGCCGCCGCCGCTATAAGCTTAGCTTCACGCGCCGCCTTCCACGCACCACCACCGACGCCCGCCGCCGTCGCCGCCCGCCGCACCACGGCTTCCGCCTTGGAGATGCTTGCATTGGTTGCCATCCGCCACCAAGGAGGCAGAGGATCCCATGGATGACTCACCATTCTCGCGCCGCACCTATAAGCGTGATGGCAGAGGTGTGCGGCGACGCCATGGTGGGACGGAGCATCCCATCGAGCGGGTTTTCCAACGTAATGCGGAATGGCGTACCCGCCACCAATCTCGCCATCGCCGCAACCCCGAGGCATGCTTCGCAGCAGGCCCGCCCTCGCCTCGTTCGCCGATGGTCGCGGCACCGCCGCACCCTCGCCGACATGCCGCGCGACGCCGCCGACATGCGGGCATGAACTCGCCGCACGCGTACACGCCCTGTTTCTACAGATGAACACCGGCGCCCGATGACGGCGATTCCGCACGAAAGGTGTTGCGGGGGATCGAAAGCGACGCGGTGACGGCAGCGACGTGGGGCACCCGCATCGCTGCATGCCTCCGCCGCACAGGCAATAGCGGTGTTGAGCGACGAGCCGATGGTGGCGCCAGACATCCGGCGGGTTTTTCGGTTCTCCGTCGCCTCCTCTCCGCCCAACCGCCGGGTGTTCGCCAACACGGGCATCTTCGATGCAACGTGCCTGACCGTGGCGACATTCTTGGGATGGTCGGAGTCGGAGCGTGGAAGTCAACCGTGGGGAGTGTACCGCAGCGAAAGCAAAGGCAGATCAGCGACGAAGTCTACTTTGTTCTTCGTTGATGGCTTGTGGGCATGAGTGTACCGTACTTCGTTCTTCCAATGCAGGGAGTTGCTCACAGCTTGAAGGTGACGCCTTGCTAGATATAACAACTTTTGGTAGCTTTTGGAAGTGTGCACGCGTTGTAGGTGATGCATATATGGTGTGCATATGTTCGATCCTTACCTAGCAAAGTGATGTTCAAGAAACGTAGATCCGGATGGAACGAAGACCGAGATGTTTTAATTAGTTGTAATATAATCCGCGGTGTTATAATGCTGACTTCTCTCGTTTTCGTCTACCATTATTAATTCGCCGCCGCGCTGCCACGTAGCCATGGCCGCCGCGAGCACCTCGGCCGGCATGGCTATTGTTAGCCGGGCTGAACTCTCTCCCTTCTTTCTTATCTTGGCACCTCGAGGCTCGGGCCGGCTTGAAGGCGAGCTATTTCGTGCCGTTGAGGTCACCTTTGAACGCCGCCGCGGTCCGCCGGCTCACACACACCGCCGGCCGCCGAAGGCTCACCACGACGGCAATAACCCTCTCGCGCCCCGCCCCCGCCGACCGAAGTTTTGAAAACCGCTTACGCCGCATTCCTCGATGCCTCCATCCCGGCCCATGTAACCTCGGCCTCGCCTCGGCCACCGGAGAGTGTGGCTTCTCCCGCGCGCGCCCCGCCCGCCAACGCCGGGGCGCCGAAGCTCGCGGTAGGGCGGAGGCGGAGCCCATTCAAACCCGCCATCCGATAGCATAGATAGGAACGCTTAGGTTCTAGGTATCACGGTGTTCGCTAGAGACCCTCCCGCCGCTAGCGGTTGGCGGCGGTTTCTAAGACGAGGGAACAAATAACGCAAATGATAGAAAATTAAGATTGACACGCATCATATTAAAATTAAACCGATACAAGGAAACAAGATATCCCAAATTAACGAAAAGATAAAGAGATTGCCATGCAATAGATTAACCAACAACCGATTCCTTAGCAAATTAACCACACGTATCATTGTATCTTACACATCCACACAAATCATCGACAATGGGATAAATTAACATAAAAAATAAAAGAAGAGAACCTAGGCCGCCTTCTTGGCCTTCTTGTCTTGGCTTTGGCCGCGCTTGCTTGGCCGCCTTCCCCGGCCCGCTTTGGTCGCCTTCCCGGCCGCCCTCCTCCCGCTTTTTCGGCAGATCCCCTCGGGCGAGGGTATTGGGCCGAGAGTCGATCCGAGGGCGAGGAGTTGACCCTCTCCTTGAGGGGCTGATTCACTTTGGCAGGCCAACATCGCCGGGCAAAGCCGCTCAGCCTTTGGTGAGGGCGGCGCGGAGGCGCCCACGTTGAACTTCATCTCCTCCCGGTGGCGGCTATGTCGACGATCGTGGGCGGCGAGTCCGCTTCCCCCGTGAGAGGGGCACGAAAGAGAAGTTAGTGTTGGATAACGGAGAGGGGGGGGGGGCGGGTATAAAATATAAATGTGGCGTTTCCAAAACACGGTTGTTCGGAAAAACGTGAATCGGCGATCGCCGCGCCCAATGGCCGCCTCCTCGGCACTCAATGGCGACTATATTTTCCAAAGCACAACCGACGGTTAATTGTTTGTTTTTGACAAATTTTACATTGAACAAGTTAAGATTCAAATCAAATTTGAGCGCTATTTAATTTTAATCGCTCTTTGAACCGAAACGAAAAAGTAGTCGAGGGGGAGAGGGAGCAACACACAAAGCAATAATATATATTTTATTAATATACAAAAACAAAAAAAAACGTAACATATATTAAAAATGATTTAAAAAAGGAGGAAGGCCGCCCGGCCTAGTCCTCGTCGCCGTCGTCGTCCTCCTCCTCCTCCTCCTCCTCCGCCGGGCGTCGTCCTTCTTGGCCAAGGCCTTGAGGAGGATCGGCCAACTCTTCCACCTTGGGGGCGTAGTGGTTGACCTTTTCATCCGAGGTCGATCCACCCTTGAAGAAGACCATGGCCGTCCGCCCAGCCTCCTTCTTCACTTCATGAAGGCAAAAGCCGAGACGGCCGAGGGTGAAATCCCTCTCGATTATCTCCTCGATAGCGGCACCGCCTAGGAGAGGGCGGGGACGTAGGAGTCGGACCTCGGCCCGCCGGTGCCTCCACCACCGGATCCTTGCCCTTGCCCTCCACCGCCTCCATCTCCTCCCCCGGTGCGCTTGTTGGATCCCCGAGCCCGAGGCGCCCATGGCGTTGATGATTGCAAAGAGAATGTGGTCGGGCTTAGAGAACTGGAAAGGATGAACGCCATGATCGAGTGTGTGCTTAAATAGTGCGTTAGCCGGCCGCTCCACTTCCCCACGATCGAACGCGGCGTCAAGGCAACCGCCCGCGCTTTGGAATTCACACGATCGAACGCGATAGTTTTTTTTTTTTGAGAATCGAACGCGGTAGTTTTAAATAGCGGGCTAAGTTCACCCGACGACGTCGCCACGGTAACATTGTTCACAAGATTTACACATCCACATATAGTTTATATGAAACTACGAGAGACATCTCTAAGATTTGTGAACAATGTCTAACACTATGTCGGATGGGGAAACAACCAAATTAAAATAAGAATTAGTGAACAGAGTGATGGAAAAACAAGTTACGTAACTGCTGCCGGGAACAAGGAGTCAGTAGTAGTGGGCGCCCGTCCCTTGTTCTCGCCGGGCCCGGCCGGTGCCTCTACCGGCCGGGTGTCGATTTGTTGTGTGAGAAAATTATGGCCGGGCCGGGCCGGGTGGCTTTTGTGAGAGAAAAACACTCTTTGGTCGGTGGTCGAACCGCACCGAACGATCAAGGCAGTGTCACTGCAGATCACACCGCGCTGCCCGCAAAGAAAGATGGGCGGAACGATGGTGGCGACGTGGGCCCCATTCTACAAAGGTGTGTAGGATACGCAAAGGATTCATTCACATGCAAGGGTGTGTATAGACGCGCTTTGTGGCCACGTAGTTGGCAGAAATTTCTAACCTTTTCTCCACTTTCTCTCCATCACATCACATTAAATACACCAAAAGACATATATTTGGAGTATTAAATGTAGGTAAAAAAATAACTAATTACACAGTTTAGATGTACATTCCGAGACGATTCTTTTGAGCCTAGTTACTCCATGGTACGATGATATTTGCCACTAACAAACGAAACGTGCTACAGTGTCCGATGTAACATCCGGTTCCAATTTTTTGCCATCTAAACAAGGGAGTTCAGAGGGAAAAGGCGCCGCCCAATTTTTCGGCCGCAACGCCGTCATGTCGCCATTGCGCCGGAGTGCACCGGCCGGCCCGATCATTAAGGGCATGTTTGGTTGCCTCGTGTGGCATCCCGCATCGCTCGCGACTGGCTCGCACCTCGCATGGCTCAGCCTGGCCAGGTTATAATTTGGCCATGCCAAATGCATGCAATAGGCCCCTCTGTTTGGTTGCCTGCATGAACCCAACCAGGCTACCTAGAGCTGTTGTTTGGTACCGTGCATTTTGTAGGGTCGAGATGGGGACTAGAGGGGGGGTGAATAGTCCTTTCTAAAACTAATTGCGCCGGCTAAACAAATATAATGCGGAATTGAAACTATTCGTTTAGCCAAGACTTCACCCCTCTAGCTATGACTCTAAATCACCTCACAAAAGATCCTACACAAAGCAAATGAGGTGATAAGCCTAGCTTGAGCTCCTAACCGTTTCTATTGCAAGGTCACAAAAACCTATGCACTAGTACTTCAAACAAGGGGAGCTCCTACACAATTCTAATAAGCAAAAGCACAAAGCCAATCCTAAGCTCACTAGATGCACTAAGGACAAGGCGACACACGCCTAACCCAAAGGCTCAAATTACTTAGCTACACAAACTAAGCAAAGCAACTAACAAGCTACACAAGCTAGTAATTGCAAGAGCTACTCCACAAGCACAAACACAAGGTATATATGAATGTAAATACAAAGCTTGTGATTTGGAGAATGCAAACCACCGAGAAGAGTAGACAAGTTGACACCGGTGATTTTTTACCGAGGTATCGAAAGCTTGCCAACTTCCCCTACTCCTCGTTGTGTCGACCAACACCTTGGGTGGTTCCTTTGGTGTTTCAATCGAGATGGTTCTTGATTGTGGAGCTCACTCCAAGCCAAATGCCTTTAGGCTTACCGCAAGACACCACTCTCAAGTGAGCCTATCACAAGGCACCAAGAAGACACCACACTCACAAGTGAGGTAACTCAAAGACACGCCTAGTAGTGATGCTCTTCACGATCCCCGCGAGGTGAGCTCGAACCTCTCACAAATCCTCCTTCTGAGCACACCGACAATCTCCGCTATGCGTGCTTCACGAAGTCTCTTGCCACCAAGCCGCCTAGGAGGTGGCAACCTCCAAGAGCAACAAGCACACCGGCTTGCAACACGATCACCTAGTGCCACAAATGCGATCTCTCAACGCGAATGCACTAGAATCACTCCTCACTTTGATTTGGATGAACACTATCAATCACAAGTGAGTGGGAGGGCTCTCAAGCACCACAACACAAGCCACCAAGGCCCAAGTGTGCTCAAAGACCAAACAAGTCGGGTATGTGGTGTATAAATAGCCCCCAAGTCAAATAGAGCCGTTGGGAGGAAAGAACACTCAAGGCTACGCCGACGCGACCGACCGGACTCACAAATGAAGTCCGGGCGTGAGTCCGGTCATAGAGTCCGGTCACAACCGACAAGGTTCCCGCCCCACCGGTGACGGCTCCTCCACGCGTCCGGTCATCGGTTCCGGCCGAGCACGGAAGCATCCGGTCAAGCGTCCGGTCGATTTCGGCGGCGACCGAAAACATGCTCTCACGGAATTCTGATCGAACCGGAACGGCCAAGGCGTCCCGGGCTTCTCCAAAGGCCCGGCCGCCCTTTTCTTTGCGAAACTCCGTCCGCCTTTGCTTCGACATGCTATCCAATAAGTATTCCAACTTGAGCACGAGGACTAGCATGATTTCACCACCACGATGCATCCTACAAGCAATAGAAAATATGCATCTCATCCCTCTCGACCCCGCAATCACGCCGCCTCTCGCAAATGTGCCAACACCACCAAGTGTACATCACCATGTGCATGTGTGTTAGCATTTTCACAATCATTTCAAAGGCCCGGTTAGCTCTTACCACGCCACTCGATCCTAACACATCGCAAAGTTAGATCGCTCAAGTGGCACTAGATGACCGATATGCAAACAAGTTTGCCCCTCTTGATAGTACGGCCATCTATCCTAAACCCGGTCATAAACTTCTCTAAGCTCCTCATGACCGCGAAATGAAATGCCCTATAGGTTATACCTTTGCCTTTGCGCATTTCCATTTCGCTCCATCTCCAAGTGCCGATGCAACACATGCACCAACACGATCACCAAATGATATGATCCACTTCATATCATCACGTGACACTATTGGTCCATCGATCTTGACCTCACT
Source organism: Hyparrhenia diplandra (assembly GCA_015847255.1). Taxonomy (NCBI): domain Eukaryota; kingdom Viridiplantae; phylum Streptophyta; class Magnoliopsida; order Poales; family Poaceae; genus Hyparrhenia; species Hyparrhenia diplandra. Next base: position 388,987 of record JADLZK010009811.1, read on the forward strand.
TGCTCTTCACCGCTAAGGCGTCGGTCCGTCACGGGCGCCAAGTCTTGCCCAAGCTTCACCGCCCGCGGTCCATCGCTTCACCTGCTCCTCGACTTGCCCTTCACACTTGCAACCGGTCCATCAAGCCAAGCCTTGTCTTGATCTTCACCACCTTGGTCACACGACTCCATGTCATGTCTCATATGCAATAAGCTCCTTCATTGCATCAACCCATGTGAACTAATCTCCTGTGTATTATCTCAATCACACATTATTAGTTCACCTAATGTTGACACTCAATTACCAAAAACCACAAGGGACCTTTCACATTTTGCGTGTGCATGCATGGTTGTTGTTTGGTTGCCTAGCTACTACATGCTAGTTGCATCACATTCAAAATTGTCACAAGCTACAAGCCGATCACAATAAAAGTAACTAGTCTTTTACCATAGCTTCCAAACTAAAAACCCTATGACTACAACAATAATTAGGACTACTACGAGCACTAGTAAACAAAGTGCCACCGATCTCAACAAAGGTTGGTTTACAGGTGGATTAACAAGTGGTAGTAGAAGGGTGGATCCACCGCCGTCCCCGACCCGGTACCAAAAAGCTTGCTCGGCCTCCACTTTTGTGTTATATTTCCTGTAGCAATTTCCCCCGGAACTTATATACTTGCTCGTGTGCTTCTTTCCGTGTTGAGTACACCCTGTGTTCCCTACCATGATGAACCACATACCATGCCATTGCTGCAAAAGAAACAAATTGTAGGAAACATAACACAAAGATGGCTTATGTGTGCTCGAGTTCATGTAGAAACATCATTGGCTAGGTCATGTGCTCGGATTATAGGAACAATGATCACAGCCCTAAGGCATGTGCTTAAAGTATAGGAAAACATCACAGGCATATAGGGCATGTGCTCAGATTTTATGGAAAAAACATCACAGCAATAAGGCATATGTAATCGGTGCTAGGGTTTGAAAAGAACAAGGAGAGAGGAAAAAAAATCACCCGAGAGAGGAGAGGGCTCAGATCCACCGATGCTACAACACAAGAGAGAGAGAGAGAGAGAGAGAGAGGCCTCAGATATCGATCCACGATTCACAAAGCAAAACAAATCGAGAGGGAGAGAAAACCGACCGGTGGCGAAGAACTTCGAAGCGGCGGGAAAGAGCAGGAGGAGGGAGCGAGGAGGATATATAGGCAAGATTGGCGCCAAGGGAGGAGGAAACCCTAGAGAGTTGTCATCTCCAAAGCGCCGAATCGCCGAAAGCGCTACAAGACGAGGGAGCACGGAGCGAAGCCCGCCGGGGAGGAACGCCGATTCGGCCGCCTCTCGAGCCCCGGCCGTGGAGCACTTTTTGCACGAAAGGGGAGCCCGCTCGGGATGAGAGCAGTGTAACCAAACACCGACACCGCGACGACGGGAGCCCCGGCCGGCACCAAACACGCTTTAAAATCCCACGCCTCGCAGACTTCCAGCAGCCCCAGACCGCAGACGGGTTTAACTCACCCAAGATAGCGCCGCTCGCCCAACTCGCGGCGCTGGACCGTTGAGCGGACTGCATATGGAGACATGCTTGCAGAGGCCTTCTGACTCAAGAACTCTGATTTTTTTTTTTTAATCTGTGGCCAAAACTTGCAACTAGTCTTTCTCCCTCATAGTAACTCCAATTGTGAGAGTTTTTCTTTCTATTTTCTAAAGAATAATGCTGTACTCAAGATATTGTATTCTTCTCGCTATTACTTTTGTCATGTTTTATTGAGAACATTTAAAATTTGAATTTCAAAATTACAACTTCGCACAACATTTTTGGTTCATCCAATGATTTCAGCCAGAAGAAGTCAAGCACGTAAAAGTTGTATAACTTCTAAAGATGTACTACACCTTTTATATTGGCCATTTCTTCATCTCGACGATGTCGTCGGTAACATTGTTCACAAGATTTACACATATCTCATATATAGTTGATGAAACTATGAGTGAGATTTCTAAGATTTATGAACAATGTCACTAGCACTACTATGTCGGATGGGGAAACAACCAAAAAGATGTAGATCTTGCTAAGTTCTGAAACTCTCTAGTTGAAAACTTTTTGGTTTGACATTACCTTGTAAAGGAAATCTAGGTCTCAATTTCAAAAAAAAATGGAAATTGAAATTTAAATGTTTTAAGTGACCTCGGATAGACAAACCACCAACATGATGATTTTAACTCTCAATTATCCATGAAACTTTGTAGTTTACAACGTTTTGATCCGCATCATCTTGTCATGGAAAAACATGTAACAGATTGAAAACATTTAGCTTAGAGACGCCGCATTGGGATATATAGTTTTCGCTCAAGAAAAGGCGTCTGCCCATTTCCTTGGGCGTGTTCCGCGCTCCGCTGGTCATGTCCGCCACTGACCGTTATGCCGGCGCCAACTTTTGTTCACCTCCCCGAAGCTTCCAACAAGAACCCTAATTTTTCTTTTTAATCTATGGTCAAAACTTGTATAACTTCTTAAGATGAACATCTTTTATGTAGGTCATTTATTCATATGATGATGTCACGGTAACACTATCCACGAGATTTACACATGTGTCATAGAGTTTATGAAAGTAGAAGACAAATTTCTAAGATTCGTGAACAATGTCACTAGCACTATGTCGGATGGGGAAAGAACCAAAATAAGAATTTAAGGTCTTGCTAAGTTGTGAAACTCTCTAGTTGAAAACTTTTTGGTTTCACATTATCTTGTAAAGATAAACTTATATATAGGTCTCAATTTCAAAAATTGGAAATTGAAATTTAAATTTTTCAAAAAATGGGATAGACAAACCACCAACATAATGATTGTAGTTCTCAAATATCCATGAAACTTTATAGCTTACAACATTTTGATTTGAGATCATCTTGTCATGGGAAAACATGTACGCTTTTGAAAACATTTATCTTACGTGACGCCAAGCTTTGGGATAGTTCGAATGCCCCATTTGGCTCGACACCTCCTCACGGAGTGCACCGGCCGTGCTGCCCGCCGATAACCCACGCCCCGCACCCGATCTTCGCACCGCATTATTGCCGCCGACAAACTCTTCGCCGACAGAACGTAGCTAGCGCTGCGCGCCCACCAAAAAGCTCCAAGCCGCCACAAGGCCAAGCGCCATGGAAAACCTTCGCGTGGACATGCTTGTAGAGATTGCGATTGGTGTCGCCAAGGTCTCGAGAATCCCATGGAGGACCTCCACAACTGCGGCCAATTGCTCACGAGATGAAAGTGGGCGCGGCGCACCGGTGGGAGGGAGCATCCCGCCGACCGTGTCAGACCGGGTGTGCGGGTCGGTGGGTCGCACTACTCGCCAAGTATCACGAGAATCTCATCACCGCTCGCCGGGGCAACCCGTAGGTAAGCTTCAAAGCCGCGATGCGCCGCCTTCGCCAAGGCCGCTGCATCGGCCACGCCGCCGCCGAGGCCGCGCGCGCCCGCCGCCGTGGCATGAAACCGCCAAGTATGTTCTTGCTCTTGTGTTTACGGCTAACACGTGCCGCTAACGACGACCATGCGCTGGCGGGTGTTGTTGCGTGAGATCGAAGGCGACCACCCGGCGACGGCCGGACGGACGACGCTGAATTTCAGCTGGAACTGAACTCGGCGAATGACCAGCCCGCGACATGCATGGGATTTCTTGAGGAGCGACTTGATGACGGCACATATACCGCCAAATTGGAGTAGAGAATACCGCCCTCCAAAGACCACCGGTGCCTCGCCATGACGGGCATTGGTGCAGGGCTTAAATCGTGCGCCGCCATTCACGGATGGGATGTATTCTACTGGGCGTGGAGGATGTTCTCGCAAATGAGGAGTGTAGGATCCGCAAGGAGTGTGAAAGTTTCTTTCGTGGTGTTGTGTGGGCACTATAAGCAAGTTTTAAATTGGGATTGATCGATCTATCGATCACATGCGTGATGAAAAGTTGGATGTTTTGTTAGTAGTAACCATGCATATTTTCCAAAAGTGACGAAAGGCCGGATTCCTAACAAATTTTCGTTTTGGGGCCGATTCCCAAATTCAAAAAAATGGTTCCGCATTCCTAAGACAAACTTATTTCGGGGCCAAATTCCTAATTCTCCCATAGTCCTTCCTATTACTCCAAACAATGTTTGAAATTTCGAAATAGCACACAAGTTACGATTAAGCCCTTTTACATTAAACCGTGGGACCATAGTGTATTCAGATCGAACACTCTAGACTCTACATTTGCCACCTCGGATTCCTTATAGTGCTATGGGCAGTTTTCTCTCCTCGATCTCGTCTCTTCCAGCCTCTGATCTTCCTTCTCCCATACTACACCTATTGTACTAGTAGTACTCCCTCCGTTTCCACAATACTTGCAATTCTTTGGCTCAGATAAATCGTGTTTGATTCGCTTTCGTCTTATTCAAATTTTTATGTAAATTATAAAACAAACAAAACATCATTACAATATCTTTATTGATGTAATAAGTCATAACAAAAGTGGTAATATTTATTAAAAAAAGTTGAATAAGACGAGAGGTCAAACACGGTTTATATGAGTCAAAAGAATTGCAAGTATTATGGAACGGAGGGAGTAGTTAGTACTCTTCTCACCTCTTCTCCCTCCGTCCCCGACTTTCCAAACTCATCTCAACCAAACCTCGAGTACAGAGCGGATCCCGACACATTACAGTGGGGGGCCTCGCCTTCTTTCGTCTCCATCCCGGCGGTGGTGCTCTTTATGACATCCTAGATATGGTTTTTCATGTGGTTTTTGAAACAAAGAAATACGTAAGTTTTTTCTTTTTTTGGTGGTTGCAAAAGTCTCGACTTCATGTGGTCTCAAGTCCCTACCGCTCACGATCTCTAGTGTTGGGTTGGGAAGGAGGCCGAAGAAAATGTCGCAAAAGAAGCACATCTTCTTGGGTAAACACCTGTTGAGATCTCGAAATGCACTTCTCTTTTTGAAGTTTTTTAGTGGCTCTAAAGAGGTTTTGTTTTGTCTTGTATATTTGTGTGATTCATGCTATAGCTTGTACAACCACAAAGACCTACGTGGGAGATTATAAAAGTATGGGTGCCGGAGGTCGCCCGCGGGCCACTCCCCTCTCCTCGCCGAAGTCGAGCATTTTTCCGAGTCGCGCCGACTGGGCCGAACAAGTTTGGCAAAAGAAGCTTTGGCTCGGCTCCTCCCCGCACCCCACCGTAGCTAGGAGCCACTTTTTCTCTCCCTCCCTCTCCCTCTCACCGACATTGGGCCATGTCGCTAGGAGCCGGAGTTTTGGGGCTCCCAGGCTCCGCTTCTTGCGCGCCAATTGCCTTCGTAGCTTAGGTTTGCTTCCTCTTTTTGACAATGTTCGCTTGCTATTGCTTCATCTTGTTTCAAATTTTGTTGTCTCTCACGGAATACTATTAAATCAGCCAAAATCGGGCATTAGCAAAACAACCTCGTTTCTCTCAGTAATGTTGTTATATTATCAAAAAAATTGTTAAAATTTGGAATGCTCGCTCTCCAAGAATTTGCATCGAACTCGTATTGCTAGTTTGTGCATTGTGGCTCAACAAACCAATTGACTTTGATTTGTTCCGTAAAGAGGCAAATTTTGGCCTTGTGTTGAAACAAATTTGGCATCGAACACTCACCTCATTTCTCTCTATCTCTCGATCGAACGGGCATGTGAAATGACTCCATACGTGACCCCTAATGTACAAGCATACACCCATCGTACATACGTTGTTTAGGCATGTCATCATCATGATTACTCCTACGATTCTACGGACCCGGCCGGGTGCGGATGACACCGCGAGGATGGACGAACGGCGAAGTTTTTATATTCCCAAAAAAGTTTTGACCAAAACCTTTTCCAACAATTGTCTGAGGGGACTCGAGGGGCAGGCAGAGGCAAAGGCGAGGCGTAGCCGGCCGGGCCGTGCCGCCAGCCTTGAACGCTTCGGTTCCTTGTCGCTAAGCGTCGGATTAATGGCCACCGGCGGCTCCCACAATTTAAACAACAACAACAGTCGTGGTTTTAGGCACGTTGAGGGCCCACAATTTAAAATACCTAAAAAATGTTTTAACCGACAAACCAAAAATCTAAATTAAATTCCGATTAATCGTAAATTTGTTTCAATTAATTCTTCAAAACAAGACTTCACGTGGATATAGGAGTAGTATTTAGATAAAATTAACAATGGGCCCACACGATGGCGCTTGGGATAGAGTAGGACAAACTTTTCTTTTTAACAAAGAAAACTTACAAATTGTAATTATAGGAAATATAAAATCTAAGGCCTACAAATGTGGTATATTATTCTCTTCTTTTCTCACACAACTATTATGAGTACAAGTCGTAATCTTTTCTTTTTAATTAAATAAAGTCTATAATCTTATTGGAAGCATGTAATTTTGTTGAATGGCAATGTTAAGTGAGCAAAGATAACACCCGTAGCAACGCACGCGGGCATGATCCTAGTAATGTTTGAAATTTCGAAATAGCACACAAGTTACGATTAAGCCCTTTTTACATTAACCGTGGGACCATGGTGTGCTCGTGATCGTACACTCTCTGATTTGCCACCTCGGATTCCTTTTTATTAGTGCTATGGCAGTTTTCTCTCGCAGATCTCTCGTCTCTTCCTTCTCCCATACTACACCTACTAGTACTCTTACTTATCACCTCTTCTCCGTCCCGACTTTCCAAATTCATCTCAACCAAACCTCGAGTAGTTGTAGTACAGCTGTCCGACACAGGGGGTGCCTCGCCTTCGCCTTCGTCTCCATCCTAGGCGGGTGGTGCTCTTTATCACATCCATGCAGCTAGATGTGGTTTTTCATGTGGTTTTTGAAGCGGCTAATACAAAAGTTTTTTCTTTTTTTTTTGGTGGTTGCGTATCCGGGGTCCGTCCGCGGAAGTACATCTTCTTTTTTTTGGTGGTTGCGATCCGGGGTCCATCACGGAAGCACATCTTCTTGGGTAAGCACCGAAATCTAGTGCATTATCCTTCCTTTTTTGAAGAGTTTTTTTGAATGGCTATAAAAAGGTTTTGTTTTGTCTTGCATATCTGTGACTCATGCTATCTACTAGCTTGTACAACATTGCTCAATTATTTTCTTTGTCTTATACCTTTTCGATTCTTCCTAGGCACAAACACAAAGACCTACGTGGGAGATTATAAAAGGATGGGGAGGAGGCGAAGAAAATGTCGCAAGAAAAGCGCATCTTCACTTTCTTCTTCACGCGGCGCCACCTTCTTCTCACAACCTTCTTCTCGCAACCTTCTTCTCGCATGCTATCGGCCGGCTCGCTTTGCTTCACGTGGATTCCACTTCACGTATCATGCGCATGGCTAGAGCTTAATGGGGTGTCGGGATCACGCCCCAACTCGCCTTCATAAGATTAGGCATGCCACGCACCCAAGGCGCAGTGTTTGGTTCAAGCTTTCATGCTTCGCGTCGTTTTTCTATTTTTGCTCGTCGTTTAGTGTGTGGCGAGTGTGGCAAGTGTGGCGGCCGTTTTGCCCGCCACCGGATGTGTGTGGCCGCCACACCGCTGCGGGTCGTGGCGCATGTGGCGGCGCCAAGCGCCTCGACGGCGCCGTTGTCTCTACACGAAGTCCGGGACGGGGAGGAGGCCGCCTTCTAAATACTCGAATCAGATCGAACCTCGTATTGCTAGTTTGTGCATTGTGGCTCTAAACAATTCAGCTTGATTTGTTCCAGTAAAGAGACAAATTTTGGCCTTGTGTTGAAACAAATTTGGCATCGAACACTCACCTCCTTCTCTCGATCTATCGATCGATCGAATGTGCATGTGAAATGACTAATGTCATCATCATCATGATTACGATTCTCTGCAGACGTCTTTGGTGCGGATGACACCGCGAGGATGGACGGAACGACGCGTTTTTATATTCCCAAAAACGTTTTGACCCAAACCCTTTTCCAACAATACTACACCACGGGGACTCGCTACCGGTTTAAGAGAGGCAGTAACCGGCCGGCCGTGCTAACGTGAACGCTTCTCGTTCCTTGTGTCGTAAGCGTCGGATTAATTATAGATGAGAGAGAGCATGGCCACCGGCAGGCCCCACAATATAAAAATACCTAAAAATGTTTTAACCGACAAACCAAAAATCTAAATTAAATTTCGATTACTCCCTCCGCTCCACAATACTTGCAATTCTTTGACTCATATAAACTATGTTTGACCTCTCGCCTTATTCAACTTTTTTTAATAAATATTACCACCTTTATTATGACTTATTACATCACTAAAGATATTGTAATGATGTTTTGTTTGTTTTATAATTTATATAAAAAATTTGAATAAAACGGCAAATAAAAACACAGTTTATATTAGTCAAAGAATTGCAAGTATTGTGGAACGGAGGGAGTACACCATTAAATTTGTTTCAATTAATTCTTCAAAACAAGATGTCACATGGATACACGTATTTAGAAAATTACAAGTGGGCCCACACGATGAATGCAAGAGAAACTTGGAATCTTGATGACTAGGGACGTAATATTCCTTCTAAAGGAAGCAAATACTAGAGGAACGTGAGTCAATTTTTTTTCGCTTTTGCAAAAAAATCCAAGGATGGTACTCGTAGACTAGTTTAGCAAACTCTTGGAGACGCATTTGTCATTTTATTTTTAATTGTGAGAAATTGTGAAATTTAATCTGGCTGGAAATATGACACAGAATTCCGCTTGTTTTTTACGAAATATGACGCGATGTTGTGCGATTTGCTATGAAATCTAGACTGCTCGAATTTTCCGGAGGGGCCATTTTTCACTGTTTAGGACATCGGGTCGCTTACCAACGCCCCCGGCCGACCGCCGTGCGGCTTGCCACGCGCGGCCACCCTATGGATGTGGGCTGGGCAAATGAGGCGCCGGGAGGAGCTGAAGGGAGAGCGCGTGGCGTGTAGACTTGGGAAGCCGAACGGCGGGTTCGGCGGGCGACGGGCTTATCGCACAGACTTCGGGACTCAAGACGAAGGTCGTGGCTCGGTTCGACTCTCCGTGAGAGAGCCGACGGCTCAAGAGGAATTGAGGAAAGGGTAATGTTGTCCTTTCCCATTCTCAAACAGCTTAAAGAAATTTTCTAAATTTATAGAAAATACAAAAATCCCAAAAAAAAATCCAGATTTCATAAGAACTCATTTCGACATGGGTCATATTTCATAAGGCATGCGAATTCGGGTCATATTTCTAGCTTAACACACGATAATGGGTTAAATTTCATAATTTCTCGTTAATTGTGTAAATGAAGCCGCTAGGAAGCAATGGTAGCGACTCCCCTCGTCAGTAGTCATATCTTGTTGGCTACTCCGTAGTCCGTACTCTACTACTAAGCGGCCCCTAGTAGGAGTAGTATATCAAATGGAGATGCAGGGGCTTGGCCAAACTCTCGTCTCTCTCTCTCTCTCTCTCTCTCTCTCTCTCTCTCTCTCCTTCTCCCAAGCATCCAACGGGCTGTCAAATGACTTCAAATGTGACCCTACAGCCGGTCATGGAAAAAAGGAGTGCAAAAAGTGATGACACCGAGCGACGACGCACCGGGATGGACCGAACGACGGTGCGATGACACCGAGCGACCTGCACCAAGGATGGACGGAACGACGATGGCGGCGTGGGCCCTATTGTACTCGGGAGGATTCGCATGCACGGTATCTGAGTAGTACTCCTGGGGCCCCAGGCCCCCGTCCCTCCTCCGCCTCCCTGGACTCTTCACAAAAAGAAAAAAGAAAAAAAATGATTTCTATTTTTAACCGGGAGTGCCGCCAAAAGCCTAACGGCCGAGGACCGAGCGTACTCCGGCCTGGTTGGTTAGCTCGCCGGTGAGCGAGCAACCGGGACGCTAGTTCGATTCCCGTGATAGTGTGTGTACTAGTTGTAGTTAGGTGCGGTTGTACACGGGTCGTGTGTGTCCTAGGGTGTGTCGTGGGCGTGTAGTGTAGTGTGTGTGTGAGTGTGTATGAACAGATACTACAACCTGTACCCGCAGTAAGAGGCAACTCAAAAAAAGCCTAAAACAGTCTTTTTCTCCCTCCTATTAATCCAAACTCTTTCAAATTCGAAATACGAGTAGTACACAAGTTATGCCGCCCTTAGCAAGATTTAAGAAGCAAAATGTGTCGCCCTACATTAACCGGTGCCCGTGGGGCCATGGTGTCAGCATCAAACACTCTACAATACTACTACTACATATTGAATATGTTCGCTTGATTTTGGCCGATTGAATAGTATATTATAAGCTGAAATAAGATAAGCCAATTTTTTTTTTTTTTTTTTGCATAAAAATCCAAGGATGGCAAACTAGTTTAGCAAACTCTTGTAGATGCTATGTCATTTTATCGTTAAATGTATACATGAAGCTGCTAGGAAGCAATAGTTTAGCTCCCTCAGTAGTACTCATATATCTTGTTGGCTATTCTATTCTTTAGGGTGAAAAACTCAATGAAAGTGAAGAAAAGTGCATTACCCTTTTTTGAAGTTTTTCTTTGAATGGCTCTAAAAGGTTTTGTTTTGTCTTGCATATCATTGTGATTCATTTTATCTCGCTCTTAAATACCTTTTTCGAGATTGATTCGTGTATAAACCCCGATTGATTCGTATAAACACATTTCTTTGCTAAGAGCGATTGAAACTTGTGTAGTACAAGACACGTGCTACTAGTATTTCCAAATTGCCTTCGTTTACCTCTTCTTTTCTCGCTCGTTCCCATGTAAGTACGATAGATGGGCCGCCCACTAGGCACTAAACTACCTCTTTCGGGGTTGGAGCCAAGTTTTTTTTTCTTTTATTGCAAAAATCCAAGGATGGCAAACTAGTTTAGAAAACTCTAGGAGATGACTCGCCCCGCAAAATTAGAGGCGCAACCAAACACACGGCAGAGATGCTTTGTCATTTTATTGTTAATTGTAGTACATGAAGTCGCTACCAAAACAATGGTTTAGTAGCTCTCTATCATACTCATATCTTGTTGACTATATTTTTTTCAGGCTTAAAAACTCGATGAAAAGTCGGAGGAAGGTGAAGAAAATAATTCTTCCATGTTCACCGATAATATTAACACTCCCCGCTCACACACCTAAGTACTCGCCCCATAATGGGGGAGGGAGGCCTTGTCAAGGAGATGTCACCCTTGATGCGGACCATGAGGACGACCTTGGAGGCAAGATCTAGCATCGGATCCCGCACTAACGCCAGAAAGGTATCTTCTTGTGTTACAAATTTATGTGACTCGCGCCATCTAACTTGTATAAAAATTGTGTTGTCTTAAATACCTTTTTTTCGGGTTGATCCTGTACAACCACAAAGAAGATTTTAAAAGGATCAAAGAGAAGATCATATACACATGTATCTATCCCTCTTTGGAGCAATTTGAAGATAATAGATCTTGTGTTGTGGGCACAAGTTATGGTGCGGTCCAAGTGAATATACAAAGATCGGTAGCTCTCTATCGTCCCTTTTTAACATCTAAGAGAGGGGCTTCGTGGCCGTAGGACTATAATCTCCCGTGTAGGTCTCGAGCCTGGTCATGGCCATGGCTAGCGCTCTTAAGACCCCACGTTGGAGATGATAATCCCGTTGAGGGTCACAAGCGCCCTCGATGGTGTTCGAGTCCGGACCCGAGGGATGTCCATATTTGTCTTCATAGCTTAGGTCTTTTCGGCAAAATATGTAGTGCAAACCACCATCTTTCGTGTAAGCCCTGTGTAAAACCACGGCAAAAAAATTATGTAAATTCATCAAAAAAAATCACACATGTTGAGGGTCACAAGCGTCTCGACAATGTTCTTGCTTCATCTTGTTTCATCTTATATTGTCTCACAGGATACTATTAAATCACCGAAATCAGCCTTTTAGCGTAACAACCCGTTTCTCTCAGAATGTTATTATTATCAAAATGTTGTTCAAATTTGGAATGCTCTAGCTCTCCAAGAATCTTGAAATAAATAACTTAAGATCGAGAGAGTATTTATCTATACAAAGTTTGACAAATTTCCTAATCTGAATATATTTTGAAGTCCAACCCACGCCACTACAAAAATTCATTCGGTGCAAAGTGTCCCTGGCCGGAAGTGAAATGAAACAAAACAACTCTCGCTTTCTCCACTCTCCTCCCGCCCCTCCGCTCAAAATTGAAATTCGGGGCGAGCACGGCGCCAATGTCCTCGGCTCCCGCCGACCCGGCCACAAAAAAAAAAACCCCCGATTTCTATTTTTAAATGGGAGTGCCGTAGTGCCGCCAAAAGCCTAGTCTTTCTCCCTCCTAACTCCAAACTCGTTTCAAATTCCAAATACTAGTAGTACACAAGTTAAGGGCCGCCCCTACTAGCAAACTTGCGTCCTCAAAACCGGTGCCCGTGGGGGCCATGGTGTTCCGCGACCGAACAATCTACGGTACTAGTAGTATTGTCTCTGCTCTCGCAGCTCTCGTCACTTCCTTCTCCCGCATCGTACTACTTACTAGTACTAGTAGTGCCTCCCTCTCTCGCCACTTCGGCCGACTTCCAAACTCTTCTCACCAAACAAAAGAGTAGAGAGCGGTCCGACAGAACCTGTGGGGTTCCGCTTCGCCCTCGGCACCTCGCTTCTACATCCTTGGCAGTGCACCTCTTTATCACACCCATGGATCTAGATGAATATGATTTTTGATGTCGTTTTTGAAACAAAGAAATACGAAGTTCTTGGGTGGTTGCAGATCCGGGGTCCGCCGTGGGGCCTCCGTGGCGGCTACTGGCGAGATCGCGCCATCGCCTTGACTTCCTCACCGGTGATCCCTACGGCGGGGAGCGGCGCGGAGAACGAGGCGTTTATCGCGGCGTTCGACAGATTGCCGACGCCATCGCCTCCATGAAGTCCCGGCCGCTCGGATCTCCGGTGTTTTACTTGTGGGTTGGGGCGGCGTCAAGAAAAAGTCGCAAGAGAAGCACATCTTGTTGGGTAAACACCTAAATCTAAATTGTAAAGTGCATTACCCTTTTTTGAAGTTTTTTTTGAATGGCTCTAAAAAGGTTCTGCTTTTTGTCTTGCATATCGTGTGAGTCATTTTATCCGTCTTAAATACCTTTTTCCGATTGATTCGTGTATAAACACAAAGATCTATGTGGGAGATTATAAAAGTGTGGGAGGAGGCGAAGAAAACACGAAAAAAAAAAACACATTTCTTCCTAGGTAAACCCCGAATCTAATCCCAATGTGCATTTCATTTTTCACTAACCAACCAATCCCGGATCTATAAACTTCCCACTTCAAAGAAACTTGCATCAAGAACCCCGAGAGTGAAACTAAATTATATTTCCACCCTTCGTTTAATTTCTCGTATGTTTTTTTTTTTTTGAGGTGTTCCCATGTACGCGATTTATAGATGGGCCGTCCAAGAGGGCTATAACTTTGCTAAGAGCGATCAGAATTTGTGTAGTACAAGACATGTGCTACTAGTATTTCCAAATTTCGTTTACCTCTTCTCGCCTGCTTACATTTCCCATGTAACGAGAGGTTTTACACTTGGGGCATGCAAAGAAGATCTCGCATAGTCACCCCGAACAGATGCGATCATACATGCAAGCATGAATTTTCTCAAACTTCAATCCCAAAGTGGACAAACGATCTTTTTGGCCTCATATGTCGATCTTTGGCAACACATTCCGTGGGGAAGCATATCCCCAATCACCCGTAGCAATTGTCTAAAGCTCTTGTCGGTCCAATGGTTCTCCGCCTTGAGTTGGAGAAGCTTTAGTGTACCGTGATAGCTTGGAAAAACTCTTTCGCTAGGGCGAAGAGAGTGGTGTCCTCATATCTTTCAAGAGCTGTTCCAAAGATCTTCAACTCTTCAGCCAGGTGTATTCATCGTAGCCCATGCCATCACGCAGCAACTTGTCCATATCCTCAACAAGTAGGGACGAGGGGGCTCGCAAAGAAGCTCGCTACTTCATCATCGATAATTATTTCCTCATCCTCAAATGGCGCTTCTTCCCGCCACGGCACCACTTTCGGGAACCTCGCGCTTGTTCTCCGTCGTTGACACCTTCTCCATGCTTGTTCCAACTTGTGTACCCAGCCATGAAACCTCGAAGGATTAGGTGGGCATGGACCTGTAAACTAACTTCAGTATTGCATCCGGGTTCCTCGCGCAGTCCAAACATGGGCACCACAAACCCGCATCGGGTCTCAAGCAAGATATCGGCCTCCGCAGCTAGCCTAGGAAAGATTGCAACCCATCTATGTACTCACGATCGCCGCGTCTCACCCGGTACATCCAAAGGGCTTCGATCCCCCATCGCCTACAAAATTAAGCATGGTGGAAATGGAAGAAATCCTCAGCCAATTTAAGTCAAGATATTGTTGCCAACAACTAGATGCTTTAATTCTATCTCACCCATTATGCATTAATTGATGCGTAAGCACTATTGTATTTTAATTAGAAGCGCCTCAGAAGCTAGGTTTGCTCACCTACGATTCGAGAGATCGGCTCCGACCACCGCACCGGGCGACCCCTCGCAGAGTCGGGCGGAGCACGGCCCGCCACCGTGGAAATCCGCAGGTCGGGCGGAGCACGCCGACACTAAGATGGCGGTCGGAGCACGCCAGACGCTCTTCCGGCGCCGCTGCCACTCAAACGCACGAGCACCAATATACGCCGAGAGGAACGCGGTGAAAAGGAGGAGAGCTCGGCGCACGCGCGAGTACTTACATACCGATATGGCGGAGCACACACCAACGCAGCTCGGCCGTCCCGTGAGTCGCGCTCCTCCGCTTGCCCCTCGTGTGCCGCCACCGCCAGAGAGACGGTGCTCGTGTGTGGCAAAGCAACGCCTTATATATTTTAGAAGTAACCCGAGCGTATTAACCCGGAACGCGACGCGCATAAGGTAGAGGCGCACGCATTTAAAGAATCGCCGCTGCACAGATAACCCTAACCGTACGCTTTACAAACGCATATCCGCTTTTACTAGGTAGGAGTACTATAGTTACGTATATATGGTAAAACATACATACGCCTCAGAATCTCCAACGAACGTGGCGCCGCTTCAGGATGCCGCCACATTTCATACACACGCATGCCGACATCCATCGCCATTGAAAACGCAAACCAAGCAGCTACCACAAGAGAACGGGCCTAACATGCGTGTCCAAATTGTGCCCAAAGGAAGGCCGGCTTCTACCGGAGCGTAAGCGAGGCCCGCTCAAAACCGATGCGCCCAAGAACAAAGATGCATAACCGGGCGATAACGCACGCTCCTCAGAATGACCGCGCGGGCCGGTAGCGGTTATGCGACATGTACGTATTACACCGCAACACATCTCGCCTCAAAACTATACGCGCGTCCAGAGGTCGAGACATGTATGCACACCGATAACACAACTCGCCTCGAAACTATACGCCCGGTAGGGGGGCGACATGTACGTAGACACCGCTAACACAACTCGCCCAAAATAAACGCTAGCTGGTAGTGGTTGCGTACATGTACGTACCTCCTAACACAACTCGTTCAAACTAAACGCGCCGGTAGTCAGTC
This sequence comes from Hyparrhenia diplandra, assembly GCA_015847255.1. Lineage (NCBI taxonomy): Eukaryota > Viridiplantae > Streptophyta > Magnoliopsida > Poales > Poaceae > Hyparrhenia > Hyparrhenia diplandra. The sequence continues at coordinate 404,505 of JADLZK010009811.1, forward strand.
GCTATGGCTACGTACGTACACCTCCCAACGCAACTCGCCCGAAAATAAACGCTGGGCCGGTAGTGGTTACTATACGTACGCATAACCTCCTAACACAACTCGCCTGGAAAATAAACGCCGCCGACTTTAATTTACGTCAGCATGCACTTTGTAATCGTTCCAAGCGCGGTATCGGCAGCACGCCGGCACGCCGCCACTGACGTGTCAGCAACACGGATGGTATCGACCACGCGAAGTCTATGAATCCACGCGTGTCCGTAGTACCGTAACGGTACAGATGGGCGGCGCCGAAAAAGGTGTCCTGAAGGAAAAACGCTGTCTCAATTAGGGGTTGCATCCACAAATGATCGGTCTCGAAAATGCGTCGCGGATGAAACGCCGCGCGGTCCGGAGATAACGCTTGAATTCGTGAGACACCTCGCTTCAAAAAAGCGTTTGCCGTAGCCGCCGCTCCGCGCCCGCAACCAACGAAAAACGCCAAGGCCTTGATTAAGAAAATGCACGCGGCCACATGAACACGTGTCCGTAATGACTCCTTCCTATCGACGCCAGACATTGGTCCTGTGGGACCATCCGACGCCTATTATCGACGGTCGCCGCGCCCGGCCAAGCGTCAATATTGTCACATCTGAGCACGCCGTTATTAGTGACGTCCTCGGGCTCACCGGGCGGTTATTAGCCTTTTTTACATAGTGCAACCGCCCAAGGCTTGGAGAAAAGCTAGAAAGCCCCACTACGATGAAAGGTAATAAAGGGTGGGAAAAAAATGCTCACAAGGCGTGTAAGGCTTGGAATAACTTGTATGCAAGCTTACATCTTGGAGATTGAACCACTTTAGAATCCTCTATGCCTTCACTCGAGGACGAGTAAAGGGCTAAGTGTGGGGAGTTTGTTGACGGTGTAACCAATGACAAATTAAATACCGTCAACACAACACCAAAACAACCTAGAAATAGGGATTTCAACTAACATATTCCAAAGTTTTGGTGTTTATTTGGACTTGCGGTACAAACTCATGGATGATCACTCACGGGCCAAAAAGACAAAGAAAAGAAATGAAATCAACAAATAGAAAAAAGACCCAAAGGAGCAAATGGCAAGCCCAAACGAAATCGCAACAAAACGTCAAAACCAGCCGGGCCAAGTCCACCTTACAACTTTTCGAGCAAGGAAGCCAAAAGCCGCCGAAGTCGGCCAAAGCCGGCCCGGCAGTGGTGCTTGCAAGCACCACTGTGCGGCCGCACCTGGCCGAGGCTGCTCGAGCCCAGCCCGGGAGGCGGTTTGTTACCTTCCAAAACCCCGGTGAAACCGACGTGGGATGGTCGGTTTGGCGTATATGGAAGGTTTTCCTAGGACGGTTTGGGTGATTTTAGCACTTAGGCCCCTCCCCTTGTGTATAAATAGACCCCCCTCTCCCTCTCTAATAAGCAATAAAAATTCAAAGGAGAAACCAAATCCACTTGTGCAAGAGAGTAGAATTAGTTCTTCTTCTTTTTTTTTACTTCTTCTTCTATCTTCTAATTCTAGAGAGTGAGAGAGGGAAAGGCTAGAAAGAAGCTTTGTTCTTTGTACCGGAGTTGCCGGTTTGCCCTCGGTGTTCCAAGTAGTTCCTAGGAGGGAGGACAGTGCCGGACTTGTCTGCACCGCCCGGCTTGTACCTCGCGCAAGTCGCTTACACTTTGGTAAGGAGTCTTGTGATTATCTTGCAGCTACTTAATTTCCTTCGATATATTTCTTAGCTGTTGTAGACTTCATGGATTGGTAGATCGCCTTGAACGTTAGTTCTTGGTGGAGGAACTCTTTGACGGGGAACCTTGGCCAACATCAAGAAGCGTGACCAATAGTGCAAACGTGGTGTTTGGGCTAGCGTTCACCTACCTTTTGCGGTGCATCCCACGGTTGAGAGGGTAGGCGGCTTGGTCGTGACAAGCCTTGTCCGTCCCTTTGAAATCCCCCCCACGCTCGGGGCCGTGTCGTAGAGCTAATTGCCGGACTCTACCCATTTGGGAGCGGCCCGGTGCCCGAAGTGAGTAGACAATGTGACTTTAGGAATCACTTGCACGGAAAAAACTTAGCCTATAGATACCTCGCTACTCTTAGAAAAAACAAACCCTTGCCTTAGGTTGACATAGACCACGAAAAGCCACCGCGCGACCGGCCCTTGTGTAAAATACGATACCCCTTACCACCGGGTGAAGTGCTACAACGGTATTTCCGTGCGCTGCGGATTTCTCTCGTGTGCGTAAGAAACACCAACACTTCAAGAACGGCGCCAAAAAGCTTGTTGGCATTTGTTAAGTGCTAAAAGAATATGAAGGATTCGCAAGCGCACGTAACACCTACCATTGTAGCTTTTCCCTAGGATGAGTATTCTAGAGTATCGTATCCACAGGGAAGCTTTGGCTAAAGAATTCTAATAAGTCACAATCATGTATCCACTAACTTAGCAAACCACTAGACTATAGTGAGGGGGGTAAATGGTTAAAGATAAGTTAATATCAAAGTATAAAATAATAAGCTAACTAAGATGTCAAAGAATAATTAGACTAATCAAGAGGTCAAAGGGAGAGATCAAGGTTCCCGGGTATCTCTATTACTTAGGTTCTATGATAGCAATTACACTATCGCACTTTGGAGCAACAGTTCCTTTCCAAACTCGAAAAAGACTGGGAAGAAGGTAGTTGGGAGAAGGCCGCCAAAAGCTCCACGAAAACACCAATCCGAACGTGGTGGACTACAAAGGCCTTATGTAGTTGCCACCCCAGGGCTACCACAACTATCCGTTGGATTGGGCGCAACCTCAGTAACCTATAGCCTAGACACCATGTCTATACTATAAATTACTACTCTAGCTACCATGAATAACTAGAGCACTCAATACGAAGCGGAGATCCCATGCAATAATATAACAACTATACTTAACCAAATGTATGAAAGTAATGGAAGTAAATAGAGAAGATAAATATATGAATCATAAGTCTTGTAGAGAAGATACAAAGACATACCATACTCAAGACATCTCCGTAACAAGAGCATAGCTCCTCTCTCCTTTATTCTTGATTAGATCTAGTTCTAATTACATGGCTAATCTATCTCTAATTACATATCTAATCTATTTCTAATCTACCTCTAATTCACTAATCCCAGAGAGAGGTTATCCTTACATTGGGACACCTCTACAACCGAGAGATAATGAATAATGAGATAGAATGAATTAGGGTTTAACCCTCAAGGCGGGGGTCTTCTTATATAGGCCTTGGCGATGAACGTGAACCCTTGGATCAAACCGACCTTTGGCAACGGTGTAGATACAACCTCAAAGTCGGTAGTAAACCGACCTAGAAAGGTGAGCCCGATTGGCTACAATTTGGCGGGCGGCCGCCGTGGTGGCATTGGCGGCCGCTAGGGTGGCGTGCCACCCTCGGCTTCCCGTTTTTTCCGGTGTCCTCTCGGTATCTTCTAGAATGTTTTAGTCCACTTTTCGGGTTGAGTTGCTTCACGGACAAGTCTGATTTCATAGGCCTTGTTTATTCCTGAGCTTTCTCCATTATTCTCTCGCAATTATCTATCAAGTCCCCGAAATTATATAAATCACCAAAACTCGTGGAATTATGTTAGTTAAACCCCTAAACTTATGTTGATATTCATTTTATGCCCTTTTTTTCATGTTTAGTTGACTAGTAATATTATGCTATAACATGTGTCAACAGCGGGCGCTGGGGCCGGTTTGCTCTTCATCTCACCCCTCGGGGTTCACACGAGGTACGCCATCCGTTGCATTTCCCGCCTCCAATAACGCTGTGTATCACGAGGCGCTGGTCAACGGTCTTGGACGCGGCGGACCTCGGAATCCGACGATCGGAAACCGGGGGATTTGCAACCGGTCATCGATCAAGTCATGAAAGCCTCGGCGTGCCACGACCCCAAGATGAAGGCATATTGCCGAGAAGTGCGCAAATTGGAGGAAAAGTTCCACGGGCTTGAGCACAAACACACGCCAAGGCGTTACAACGGCCGCGGATGAGCTCTCGCCAAGGTTGCGGCGACCCGAGGTACCGTTCACCCAACGCCCTCACACCGAGACCTCGTGAACCCTGGGTTAAGTACACCTTGAAGTACCCTCGGGGGGCTCACGAAGGCAGCTCGAGCAAGCCGCACTGGCCATGGCGATTGACCAAGACCCCGACCGGAGAGAGCCTCTAGTAGAGTACCTCACCCGAGAAGAGCTACCCGAGGATAAGACCGAGGCTCGCCGGTTGGCTCGGAAGGGCAAAAAACTTTGCGCTGATTGGAGAAAAAAGAGAACTCTACAAAGAGAGGAGCCCGGGGAGTATACATGCGATGCATACCTTGGTGAAGGCAAAGAATTGCTCGAAGACACCCACCGAGGGGAGTGCGGCCATCATGCTGCCCTCGAGGACTCGGTCGGTAAAGTCTTCGTGCAAGGCTTCATCGGCCCTCGGCGGTGCGAGACGCGAATCAAGTCGCGGCGTATCGCGGAAGGAGTGCCAATTCTACGCCGCAGACGCATCTCCCCGCACAAGCACCGCACCATACTTTTGACATGGCCGCTTGCGTGTGGGGGGCTCACATGATTGGTCCCTAAAAAGGGCGCCGGAGGACACACACACGCCCCGTCGCCATCGACAAGTTCTCCAAATGGATTGAAGCCCGAGCCGTGGTGAACCCTCGCGACGGAGGAAACAGTGAAGTTCTTTACGAATATCATTTCCCGTTTTGGAGTCACGAACTCCATCATCACGGACAACGGAACAAACTTCGTGGGGAAGAAATTCCTCGACTTTTGTGACGACCATGGCATCCGGGTTGATACCTTGGCCGTAGCCCACCGAAGACCAACGGACAAGTGGAGCGTGCCAACGACATGATCCTACAAGGACTCAAGCCGAGGATCTTCAATCACCTGAACCAAGACGGGAAAAGATGGTACCGTGAACCGCCGTCGGTTCTATGGAGCCTTCGAACAACGAAAAAGCCGAGCCACGGATTCAGCCCGTTCTTTCTAGTCTATGGGGCCGAGGCTTATCTTGCCCACGAGACATTGAATATGGGTCCCCGAGGCTGCGAGCCTACACCGAGCAAGGCAACCGGCCGGGCAAGACAGGACTCCATTGACCAAGTCGATGAGGCCGAGGACGTCGCACTCCCGAACTTCGGCAAGATACCGCCAAGCTCTACGCAAGTATCACGCCAAGAGACGAAGCCTCGGGAGTTCCAAGTGAACGACCCGCACTCGTCAAGATGCGGACAACAAAGGGCGCCACAAGCTCACGCCACCCGGGAAGGGCCTTATTTCATCGCCAAAATACTAAGGCCGGGACCTACAAGCTAAAGAACGAGAAGGGCGAAGTCTACTCCAATGCTTGGAACATAGAACGCTACGCCGCTTCTACCCTTAAATTTCGCACTAGAAGTCAAACACATGTGTTTTTTTTCGCTCAATAAAAGATCTACATCTTTTTACGAAAAAGTGCTTCTTGTGCATACCTTAGGGAGTCTTAGCCTCGTCCAGCACAAGACTAAAACTCCCTCGGGGGCTACATGGGGGACCCCCCTCGGGGGACCCCCTCCCCTTTCTTTTTTCAAAACTTTTTTTTCAAGGAAAAAAGTTTTCTTGCGTACACTCGAATTGATCGTTTGAGCCGCGAAGGTTGCGCACGCACAAATCCTAAGTGAGATAGCCGAGGCAAACGGACCGCCCCTAGTGGCACCCGTATGGACCGCCCCAGTGGCATCCATGTTCGCTATCTCGCGAGCGGAGAAAGCAAGCGACCTAGCCACACAATGAACGAGAAATTTGAGAAACGCAACTTAAGCATAAAATGCACCTGCCGAAGTCACAGACCCCGGGCAGCATTGTCGTTTATGTACAACCTCCTTACAAACTCAACTTTTTTGTACAAGGAGAAGTCCGGGGGGGCAGCGTGGGCCTCGTTCACTTGCACCTCGCGACCGGCCGACGAAGAGGCTTCGGCGCGGGCAACTTCCTCGGCGATGGCATCCCCCGAAGGTAGCGTCGGGCCCGTCGGTGCGTCCTCGGAGAGGGCGTCCACCATCTCTGTATCCGCCTCATAGGTTGACTCTATGAGGGAATATGGAGGGCACACCTCATCCTCAAAGCGGGAGGCCAACCGGGTCGCGATGGCGCTATCCCGAAGGTGTACGGCTCACGGGTCTTGGCGTCGGCGGCATCCCTCTCGGCGGGATCGACCTCTTCCTTGTCATCGGAGCCGAAGAAGAAGCCGCCCGCGACACCATCCAACATCTCGGGCTTCATCGGAAGTGAGAGCGAAGACGGCCATGCACGTCCGACGCCGGAAAGCGTTCCGGAGCTCGGACCTGAGGTAGCCACCCATGGCGCTCAAACGGCCGCGAGCCGAGGGGCCGACCTCCGGGTTGTCTGCCCGGCGGCGAATGAAGTCCGACGGGGCTTCTTCCAACTCTGGTGCGACTTCGCTCCTGCTCCGGCCCTGCGTGGCGTGGCCAGCGGTGTCCACGACCTCGGTCCCGAACCTTCTCGCCGCGGCGGGCACCCAAGTCAAGTTAGCAAGATGAGGCGCCGAAGGCGACAAAGCTCACCAAGGGGGAAGGCGTGCCTTGACACGCAGCCGCCGCCCCGACATCATGTTGTGCTCCTCCGCGACAGTGACTTACTCGCTCGCTCCTTCTCCTTCCTAAGGGTTTCACCCGGACACCAGCTCGCCAATACGGGTATTCGGGGCGTCGCACATCTCCTCGCTTCTTCGCCTACACCGAGAACCTGCCCGGCTCGTCCCGAGCCTCCTTCGGGACCACGGGAGGCGCCGGGCCTCCTCGAAGTCTCGGCTCATCCGAGCCGTCTCCCCGGCCACCGCCGTGGCAGCCTCGGACCGACCTTGATGAGCTCGGCCTCCAAGGTCCGCCCCGGCGGGACTCCCTCTCCTCGGCAAGGGCGGTGAAGCCGAGAAGCTTTCGCTCGGGCTGGTCGGCCGCCGAGTGCGGGCGCCCGAGGGCGTCCCGGTTCAGAGGCGCGGGGAGCTCGGACTTACGCGGGCCGCCCGAGGAGGTGCGACAAAGATACACTCAATTATGGCACATACATAAAGAAAACACGGCCCGGTGACATTCAAGACGCTCACCGCATCGGCCGGCGAGACGCCCGATTATGGGTGTCACCGATCTTCGCAAGACCATCGGCGACCCACCGGTGGATCCGCTCGTGAACCCTCCCACGCGAGGACCTCGGGGCGATCATCGGCGACTAAAGGCAGCCGGACCCGGGCTTCACCCAAGGTCAGGGAGGACCGCCCCAGGGTCAGCTCGGGGAAACATTTCCTCCACCGGCAGCTCCCGCGGCTCGGGGAACCCCGGACCGCAAAGTCCGGGGGGCCCGGCTGCCGACCACGAGCACGGCCCCTCTCCATCGCAAGACGATGTTTCGCCGGCACTGCATCCGACCCAGCGCATGAAGCATGGGGAAGTCGGGGGTTGTGCGCCTCGTGAACCCCGGATCGGCGAGAGCTAAGCGCCAGCGGACCCTCGTGTCTCCGCCGCCTCGAAAAACTCCTCTTGAGAGAACTCGAACAAAGGGGCCGGCTCCTCGGGGGGCGGCGGCGTCACGGCTCCCCTCATATGTCACCATATGTTCGGCACCGAGCTAGCATCATGCCGCACCAAAGCTCTCGGGTTGATCTCCATCGGGTGAGCGACGGCGACCCGCCATCGCCACCACGGGCTGCACCACCACGGTGGTGGCCTCGGCGATCCGGCTCGGGTCCGGCCCCTCCCGGGCTCGGGGCTATCACCACGGGAGAACCCGGCGCTGGCCGCGCGGCGTCTTGGTGGGATGACACCCGACTCGGGCCCGGCCGAGGCCTTCGCACTAGCCTTCGGGGGCCTTCTTGGGGTGCAGGTACAACGCGGGGGCCTCCCGCTTCACGAAGACAAGCTCACGTCGAGAAAAGGGCGAAAAAACATCGAAAAGAAATCAACTACGAAGGCACAAGAAGACTCACGGGGCCCGAGGAATCGCCTGGGGAGGGTCGAGGCACGAGAAGATCGTGGACAGGTGTCGCACTTGACGGCGAGCCGTCTCCTCCACGGCGATAAAACGCGCCGCGGGGCTGGTTCGGGACGAGGGGTCACCGGCCCTTCATCACGCACAACGCCTTTGTGGCGCCGAGGTCCCCACCACGGGAGGCGTTCGCCCTTCTCGCCGAGCCTCACCTTGCGGCGTCAAAGCACCCACATCAGGGGTAACCCCCGAGCCTTCACCAGACTCGGGGCCTCGGCTGGAAGAGGCCTCGGGCCCTTTGGTCCCAGCGATCTCCGACGCGTCAGGCTCGGGCTCGTAACGAAGCCCCGTGGGTCGGGAACCCCATGGCTCGGTCTATCCAGAGCCGCCATGTCATCGTCCGATGAGTTCACGGCGAACTTCGTCCTCGGGTCCCTCGTCCTCCTCGGTGGTCGAGGTGTCGAGCGACTTCGCCCGCCTTTGCTGCTCGGCCCGGCGGTTGGCGCGAGCCACGTTTCTCTTCTTCTCCTCCTTCTTCAATGCCAGTGCCCTCTGCTGCTCGTTCCGGGCGCGGTTCGCCGCCCGGCGTTCGGCATCCAAATCTGGCACAGGCGGGGGGGGAGTCGTTGTAGTTCAAGCAGCCCTGCAATAAGAAAGAATGAGAACCGCCATGGCGGCAACATACCAACAACAAAGACAATGCAAGAACACCGAGGCCAAGCAGCACTTACCAAGGAGATGTACCCACGAGAGGGGCGCATAGGGATCTCCGGGATGTGGGACGGGGCGTGGGACCCCAACACCTCCTTCACCCTCTTGGCCGTGCCATCGATTGGAAAGCGAAGGCCCGACATCCGAGACGCCTCAAGACCGGGCGGCCTCGGGGTCATCGGTACATGCACAAGGGGCGAGCCATCAAGGGCAACACCCGACGCTAGTGGAAAGCGGCGACCACGGCGGCGGCATTCACATCCTTCCCTCGAGCCGCGGGGATCGCCGTCTCGAGGCCCTCCAACGGGGATGATCCTCCGAGGGAGGACCCCAGTGCCCCTTCTGCGGGCGCGATGCTTGAGAACACACCGTGTGCGCGGGAAGTGCGTTCCCATCGTTGCGGAGGTAGAACCACCGATCCTGCCACCCCTTGTTCGAGGTGGTGAGCTTGAAAAGGATGTATCCATCGGTTCGGTTCGCCTCGTCGGCCCGGGTCCGGACTTGAACGCGCAACCGCCAACACGCAACGCCCTCCGTGGCTTGCCCCAAGGCGCTACCGGCGATGGTGAGATCCGCCTTGAAGAACCACAACCGAAGGTCCCAAAGTGCGGCTCGATCCCCGGGAATCCCTCACAAAGGGTGACGAAGATAGCGGCTGGGAGATCGAAGTTCGGGGCAGATGGTGAAGCTCGATTTCGTAGTGGTGGAGGATCGCCCGAATGAACGGTCCGCCGGCATCCCGAAACAGCGCCGGTGAAGATCCATCGAGCTCACCACATAGCCATCGGGAGGGTTAGGCTCCTCCTCGGCCCAATGTGGAGCAATCCACTCCGCCGTGGCGTGATCGCACGAGGGCGAAGAAGCCCTTCCTCGACCCGGCGCCGAAGCTTCTCCTCCGTCACCGCCGTCCTCGGCCACGGCTCGGCATCGAGCACCTCCTTCACGCCCGTCGCCACTACCCCGATCGCGCCATGGATGAAGGGGGAGACGAGGAGTAGCAACCGCTAGCAACACCGTTCACACGGCGCAAGGCAAGTGAATCTCTCCCTTGATCTCTCCCACACTATCTTTCTCTCTCCGATTCTTTGCAAAGAAGAAGGCAAGAAGGCGATGCCAAAGAGCAAAGGAGCAACTATCCGCCGTCGCGCGGCGACCCCCGTATTTATAGGGAAGGGAAGGCAAACCACCGGCCTGGGCAACCGAACCAACTCCTGGAGTGGACGGCCCATGATGGAGCGGAAACCGCTCATCCAACGGCTCAGCCAGCGGTGGAACCGTCAAGAGCATTAATGCACCCCGACGGTGCCCTCGATCTCCGCCCCGACAAAAGAAGCCGCAGGTGGCCCGCCCCACTTTGGATCGAATGCACGCCGTCTCGCGCGGGCGGAGGAAGGCGTCGTCTTCGGTGGGGTAAAACCATCCGGCCGTCCATATCCGGGCGCCCGACCTAAGGGGTAAAAAAGTCGGTCCGATGGCGGTTCCCGCCCCCGGCGAAACCAAAACGAGCCTCGGGCTGGCCGCGGCAACGTGCACCCTACATTCCGAAGGTTGAGCTGGGCCCACATGGGTTTCTACGATCGCCTCGGGATAACCCGAACGAGGGTGAGGATGGAAATGCACTGTAGGCTATACCCGAGCCCTCCGGGGCTGGGATTTCTGAGCGTGTTTAAGACCGGGTGCTACTTATAGAGATGTCCCATCCGTGGGAGTCCCTCTGAGCCCTCGGGGGGTTGGTCCGCCCAAACCCCGGGATGCGCTAAGTGGTCCGTAGGTTCTCATAGGGTGAATCCTAGAACACATAGCCGACCCTTGCTCCGGCAAGGCACGGGCACCCCACTTAAAGCGACCGCTACAACGTTCGGGCGGAGTGCACCATGGTCGGCTTCCCGGGGCACCAAGGTGTATCTCCCCTCCTCCTCCCTTTCGGGAGGGCGACGGAGGAGCGTATAATCAAAGTCGAGGAAGCCCGGGTCGACTTTTGCGCGCATAAGCGCGGGCCTCGGGCTGCCCACGCAAAAATGAGCAGACTCCGCACAAACAAGCGCAACTTAAGAGCTGTTTTAGCCTTGCCGGCGTGCGGGTATAAAAAGACCTCGAAGGAATCCGCCATTCCATTCGAGGCCTCGGGGGGACTACCTAGCAGGTGAGCCAAGCACCCATTGTAGGCGAACCACCCGAGAAACAATAAGGCGGCGGGAGGCAAAACCCGGGCGAATCCACATTCGCCGGGGGCAACTGCCGGGGACCTAAATATTGGGCCCCGAGGCATTCTCCAAACAACGAGATCCGCCACTGTCGGGCCCAATAAAACCTAGCCCGCTATCATCCCGCATGAAAGGATGGCCGGCGGACGATGGACCGTGCCAAAGAGCCACGACGCACACATGACGACGGAGTCGGCCCACGGACGCCCACGAGCGGCTAACAAACGGAGTCACCATGACAAAAAGAGCTCACTATGCTCACGAAGGACAAGGTCGAAACCTTACGGCGACGGCGAACCATGACGCTCCCACGACGACATCAGCCGAACCAAGGCACGGGCTAAGCCCCAAATCTCCGTTTCACCGGGCTGGCCTAGCTCACCGATCCCGGGAGAAATCTCCGCCTCGTCAGAGGGTCGCCTAGCTCACCGCCCTCGGGCGCAAAATCTCCGCCTCGCCATGGGGAGACCCGGCTCTCCATCCTCGGGCGAGGTAGCCCAATGACCCACCCGGGGTCGCGCACCCTCGGGCATGGGAAGTTCCGTGCGGAGGAAGGGAAACCGCCGCATTCAATGCGGTTACACGGCGACGGCGCCCGGCGCCATCGGTGACCTTCGATCAAATCGAAGCGCGGACCACCTCCCAATCCGGACCGATGGGACACAAAGCTGAACCGGTGGCGTGTTTACGCTACCCGGCACGGGAAACCAGAATGACCTTTGTTCATTTCCCGAAGGCTTACCGTCAAGGCGCCACGTTGGGCGGACCCTCGGGCTCGACACGCATAGCCGTAACCCTTTGGGACCGACCCTCGCCATGCGGGACATTTGTGAGGGACGCCTCCACAGATCCTCGGGGCGCACCGAGGGGGCGACACGCACGCCATCGGATCGGGAGGCGTGTCTTCATCAGCGACATCAAGCCGGCCAAACCCTCGGCGGCGCACATGCAACGGTGTAGCCTCGGGAATTAGCCACCTAGGCATCCACCTATGTAAACATTACCTCTCTCTTTCCTCTATAAAAGGGAGAGTAATGCCCCGATAGCGGGATCGCGATCCGCCTGAAAAGCCGACCACCACCACCACAACCACGATCGTGGGGCTTGAGACCAAGCGTCTCTCCCTCACACCGCTTGTAACCCCTACTACGAGCTCACCTTTGAGCGAGTAGGTAACCTGGCGAGGACACACCCCGGCCGGGCGTAGGGCCCGTTGGCCTGAACGGGATAAACTTCGCCCGTGTCCGTGTCCATCTTGCGCTACGCCATTGGGGGAGGAGGCACACAGCATATAAATTCTTTATTGCCGACACCCGAGGCACCCCCCGGTTTCGGAACGGCCGACATAGTGGTTCATCTTTTCTTCGGTGGTTCCACCCTTGGAAGAAAGGCGATGGCCGTCGCCCGACTCCTTCAACATCTGAAGGCGAGGCGGAGGCGATCGAGGGTGAAATCCCTCTCGATCACCTCTCGAATGCGACTCCAGCGGCAAGGTCATCGGCCGCCACCTCTAGCCGGGTGGCTAGAAGTTCCATCGCGGTGGTCCCGCTTAGGAGAGGGGGCGTAGTCGGGTCGGGTCGGGTCGGGCTGGGGTCGGCCGCCGGTGCCTCCACCATCGGTTCCTTGCCCTTGTCCTCCGCCTCCATCTCCTCCCCCAGTGCGCTTGTTGGATCCCGAGCTGAGGCAGCCATGGCGTTGAAGAATGCAAAAGAGAATGTGGCGGGGATGGCTGGAATGGATCGATGATCGCCATGATCGAGGCGAGAGGATGTGCTTAAATAGTGAGTCGGCGGCTGCTCCACTTCCCCACGATTGAACGCGGCGTCAAAGGAACGCATGGAATTCACACGATCGCCGGTTGGAATTCGCCACGATCTCTCTCGCGGCGGCGTTTCCCATGCCGTGCGGTGTTGCGCTTCGAATTCTAGGCTGCGTTTCCAATGGCGCGCGGGCGACAACGATCTCCACCTTCATTGATCACCGTCGGGCCCACACACAAACCGGTAGTGATTAACAAATCGGTGAAACAAATAGTTATATACGTAAAAAATCGATTTATTGAAATCATTAATTTTATCTCGGCGTTAATGCATTGAGATTTCAACCAACCCGTTAAGCCGCCACGTACACTTTATATTATAAATTTTCATTTTAATAGTACGTATGTATATATTTTGCCGAGTAGGTCATGGCTTTGTGATACGTCCACGGCTGCGGCCTTGAGAATCGTGTTGCTCTAGTCTTCACTACGGTTCCGCTTAATTAAACCGGCGGTGTCTACGCTTCCCATGAGAAAGGCTGGGTACCCTGGCTGGCTGCGTCGGCGGGTTATATCAATGTCGTAATTACACTACCGGGTTCACTTTCCATTGACCGGCGGTGATCACACATATCCTGCGATTGTACCACAACGTGGTAGTGTTATGGAGTTTCACTACCGGGTTAAAATTAAGAACCGGCAAGTATTTTGCATTGTCAGCGGTCGAGCGATGCACGCGACGGCGGCTGACCCGCAACATTGCGGGGAAGAACTGTTGCCTCATTCTCCGTACCACGCCCGCGGTGCTTGGTTTATGCGGTGCCAATTATCCGGCGGTGAACTCCCATATCTTTGCTAGGGGGTTTAGGGTGGAAACCGGCGGTGATTAGTCCGTACCACGGCATCGGCCTATAAAAATGGCTAGTGCGGCCCTTGGGTTTGCAATTCAGTTCTCTTCGTCCTCTTTCTTGATACTCTTGATTCGGTTATGCATTTCTTCTTCCTCGATCTTCTTTGCTACTCTCCACATACATATCTATGGCCTCTCTATGGGAGAAAGCCCTCCACATATAGATATCGTTCTTATGCATCTTAGCCACCAAAATGGTTCACACACGAGAGGTGCTACAAGAGTCTTCTTGAAGATTGAGCAAGCGCCGAAGGTTAGAAACGAGTTGTGAGATTCACGCGAGCCATCCGGTTACGTGTGCTTGAGAGAAAATTTGGGCAGCTGGATTTACATGTCCATATAAAGAGACATGGCATTCTCGGATAAGATCATATCGATTTATGAAAATCTGCTTCAATGAAAATCTCCTTTGGTGATCAAAAGCGATTTTCATAGATTGCTATGATCTTCTCTTGCGAATGTCTATGCATCTTTGTCATTGGATGCAACCACGGCTTGGCCATTATAGATAATTATACGTAAGGCATCCTTGCTATGGATTCAATGTAAATCTAGAGTTATGCCCTCCTTGAAAGATCGCCCACAAGAAACCTCACAAAGACCGATGGGACCTCAACGGGCACCGATGGGCTTTCAAAATCCCATCGGAATTTCATCGGCAAGAAGAATCACATTACCTTCGGCGTTTTTATTTTAAAAATGTTTGTACACTTTGATGATAACATTGATCTATTCGTGGAAAGGTCTTTGTTCTCATATATGTAATTTTTTTCAAGGTCTTTGTTATCATATATGTGTCGGATATTGTAATCGGTTTGCTCCTCTATAAATATATATAATCGTGTGTGTTCCTTTCCAATTAATGGATGTTTGCATTTATATATATCATAATACGGACACGATTCTTTTTTTTTTCGACGCCCTTCTTATCTTTCATGGACGAACATAAATATATAAATGCTCTTTGTACTAGAAAAGTTTGTAAACATCATTCAAACGCTCAACTTCGATGAAAAAAAAGGCCCAAGTAATCTCCCGGCGGTGAAAGATAAGCGTCGGTTTGAAATATATCCTTTGCCGGGTTTTTAGAAGAGCCCGGGCGTAAAGAAACAACACTACCGGTTTGCAAATACGAAACCGATAGTGATCACCTTCTATCGCGTTTATCACGTAGGAAAATCTAATAATAAAAATATGGATAAGAAAGACCTAAGATCTTGTGTGGGGGCATAATTTGGGTGTACAAGGTAGTAAAAAAATTCAAGGCATTTCTACATTGTGGGAGTAGACATGCTTCAAAAGGTACATGACCCCTTTCATCGGAAGCATGACCGACAACTACATCCATAAAAATATGTTGGGTCATCTTCGTTCGGTGTGGTCTCGGCCTCAAACTTTTTCTTAGGCGTGCACATGCCACGTGTGAAGGAAGCACGATGTTTGAGATTTTTCGGGACAAGGTTTGGTATTTTTTCCAATTAAATTGAATTTCTACGCGGCGACCCCCCGAGTAATTACAGGTTGAACTGGGGTTACCCACTATGAGAGCAGTGGTGCCAAAATTTCCCACATGGTCTCATGTGTCCTAGGAGGCAATTCGGTGTGTAGGTTGGTGCAAAATTCATAAGTTTTCAAGCTTTAATTAACCTCCTTCTATCGCGTTTATCAAGAACTGTGACCAATAGTGCAAACGTGGTGTTTGGGCTAGCGTTCACCTACCTTTTTGCGGTGCATCCCACGGTTGAGAGGGTAGGCGGCTTGGTCGTGACAAGCCTTGTCCATCCTTTGAAATCCCCCACGTTCGGTATGTCGTAGAGCTAATTGGGACTCTACCCATTTGGGGAGCGGGCCGGTGCCGAAGTGAGTAGACAATGGACTTTAGGAATCACTGCACGAAAAACTTAGCCTATAGATACCTCGCTACTCTTAGAAAACAAACCCTTGCCTTAGGTTGACATAGACACGAAAAGCCAAATTTCTAGCGACCGTCCTTGTGTAAAAAATACGATACCACGCTTTACCACCGGGTGAAGTGCTACAACGGTATTTCCGTGCGCTTGCGGATTTCTCTGTGTGCGTAAGAAACACCAACACTTCACGCAAGCGGCGCCCAAAAAGCTTGTTGGCATTTGTTAAGTGCTAAAAGAATATGAAGGATTACGCAAGCGCCTGAGAACACCTACCATTGTAGCTTTTCCCTAGGATGAGTATTCTAGAGTATCGTATCCACGGGAAGCTTTGGCTAAAGAATTCTAATAAGTCACAATCATGTATCCACTAACTTAGCAAACCACTAGACTATAGTGAGGGGGTAAATGGTTAAAGATAAGTTAATATCAAAGTATAAAATAATAAGCTAACTAAGATGTCAAAGAATAATTAGACTAATCAAGAGGTCAAAGGAGAGATCAAGGTTCTGGTATCTCTATTACTTAGGTTCTATGATAGCAATTACACTCTGCACTTTGGAGCAACAGTTCCTTTCCAACTCTCAAAAAAAGGCGGGAAGAAGGTAGTTGGGAGAAAGGCTGCCAAAAGCTCTACGAAAAACACCAATCCGAACGTGGTGGACTACAAAGGCCTTACAGAGTTTGTCACCCCAGGGCTACCACAACTATCCGATTTGGATTGGGCGCAACCTCGGGTAACCTATAGCCTAGACACCATGTCTATACTATAAATTACTACTCTAGCTACCATGAATAACTAGAGCACTCAATACGAGCGGAGATCCCATGCAATAATATAACAACTATACTTAACCAAATGTATGAAAGTAATGGAAGTAAATAGAGAAGATAAATATATGAATCATAAGTCCTGTAGAGAAGATACAAAGACATACCATACTCTGAAGACATCTCCAGAACAAGAGCATAGCTCCTCTCTCCTTTATTCTTGATTAGATCTAGTTCTAATTACATGGCTAATCTATCTCTAATTACATATCTAATCTATTTCTAATCTACCTCTAATTCACTAATCCCGAGAGAGAGGTTATCCTTACATTGGGACACCTCTACAAGCGAGAGATAATGAATAATGAGATAGAATGAATTAGGGTTTAACCACAGGGGGAGGGGTCTTCTTATATAGGCCTTGGCGATGAGCGTGAACCCTTGGATCAAAACCGACCTTGGCAGCGGTGTAGATACAACCTCAAAGTCAGTAGTAAACCGACCTAGAAAGGTGAGCCCGATTGGCTACAATAATTTTGGCGGCCGCCGGGGGTGGCATTGGCGGCCGCTAGGGGTGGCGTGCCACCTCGGCTTCCGTTTCTTACGGTGTCCTCGGTATCTTCTAGAATGTTTTAGTCCACTTTTTCGGGTTGAGTTGCTTCACGGACAAGTCTGATTTCATAGGCCTTGTTTATTAGGAGCTTTCTCCATTATTTCTCGCAATTATCTATCAAGTCCACGAAATTATATAAATCACCAAAACTCGTGGAATTATGTTAGTTAAACCCCTAAACTTATGTTGATATTCATTTTATGCCCTTTTTTCATGTTTAGTTGACTAGTAATATTATGCTATAACATGTGTCGGGCGGTAGGGGGCGGTTTGCTCTTCATCTCACCCCTCGGGGTTCACCACGAGGTACGCCATCCGGTTGCATTTCCCCGCCTCCAATAACGTCGCAGAATACGATCTGGCTGGTCAGCGGTCTTCGGATCGCGGCGGACCTCGAAATCCGACCAATGGCGGAAACCGGGGGGATTTGCAAGCGGTCATCGATCAAGTCATGAAAGCCTCGGCGTGCCACGACCCCAAGATGAAGGCATATTGCCGAGAAGTGCGCAAATTGGAGGAAAAGTTCCACGGGCTTGAGCACAAACACACGCCAAGGCGTTACAAACGGCCGCGGATGAGCTCGCCAAGGTTGCGGCGACAGAGGTACCGTTCACCCGAACATCCTCACACGAGACCTCGGTGAACCCTCGGTTAAGTACACTCCCCTTGGAAGTACCCTCGGGGGGCTCACGAGGCGGCTTCGAGCAAGCCGCACCGAAGCCATGGCGATTGACCAAGACCCTATTTGGGGAGAGCCTCTAGTAGAGTACCTCACCGAGAAGAGCTACCCGAGGATAAGACCGAGGCTCGCCGGTTGGCTCGAAGGGCAAAAATCCTTTGCGCTGATTGGAGAAAAAAAGAGAACTCTACAAGAGAGGAGCCTCGGGAGTATACATGCGATGCATACCTTCGGTGAAGGCAAAGAATTGCTCGAAGACACCCACCGGGGAGTGCGGCCATCATGCTGCCCCGAGGACTCGGGTCGGTAAAGTCTTCGAGGCAAGGCTTCCTCTGGGCCTCGGCGGTGCGAGACGCCGAATCAAGTCGTGCGTACCCAGCAAGGAGTGCCAATTCTACAGCGCCCGGGGACGCATCTCCCGCACAAGCACTGCAGACCATACTTTTTGACATGGCCGTTTTGCGGTGTGGGGCTCACATGATTGGTCCTAAAAGGGCGCTGGAGGACACACACGCCCCGTGCGCCATCGACAAGTTCTCCAAATGGATTGAAGCCCGAGCCGTGGTGAACCCTCGCCGCGGAGGAAACGGTGAAGTTCTTTACGAATATCATTTCCCGTTTTGGAGTCACGAACTCCATCATCACGGACAACGGAACAAACTTCATGGGGAAGAAATTCCTCGACTTTTTGTGGCGACCATGGCATCGGGTTGATACCTTGGCGTAGCCCACCCGAAGACCAGCGGACAAGTGGGGCGTGCCAGCGACATGATCCTACAAGGACTCAAGCCGAGGATCTTCAATCACTGAACCCGATGCGGGAAAAGATGGTACCGTGAAGGCGCCGTCGGTTCTATGGAGCCTTCGAACAACGAAAAGCCGAGCCACGGGATTCAGCCCGTTCTTTCTAGTCTATGGGGCGAGGCGATCTTGCCCTGAGACATTGAATATGGGTCCCGAGGCTGCGAGCCTACACCGAGCAAGGCAACCGGCGAGGCAAGACACGGACTCCATTGACCAAGTCGATGAGGCCGAGGCGTCGCACTCCCGAACTTCGGCAAGATACCCGGCAAGCTCGCCCAAGTATCACGCCAAGAGGCGAAGCCTCGGGAGTTCCAAGTGAACGACCCGTACTGGTGAAGAAAAAGACAACAAAAGGGGCGCCACAAGCTCACGCCACCACGGGGAAGGGCCTTATTTCATCGCCAAAATACTAAGGCCGGGACCTACAAGCTAAAGAACGAGAAGGGCGAAGTCTACTCCAATGCTTGGAACATAGAACAGCTACGCCGCTTCTACCCTTAAATTTCGCACTAGAAGTCAAACACATGTGTTTTTTTCGCTCAATAAAAGATCTACATCTTTTACGAAAAAGTGCTTCTTGTGCATACCTTAAGGGAGTCTTAGCCTCGTCCAGCACAAGACTAAAACTCCCGGGGGGCTACATGGGGGAACCCCCCTGGGGACCCCTCCCCTTTCTTTTTTCAAAACTTTTTTTTCAAGGAAAAAAGTTTTCTTGCGTACACTCAATTGATCGTTTGAGCCATGAAGGTTGCGCACGCACAAATCCTAAGTGAGATAGCGCCGGGGCAAACGGACCGCCCCTAGTGGCACCCGTATGGACCGCCCGGTGGCATCCATGTTCGCTATCTCGCGGCCGGAGAAAGCAAGCGACCTAGCCACACAATGAACGAAATTTGAGAAACGCAACTTAAGCATAAAATGCACGCGGAAGTCCACGGACCGGGCAGCATTGTCGTTTATGTACAACCTCCTTACAAACTCAACTTTTTTGTACAAGGAGAAGTCCGGGGGCAGCGTGGGCCTCGTTCACTTGCACCTCGCGACTGGCCGACGAAGAGGCTTCGGCGCGGGCAATCCCCTCGGCGATGGCATCCCCCGGAAGGTAGCGTCGGGCCCGTCGGTGCGTCCTCGGAGAGGGCGTCCACCATCTTCATGTATCCGCCTCATAGGTTGACTCTATGAGGGAATATGGAGGGCACACCTCATCCTCAGCCCCGGAGGCTAAGCGGGTCGCGGCGCTATCCACGGTGTCTGGCTCCCGGGTCTTGGCGGCGTCGGAAGATCCCTCTCCGGCGGGATCGACCTCTTCCTCGTCATCGCGGAAGAAAGAAGCCGCCAGCGACACCATCCAACATCTCGGAGCTTCATCGGGAAGTGAGAGAGCGAAGGCGGCCATGCACGTCGCGCGCCCGGACGGAAGCGTTCGGGCCGGACGAGGTAGCCACCCACGGCGCTCAAGCGGCCGGCGGGCGGGGCGACCTCCGGGTTGTCTGCCCGGCGGCGAATGAAGTCGAAGCGAGGGGCTTCTTCCACTGCAGTATGACTTGCGCTCTGCTCCCGCCCTGCCGCAAAGCGTGGTCAGCGTGTCCACAGCCTCGGTCGAACCTTCTCCGCCTCTCGGCAGCGCAACCCAAGTCGGGTTAGCAAGATGAGGCGCCGGCGCAAAAGCTCACCAAGGGGGAAGACGTACCTTGACACCGCGGTGCACCCCAGCATCATGTTGTGCTCCTCCGCGGCGACTTCTGCAGCCGCTCCCTTCTCCTTCCCTAAAGGGTTTCACCCTCGGACACCAACTTGCCAATATGGGTATTCGGGCGTTGCACATCTCCACCTCGCTTCTTCGCCTACACCCGAGAACTGTCCGCTCGTCCTGAGCCTCCTTCAGGACCTGGAGGCGCTTCCGGGCCTCCTCGAAGTCTCGGCTCATCCAGAGCCGTCTCGGCCACCGCCGTGTGAGCCTCGGACCTGACCTTGATGAGCTCGGCCTCCAAGGTCCTTGGCCTGGGACTTCCCTCTCCTCGACAAGGGGCGGTAAGCCGAAAGCTTCGCTCGGGAACTGGGTCGGCTTCTTAGAGTCTGTCCAGGGGCGTCCCAGTTCAGCGATTACAGCGCGAGGCTCGGGACGCCGGGCAAAGGCGAGAGGGGTGCGACAAAGATACGCTCAATTATGGCACATACATAAAAAAACACGGCGCAGTGACATTCAAGACGCTCACCCGCGCCGGCCGGCCGAGGCAGCCCGATTATGGTGTCCGCGTCTTCGCAAGACCATCGGCGACCTGGTGGATGCGCACGTGAACCCTCCCGCAGCGAGGACCTGGGGCGATCATCGGCGACGACTAAGGCGGCCGGACCCCGGGTACTTCACCCAAGGTCAGGGAGGACCGCCCCAGCGGGTCGGCTCGGGAGCTGCATTTCCTCCACCGGCGCTCCCGCGCGCTTCGAGGAACGGACGGTAAAGTCCGAGGGGGCTTAAGCTGCGACCCACGAGGCATGGCCTCTCTCCATCGCGAGAAGACGACGTTTCGCCGAGGGGGCATCCGACCAGGCGCATGAAGCATGGGGAAGTCGGGGTTGGCACGCCTCGTGAACCCGGATCGGCGAGCTGGCGCAGGGGGGACTTTCGTGTGCTCCGCCGCCTCGAAGAGCTCCTCTTGAGAGAACTCTGAACAAAGGGCCCGGCTCCTCGGGAGGGGCGGCGGCGTCTGGCTCCCTCGAGATGTCACCATCTATTCCGGCACCGAGCTAGCATCATGCTGCGGCCAAGCTCTCGGGTTGATCTCCATCGGTGGCGAGATGACCCACCATCGCCACCATGGGCCTGCACCTGCCCACGGTGGTGGCCTCGGCAGTCCGGCTCGGGCCCGACCCCTGGGGCCGGGGGGCTATCACACCGGGGAGAACCAGCGGCGGGCTGCGCGGCGTCTTGGTGGGGATGACACCCGACTACGGGCCCCGGCCAGGCCTTCGCACTAGCCTTCGGGGCCTTCTTGGGGTCTGCAGTATAACGGGGGCCTCCCGCTTCACGAAGACAAGCTCACGTCGAAAAGGGCGAAAAAAAACATCGAGAAAAGAAATCAACTACGAAGGCACAAAGAAGACTCCACGGGGCCCGAGGAAGGAATGGGAGGGGCCGAGGCGAGCGAAGCGTGACCTGGGCGTCGCACTTGACGCTGTATGAGCCGTCTCCTCCCACGGCGTCCGTACGCACGGGGCTGGTTGAGGGCGAGGGTGCCGGCCCTTCATCACGCGCTGCGCCTTGTGACGCCGAGTCCCCCCACCACGGGGCGTTCGCCCTTCTACGCCGAGCCTCACCTTGCGGCGTCAAAGCACCCACATCGAGGGGGTAACCCCGAGCCTTCACCGGACTCGGGGCCTCGGTGGAAGAGGCCTCGGGCCCCTTTGGTCCCGGCGATCTCCGCCAGCGTCGGGCTTCGAGAAATGTAGAAAGCCCGATTGGGTCGGGGAACCCCATGGCTCGGTCATCCAGCCGCCGCCATATCATCGTCGAAGCGAGTTCACGGCGAACTTCGTCCTCAGCTCGTCCTCCTCGGTGGTCGAGAGGTTTCGTCCGCCTTTCTTTGCTCGGCCCGGCGGTTGGCGCGACCACGTTTCTCTTCTTCTCCCTCCCCTTCTTCAATGCCCGGTGCCCTCTTTGCTCGTTCCGGCGCGGTTCGCCGCCCGGCGTTAGGCATCAAATCGGCGCAAGGAGGGAGTCGTTGTAGTTCAAGCGGCCTGCAATAAGAAAGAATGAGAACGCCATGGCGGCAACATACCAACAACAAAAACAATGCAAGAACACCGCACGGCCAGCGGCACTTACCAACGGGGAGATGTACCCACTAGAGGGCGCATAGGGATCTCCAGGGATGTGGGACGGGCGTGGGACCCCAACACCTCCTTCACCCTCTTGGCGGGCCATCGGTGGAAGCGAAGGCGACATCGAGGCAGCCTCAAGGCCGGCGGCCTGGGGGTCATCTGAGTACATGCACAAAGGCGAGCCATCCGGGGGCAACACCCGGCGCTAGTGGAAGCCGGCGACCCACGGCGGCATTCACATCCTTCCCACCGAACGCGGGTACTTTGTCTCGAGGCCCTCCAGCGGGGGATGATCACCGAGGAGGACCCGGGTTCCACTCTAGCGGCGTGCTTGGCACGCCCGGTGTATGCGGGAAGTGCGTTCCCATCGTTGCGGAGGTAGAACCACGATCCTGCCACCCCTTGTTCGAGGTGGTGAGCTTGGAAAGGATGTATCCATCGGCTTCGGTTCGGCCTCGTCGGCTCCACGTCGGACTTGGGCAGCGCAACCGCCAACACTTTTTGCGCGCCCTCCGTGGCTTGCCCTGCGCTACAAAGCGGTGGTGAGATCGCCTTGAAGAACCACAACCGGAGAGGTCCCCCCGGTGCGGCGGCTCGATCCCTGAGGGGAATCCCTCACAAAAGGGTGACGAAGATAGCGGCACAGGAGATCGAGATCGAGGATCGAGATGGTGGCTTCCGATTTCGTAGTGGTGGAGGATCGCCCGAATGAACCGGACCCGCCCATCCAGCCGGCGCGGTGAAGATCCATCAGGCTCACCACATAGCCATCGGGAGGGTTAGGCTCCTCCTCGGCCCAATGTGGAGCAATCCCACTCGACATGGCGTGATGATCGATGGTGCGGCGAAGAAGCCCCTTCCTCGACGGGCCCGGTGAAGCTTCTCCTCTGTCACCCGTCGTCCTCGGCCCACGGCTCGGCATCGAGCACCTCCTTCCACGCCGTCGCCACTACCCGACTGCGCCATGGATGAAAGGGGAGCGAGGGGTAGTAACCGCTAACAACGTTCACCGGGCGCAAGGCAAGTGAATCTCTCCTTGATCTCTCCTACACTATCTTTCTCTCTCTGATTGCTGCAGCAAGAGGCAAGAAAGCGTGCCAAAAGAGCAAAGGAGCAACTATCGCCCGTGGCGACCCCGTATTTTATAGGGAAGAGGGAAGGCAAACCACCGGCTTTGGGCAACCGAACCAACTCTTGGGTGGGCGGCCCACGATGGGCAGGCGCCCGCTCATCAGCGGCTCAGGCCAGCGGTGGAACCGTCAAAGCATTAATGCGGCGGTGCCCTCGATCTCCGCCCACGACACAAGCCGCGGGGCCACGTCCGTCGGGCTGGAGCGAGCGCGCCGTCTCGGCGCGGTGAGGAAGCGTCTCGTCTTCCAGTCGAGGGGTAAAACCATCCAGCCCCGTCCATATCAGCGGCGCCCGAAAGGGGGGCAAAAAAGTCGGTCAGATGACGGTTCCGCCCCGGCGAGAAACCAAAGCGAGCCTCAGGCTGGCGCGCGACAGCGTGCACCCTACATTCGAAGGTTGCAGTTTGGGCCCACATGGGTTTCTACATTCGCCTCGGGATAGCGAACCGAGGGCGGGATGGAAATGCACAAGAGCTGCCACCGAGCCCTCAGGGGCTCGGGATTTCTGAGCGTGTTTAAGACCGGGTGCTACTTATAGAGATGTCCCATCCGTTAGAGTCCCTCAGAGGCCCTCGGGGGTTGGTCCGCCCAAACCCGGGATCTGCTAAGTGGTTCGTAGGTTCTCATAGGGTGAATCCTAGAACACATAACCCGACCCTTGCTCCAGCAAAGGCACGGGCACCCAGCTTAAGCCCGACCGCTACAGCGTTACCCGGGTGCACCATGGTCGGCTTTTCAGGGGCACGAGGTGTATCTCCCTCCTCACTCTCTTTTCGGGGAGGGGCGCAGAGGGCGTATAATCAAAGTCGAGGAAGCTTTGGGTCAAGCCTGGCACATGGTGCGGGCCTCGGGCTGCCTGCCCGAAAAAAAAGAAAATGATTTCACTCGCACAAACAAGGCGCAGCTTAAGGAGGGGCTGTTTTTCGGCCTTGCCCGGGCGTGCGGTATAAAAGACCTCGAGAAGAATCACGCCATTCCATTCGAGGCCTCGGGAAACTACACCCAGCTTGGTCTTGCGTAGCGCACCCATTGTAGGCGAACCACCACGAGAAGCAATAAGGCGGCGGGCTGGCGCGGAAGCCCACGGCGAATCCACATTCGCTCGGGGGGCTGTCGAGGACCTAAATATTGGGCCGAGGCATTCTCAAACAACGAAGAATAATCCTGCCCCGAGCTGTCGGGGCCCCATTAAAACCTAGCACACGCTTTGTCATCGCATGAAAGGGCGACGGGCGGACGTGGACCGGGCCAAAGGCCACAACGCGCTACATGGCGACGGAGTCGGCGGGCGGGCCGCCCGCGGCGGCACAGCGAGGTCACCACGACAAAAAAGCTCACTATGCTCACGAAGGACAAGGTCGAAAAACTTCGCGACGGCGAACCATGGCGCTCCGCGGCGACATCGCCCAGGGAACCAAGGCACGGGCTAAGCCCCAAATCTCCGTTTCACCCGAGGCTGGCCTAGCTCACTGGCTGGGGAGAAATCTCGCCTCGTCAGGGGTCGCCTAGCTCACCGCCCTCGGGCGTGAAATCTCCGCCTCGCAGGGGGGCCCCGGCTCTCTCCATCTCTCGAGGGAGCGGGTAGCCTTGACCCCCACCGGGGTCACGCACCCTCGGGCATGGGAAGTTTCATGCGGAGGAAGGGGAAACGCCGCCGCATTCAATGCTTGATTTTCACGGCCGAACGGCGCCCGGCGCCATGTTAATACCTTCGATCAAATCGAGCTGCGAACCACCTCCCAATCCGGTGATGGGACACAAAATTTGAACCGGTGGCGTGTTATTCACGCTACCCGACGCGAGAGAAGCCAGAATGACAGCGTTTCATTTCCCGGAGAAACCCGTCAAAGGCGCCCGTTGGGCGGACCCTCGGGCTCTGACACGCATAGCCGGTGACCCCAGGACCCGGCCGAGTCGCCATGCGGTTGTGAGGGGCGCCTCGCAGTCCTCGGGGCACTTTTTGAGGGGAAGCCGGCCGCGTACGCCATCATCGGATTAGGAGGCGTGTCTTCATCAGCGACATCCAAGCGGCCAAACCCTACGGCGGCGCACATGCAACCGGTGTAGCAACCGGGGAATTGGCCACCTAGGCATCCACCTATGTAAACATTACCTCTCTCTTTCCTCTATAAAAGGAAGTAATGCCCCATTGCTTGAGGGATCGAGCGCCTGAAAAACCACCACCACCACCACAACCGCGATCGTGGGGGCTTGAGACCAGCGTCTCTCCCTCACACCGCTTGTAACCCCTACTACGAGCTCACCTTTGAGGCGGTACAGCCGGGCGAGACACCCCCGGGCGTAGGAGGGCCCGTTGGCTGAACCGGGGATAAACTTCGCCGTGTCCGTGTGTCCATCTTGCGCGCTTACGCCATTGGGGGGGGAGGCACCACAGCATATAAATTCTTTATTGCCGAGCACCCGAGGCACCCCGGTTCTCGAACGGCCCGACATAGTGGTTCATCTTTTCTTCGAGGGGTGGTTCCACCCTTGGAAAGAAGGCGATGGCCGTCCCCGGCTCCTTCAACATCCTGAAGGCAGGCCGAGGCGATCGAGGGTGAAATCCCTCTCGATCACCTCTGAGATGCGACTCCGGCCGGCAAAGGTCATCGGCCGCCACCTCTAGCAGGGGTGGCTAGAAGTTCCCATCTGGCCGCGGTCCCGCTTAGGAGAGGGGACGTAGTCGGAGTCGGTGGAGTCGGGCTGGGGTCGGCGCCGTCGGTGCCCTCCACCATCGGTTCCTTGCCCTTGTCCTCGCCTCCATCTCCTCCTGGTGCAAAATTCACTTAAGTTTTCAAGCTTTAATTAACCTCCTTCTCTCGCGTTTACCATGTAGGAAAATCTAATAATAAAAATATGGATCGGAAAGACCTAAGATCTTGTGTGTGGGGGGCATAATTTGGGTGTCACAAGGTAGTAAAAAAATTCAAGGCAGGCATTTCTACATTGTGGGGAGTAGACATGCTTCACAAAGGTACATGGCCCCCTTTCGCCGGAAGCATGGCCCGGCTTTACATCCATAAGATATGTTGGGTCGCCGTTCAGGTGTGGTCTCGGCCTCA